>CM024762.1:17496323-17980833 GCA_014218235.1 Colocasia esculenta | reverse complement strand
CAAGGTGTAACACCCCATATAAGAATATGTTAAATAGACTAAATCAACAAACTATCAACAACTCGGACTAGTCATTTTCAGAGCTCCAGTAGGAAAAGAACTTTGAAGTTAAGCGTGCTCAGTTGGGAGTAGTCTTAGGATGGGTGACCTTCCTGGGAAGTCTACCAATAGCCCAGTTGTTGGGCTAGTTTGCTAGTTGGGTCGTCACAAATGATATCAGAGCCTTGCCCAATCGAAGTGCAGGAACTAAGTGGCACACAGGACAAAGTGCTATGCTATGGGAGCCACCTCTTGAGGCCATAATGGCCCAAAGTGCTACATAGTGGGAACCACCTCTTGAGCATGTGGGGGCCACCTCTAGAATCCTGCCTGCCTGAGGTTTGATTATGTGCTATATGTGAGCAGTGACGAGGACATCACTTATATAAGAGGGGTAGATTGTAACACCCCATATAAGAATATGTTAAATAGACTAAATCAACAAACTACCAACACTCGGACTAGTCATTTTCAGAGCTCCAGTAGGAAAAGAACTCTGAAGTTAAGCGTGCTCAGTTGGGAGTAGAGTCCTAGGAGGATGACTTTCTTGGAAGTCTACCAACTAGCACAGTTGTTGGGCTAGTTTGCTGGTTGGGTCGTCACACAAGGTATATTGGGCCTTTCCCTGTTACAGAGAGGATCAGCAAGGTTGCTTATAGATTGAGCCTTCTGGCAGAGTTGGCAGGTGTGCACAATGTCTTTCACGTGTCACAGTTCAAGAGGTACGTTGTAGATCCGTCACACGTGTTAGACTACTCACAACTTGAGGTAGCACTAGACTTGTCAGTGCAAGCGTCACAAATGATATCAGAGCCTTGCCCAGTTGAAGTGCAGGAACTAAGTGGCACACAGGACAAAGTGCTATGCTATGAGAGCCACCTCTTGAGGCCATAATGGCGCAAAGTGCTACATAGTGGGAACCACCTCTTGAGCATGTGGGGGCCACCTCTAGAATCCTGCCTGCCTGAGGTTTGATTGTGTGCTATATGTGAGCAGTGACGAGGACATCGCTTATATAAGAGGGGTAGATTGTAACACCCCATATAAGAATATGTTAAATAGACTAAATCAACAAACTACCAACAACTCGAACTAGTCATTTTCAGAGCTCCAGTAGGAAAAGAACTCTGAAGTTAAGCGTGCTCAGTTGGGAGTAGTCCTAGGAAGGGTGACCTTCCTGGGAAGTCTACCAACTAGCACAGTTGTTGGGCTAGTTTGTTGGTTGGGTCGTCACACAAGGTATATTGGGCCTTTCCCTGTTACAGAGAGGATCGGAAAGGTTGCTTATAGATTGAGCCTTCCGGCAGAGTTGGCAGGTGTGCACAATGTCTTTCACGTGTCACAGTTCAGCAGGTACGTTGTAGATCCGTCACACGTGTTGGACTACTCACAACTTGAGGTAGCACTAGACTTGTCAGTGCAAGAGTACCTGGTCAGAGTTGTGGACCGCAGAGTGCAGTAGTTGCGCAGGAAGTAGATTTCGCTCGTCGTGGTTGTCTGGGAGAACCGCGTTGGTGGCGAAGCCACTTGGGAGCTCGAGGACGAGATGAGAGAGCAGTTCCCATATTTGTTTGAGTGATCGGTACGTTGTTTTCCCCTTTTATGTTGCTTCTTATTGAAACTTAGTTTCTTTTAATTTCGAGGACAAAATTTCCTTAAGGGGGTAGGATGTAAGACCCAGCCCTCTTGGGCCCTTGGCATTGTCCTTAGGGTCGCGACGGATACCCTGGTCGCGACATGGTTGCGCCAGGGGAGCCTGTCGTGACAGGCTTTTAGTCGCGGCACACCTGGCCGTCGTGACATGGTCGCGACGGGGTGGGCATCGCGTTCTTATCGCAGCGTCTGAAGGCGATGCGACTGCTTTTCTGATCGATCTGATTGTTGTCCTTTCTTTTAGAATGACTTTGTCGGGTGTCAGGTGCATACAACATTGATGCGACCTGGCAGGCCGTCATGTTCTGGTTTCCCGGTCATCGAGGTTTGACCACCTTTTTGGTGTCGCACCGGGCTCGGTGGTCGAGACATGGTCACGATGCCCGGGGGCGTCGCAACATGCTTGCTGTCGCGTTGGCTCGACCCATCGGGTCTCGAGAGCCGTCAGTTCAAAACCGAGGCAGGCGACCCCCTTTCTTCTTCCCCTTCCTTTCTTCTTCTTCCCCCTTCGAGCCCTCTTCTTCTTCGACGATTTTTGGCTTGTTCTTAAGCATTCTTGGTGGGGAGGTGATGCCCGTTCGTGTAGGCGGCGTGCTCGTGGTGCTAGGAGCGAGGAGGAGGTGGTCATTCCAACGTGAAAACCCCAACGGGTTAAATCTACTCCTTGGGGTAGGGACCCTTGTCTCCTCTCATTCTAAGCATGCGCCCTTCCCCTTGAGAGCTTGTTTCTTCATGGTTTAGGGTTATGGGGTGTGAGGATCATGCTCGTGGTAAGTGAGGTTTCCCTCGAGCATAGATTTCCTTGTAATATATGTTTTATGGGGTTTGAGGGTGGTTTGGTTGTTTATAAGCTTTCCCATGCATTTCCCATGCTCCCCTCCCCCTTATGGATGTGTTTGTACTGATTTTGGGGTGGTCCTCGGGAGGGTTGTCCAGGGACCCCTCTCAACTGAGGTCGCGATCGGGTTAGGGGTCGCGACTGGCATGGCCGTTGCGACATGGTCACGACACCCTAAGGCGTCGCGACATGGTTGCGGCAGCCTGGGGCGTCGCGACATGGTCGCGACAACCAGGGACGTCGCGACAGTGTCGCGATGGCCCTGGGTGTCGCGACAGTGTCAGATACAAGTTAGATCTTGTGAAGTTCCATTTCTCATGGAGTCTTCACCATTTCTGGTTCTTTTTGTACTCGTGGGACCAGTGCTAGTTCCTAGTACGGTCCTACACTAGTCGTTCATCCGGTGCTCAGCACCTGAGGGCTTGTCCTGCGAGAGAGGTTGTTATCGTTTGTCTGGGACCCCCATCCTCATGTGCCTTAGAGGGAGCATTCGATGCGATGAGCGTACTCTAGTCATGAACTCTGGAGTTGAGGATAAAATGGTGGTTAGGACGGTGGCGTCGAGTCATTTGTAGAGCTCTCTTGGTTGTTCTGGGACATCGAGGATGGTCGGAGTTCTACCCAGTGCAAGCTAGCCAGTCTTTTTTCTCACTGCCTCGCTCTTTGTGGTCCCGGAACCACTTAGAGAGGCCAGGCGTGGGACCGTAGTCCGGCCAGACTACGACGGTTACTATTGTGTACTTTGTGCTCCTGTCTCCACTCTGACAAGATGTGGAGGTTTGGACCTGGGTCGTAGATAAGACATCAATGGATGCACCTGACCGGTTGACTAGTGGTAGCATTTTCCGTAGCTAGTGTCTCTTGTCCAGGCAGGGTTCTCTCTATCTACGTTACCAGCCGTGTGATGGTCACGACGTGCAGGTTTTATAGAGTTTCCAACCGTGGTGTCCTTCCGTACCGTTGCTAGTTAGTAACTTCACTTCCGCACTTCCCCTTATAGAGTAGAAGATATAACTATTGTTATTTAATTGTTTATATATTCTTCTGCCTGTTAGAGCCAGTAGGAGATTGATAGTCCCTACTGAGCTTCTGTTGTGAAGCTCATCCCTTCTTTTTCTAGGTGAGACTTCTCAGCAGCGGCAGGGCACACGTCGGACGGAGTAGGCGGGGTGGTAGTCGTTGTCCCCGCAGTTAGCAGTGGTTTCCCCCTTCAGTTTACGTCACCCTCGGGGTATGCTCCTAAGGGCTCTGTCCTTCCCTTTTTACTTGTACTAGTTGTGCGTGTGTTGGGACTGTACCTAAAGCGATACGTTGTGGTCTCGTTCTTCTTTCTGCTTCTGCGTGTGTGCTTTTAGTTCAATAGTTGACATTTATCTCCCTTACATATTTCGTTAGACTTGTGTTATAGCCCTTTCGGATCCCTGGATCTGTGGGCGGCGACCGTGAAAATTGGGTTCTCGGCTTGGGCCGAGGGTCGGGTTCTCGGGGTCGTTACATTTTCCTTTTGGACTTTTTCTAAATCTTGCCTTTAATGTTGGTTTTGTTCTTCAAGTGATCCATTTTTCCTTTGCTTTTAGGATCTCTTGCCTTACCAGCACTCATCACATTCGCATTTGATTCTACTGGCATCACATGCTTCTAATTTTTATTCTCTTCTTCAGTCTATTGACACTAATAAATCATCTAGAGTAATAGAACCCTTGCGATGCTTGAGAGACATCCCCAAATTCTCCCATGATTTTGAGAATTTCCCATTATAGACATCATCTGGAACTTCTCTGGTAATTTCATATCAGCATCGGCCAAACCATGAAGTAAGAGGAGAACTTATGGGCATGTTCAGACACAGATTTTTCCTCTATCATTTGAAACTTTAAGAACTTGGCAACAAATATTTTCTAGACTTAGTCTTCAGATATTTCTTGTCAAGTTCCTTGCCCAGATCCTTGGCAGTTTTAGCAGAAGATTTACTATATACATCAAATACCATTGGACAAAGTCAACAGTATATGCAGCCATGACATATAAGCTCGCATTGCTTCCACTCATATACTACCCTTTAACTGTTGGGATCATTCTCGACTAGTTAGGGAAATCCGACTTCAGAACCAGATGACCCGATTGTGGTAAACCAAATCTTCATGCGATGTCGCTTGAAGTGCTATCCTGAGACCTTCTTGGGCATGCCTGACATGTGCATACGGGGTGCAATCACAGACAACATGGACGACATGATGGATAACTTATCTAAGATTGTTGCAATAGCAATGAACATGAAACAAACATCACATGTACATACATAAAGCATGATGACATGAACATCATATGCATAACATCCTACAAGTAAAGACAAGATCCAATTTCAATCCAAAAAGAAAACCATGTATATGAGCAACAAACAAGAGAAATAGCATAAAATTAGAACCACTTAGTCGAGCTGCCTGCAAGGACTCTCATTAGAGAAGTTATTACCCCCGTTATACTAGTGCGATGGAGTTAACGACCTTCCCCCAGGATGGAACGGCTATGAGGACACACCTCCGCACAAAGACGATCCCTCCTCGACGACAACCTTAGGAACACATTTTCCTTCATCGATCTATATGAAAATTGTGGTGCAGGATCTTTCTCGATGTGTTCATACCAATCCTGATCAACGAGATCAAAGACACCCGAAAGAGAGAGAGAATAAGAAAGTTTGACCTCTAGAAAGAAAGAGAGAACGCTACCATTGTAAAGAACCCAAGACTACCCCCCGAAGCGTCGCTTAGGAAGCCCTCGCGTTCACCTACATCATTTTCTTCTCCAATAAAAGAAACGTCGTGCCCACTTTTTCCTTCTCTAGAAACTGCCACTTTTCTTACCCAAAAAGACCCAATTTGTGTTGCCCTCTAAAAGGCTACGTAGGAATGTTTTTTGGAGAAGGCATCTCTTGGACAGTTCTTGTAACGTCTTGACCGTTCAAATTGTAGTTTGGTTGGCTTGTGGGCCTAAGTGTATGGTTCTGTGTTGTGTTTCGTGGTTTAGCAGGTTGTGTGGGTGCTATGGGCCAAAAATCTAGGCCCAACAGGCCCACCAGTTCTCTATTTGGGAATGCGACGGGGGAGGGCATTGCATTCAGAGTGCGTCCCCCACCTACGTTGCATTCTCCCCGCTACCTATTTTCGGTCTTCAGTCATTTATGTGACGTGTGGCGCACGCACGATTGACGCATGGCGTTAGATTCCTGAATGCGTCAATTAGGGACGTTGCGTTCTTAATGTGACGGATTGGTGCGTCGCATTCCCAACTTCAATGTTTAAGGGTTGTAGGTCAGCCAAACAAAGCAAAAAGAGCTTTGTTCAGCCGAGGAGAGGGTTTTTTATGGTTTACTGGGTGATTTCGACCCCGACGTTTGCGGTTCGGTGTGTTTTTGACAAGAGGAGGCTGGTTGGAGCATAGGAAATGTCGATTGATCGGAGTTCTTCACGTTCTTCACGTTGGTAGGGAGATTCTTCTCCGTTGATCTTCGTTTATACATGGCTTGATGGTTTGGATGTATTAAGAGAGTTTTGTGAGTGGTATGCATGATAGTGTAGTAGTTTATAGCTTTATGAATGATCATAGTAGGTCAAATAGTGTGTTTGTGGAATTTCTCATGCAGGTTTCTCTGATTTGGCATTCAATCTGTAAATGTGACGGACTTGGTGGTCACGTTCTTAACGTGACGGACCGACTCGATGCGTTCACATCGGGAGTGTGCCATATCGGGGCGTCGCATTCTGAACGCGACACTCGACTATATCGCGTTCATGAATTCCGAGGCTTAATGGATTTATTTGAGGTTTATCTTGTAGACCATAGTAACAAGTATGTGGTTACCAATAAAGGTCTATGATGGTACAGTAAAGGTTTTGGATGTCGTGTTTACGTGGTTTAAGTATGAGATTAGGCTTGGTAGTACGACACTTACCGTGGTTACCTCTTCCGTTGGGTACACCAAGTTCTTTTTAAGCCAGGAACATTGTGCTCGGGGTCTGTCTCAATATTGTGTGTACCATCAGGGTTTGTGTCTTCTTCCTGGACACCCTCACTCGGTTGTCGAGTTGTACGTCTGGCTGAGGAAAGATGGCAGTGGGGTAGTGACTTGTGGTGTGGTTGGTTATTCGTTCAGTCACTTGTAGCACGCTCGTGGTTGTAGGGACGGACACCAGTAGACGTACTGATCCCCAGCTAGTCCTGTGTTCCACAACCTCACTCTAGGTATTTCGGAATCCCTAGAGGTGCGTCAGGTGTATGGCTGCAACTTCGTAGCTTGCAAGTGGTGTTGGTTGGACTCTACAGTTCTTGTGCTTGGAGAGGTGGAGACGCAGTTTGACTTGTGGTCTACAACTGTGAGACTGAGAGGTTTTCCTATGTGGTTTGTCCAGGTTAGTAGCTGGTGTCGTGAACCAGACTTCGTGACCTGAGTGTGGCATTATTCTTCTTTAGCTCGTATCCTGTACGTGATTTGTTGTTTATTTATTGTTGCTCAGTACTTGTCTACCTTTAATTTCAGGATATATGTCAACATATGTTTAATTTTGTTAATTGATTAGTTTAGTTGTTTACTCTTGCTCCTCGTGAGTTTTGTGGAGTGTCGTGTTTGAGAAGTTCCCTATTGAGCTAGTGACTTGTGAGGCTCACACCCCTACCTTCCCCTTTCAGGTGAAGGAGAAGAAGAGGGTTCCCATCATTCGTCTAGTTCTAAGCTGTGCCATAGCGGAGGTGGACCTAATCCACCAACAGTGTAATTTACTTTCTGTTTCACCTCGGGGTATGCCCCAAGTTGCTGTACTTTGTTCCTTTGACTCTAGTTGAGAACTGACTATGTAAACTTCATGTAAATATGTGTGAGATTGTATAAAGTATGTGATCTTATTTGTGTTTAATATGTTTCTTTTATGTTCTCATGAACTCGAGTAATGGTATCCCTTGCGAGACTTTGGCCTGTTCGCAAGAGCTGGAGTCGTGTCAAACTCATTATTAGGTTAACGGGTTTTAGCGATGAGAACTGCTATAGTTGGTATCAGAGCAAGGTCCATGTGAATTTAAAAAGGCAGGAAGATCTATATAGCCTTGATCTCTACTTAAGTCAACTGCTGGTTGTTGGTCCAAGTTTTGTATTGATTTGTTGTTGTGTTGGAATAATGAATGTGCAAAATTTGGATGGCTAAAAGAAGAGATTAGTGAGGTGGAGGAGATGAACTAGAGTCCACACATCAGTTAATTGAAAGATTGTGACAGAGCATCACTGAGATCCAGATGAGGTTGGATCAGCAGGTACTGCTTCCACCAGTGGTAGCAAATGCCCCCGATAGTAGAGGAGGCAGTATCAGTAGTACCACCCTGATAATTACATAATTGTTATGGATAATAGTGTAATTTTGTTGATAAATGGCCATTAACTTCATGTAAATCTATTACAATTTTATTGTAAGAATGACGATTGATTAAAGTCTTTTATATGTATCATTTGCAAATTAATGGACTTATCTTCAAGTATTTAATGGGCTAGTGGACCAAGCAAGATGGACATGGTAGTAATTAAATGGAGGAAGAAAGCGGCAACATGGTCACACAACCAACATGACCGAAGCTTTGGGTAGCCCTCTCATGTCCTGGTCACCCCCATCTCTTCTAAAGGCAGCCCAGGAATTCTGTGCAAATCTGAATATCTTGCAGAAAATTATATATATATATATTATATATATATATATATATATCATGGAATATACAAGAATGGTTAATGTTGTTGGTACCACATAAAACAAATTAATGTTGTTGGGTACCACATAAAACAAAGAAGGGGATTTACGTTAAGAGGAAATGAGTGCATGTTTCGCATGGTTGTAGAAAGGAAAGTAGCAGCTATTGAGGTAGCTATGCTGGATCCCTTAGATAGCGTTGTATGCGTGGAAAGCTCAAAGGAGGCATGTGTAGGTTGGCTGTGTCATGCGTGGGTTGTTACGTGAGACCGGTGTTCGAAAATGGCATGATTTGTTGAGGTGGGAGCCGTGATTATTGCAAAGATGAAGGCTGCGAGGCTTTACAAAAGGCGGGACTTCTTCTCTCCGAGGAGGTTTTTCTTTTCTCTTCTGGCAGCCCCCCCTCGTCTCTCTCTCTTCCCTCTGGTCTGATCTCTTCTTCCCCCCTTCGCTCTTCTATTCTTCTTCCTCTTCCTTCTTTCTCTCTCCCTGTTTCTCTCTCTCTTGGAAGCTACCTAGGTAGCAGGCCTCCTGCACTGCTCAATCGTGCGCACGCCTCTTGCCCCGCCCGCGCAACGCCTCCTGCTCACTACGCTGCTTGCACGCCCACTTGCGTTCGTGGCCAAGTGCCCACATCCATGCGAAGCCCTGCCAGGACAACCTACCTTCGCCCACATTGCATGCGCGAGCGAGAAGGCCGCCTCGTCCTCCAGCTACGTCGCCGGCGTCGTCATCCTCTTCTTCACAGCACTACTGCTGCTTCCTCTTTGCCTTCTACATCACTGTTGTGCGTTGCAGCAACGAAATGCGAGTACTGTAGCAGCTACAATATCCATGATTCTTAGCTACAGTGCAACCTCTCTCTTCCTCTGCTCTTCTTTCTTCTCTCACGATCTCTCTCTCTCTCTCGCCTGTCGCTGGTGTGCCTACGTGGTAGAAGAGTTGAGGAGGGGAGGGCTGCATCCTCACCCCTCTCCCACTCTATCTTTCTCTCTCTCTCTCTCTCCTTTCCCCCCTCTCTCTCCATTTCTTTCTCTATATCGCTGAAACTCGTAAACACTATTCATCCACTATTCATCTCGTAAACACTATTCATCTCACTCTTCTCTGTAATTTATTTGTCTTATTGTAGTTGTTTTTCTCAAATCTAATTAATAGAGAATGTTTAGTTTGGTTTTTAGTTTTTTATAAAAATACTAAATCGGTATAGTAATAATATTGATGAATAGTGTGTGGGGGTATGTGGCATCTTCCTAATAGTTTGGACCACCAACTCCATGTGCCTATGCACCCCCATACCCCATGCATCTCATCTCTCACGTAGATAGAATACTGGTGCTCTTCTTCACTTTTTAGCTTTCAACCCTTTTATTACATATGTCTTCCTTCTTCCTACCTTAGATCTTACTAGTTTGGATATTGTGTTTGTTCAAATAGTTTAACTAATTCCTCTCTCTCTCTCTCTCTCTCTCTCTCTCTCTCTCTCTCTCTCTCTCTCTCTCTCTCTCTCTCCTCTAGATACCCCATATATTCGTTTCTACCCTTCTCTCTCTTTGCACTTAGATTAGATTTATTTTTTTGAGCAAATTAGTTTTAATATCACCACATTATTCTCCTAAATAAAAACTCAAGATTTTCAATTCTAAAATCTATTTCTCCATAGATTCGACTCGGGTCTTATCACTTAACTATTGTTAAAATATTTAGTATAGGTCGACTAATTTAAGATTGTTAGCCACGTGTTTAACGACACATTTGTGGGCTATCACACCCCCACCACCACCACCAGAGTAGTAGTGCCCCTAGTAGCACCAGTGCACCTAGTTGGTGTAGAGGAGCCTACGATATTAGTAGCAAGATTTCTGAGGTTGCAGCCTCCTACTTATTCAAGAGATTTGAATCCAGACATGGTAGAGCATTGGGTACATGAGATTGAGAGGGTTTTTGTAATTATGAGGTGTTCGCCGGCTGACAAGGTGATTTTAGCCACATACCATTTGCGGCGTTTTGCTCAGGAGTGGTGGATATTGAAGATGAAGATAGTTTTTGCAGGAAGGACTGAAGATTCTATTGCTTTGTAAGAGTTTCTCGAGGTGTCTAATGATACCATCTTTCTAATTCAAGTTCAGCAAGTAAAGAGGGAGCAGTTTGGGATATTACAACAAGGAAATTTATTAGTATTGGAATATCAGATGCGATTTATGGCGTTAAGTAGATATGCACCTTATGTGGTTACAGATGATGAAATGATGGTGGAGTATTTCATCAGAGGACTGAGACCAGAGTTGCAGGATGTTGTGATACCCCTTATGTGTAGAATAGTGGAGGTTGGGCCGCCATCCGGAGAGAACCGTACATGCTAGACAGTCAAGTGAGGCAGGTAGTTTTCAACTTCTTAGCGTTCCCCAAGTATTAGTAAAGGTAAGGCACCGTCAAGAACGACATCTTCTGGTTTCTCTAAGTGGGGTTCTAAGTTGAAGAAGACATTCAAAGGTAGAGAGGTGGAAGGCAACAACCATTTCAGCAAGGAAGAGGATTCAATCCAGAACTAGAAGAGTCTCAACATAGTATAGCTAGTAGCTAGGGTTTTTTCTAGGATATAAGTGTTATAATTGTGGTCAGCCAAGACATCTAATCAAAAATTGCCCTTATCCCAAAAAATATGGTTATGGTAGAGCAGCACCGTAGCAGCAGCAGCAACCCCAGCAACCACCAACAGATCGAGGTAGAGGTCTTCCTTCCAGAGAGGTCGAGGACAGGTTTTGGCAATCATCAGGGTGCATGCAGAGGCATCCAATTTAATTGAAGGTATATTACCTGTCTTGGAATTTTCTCAAGAATATTGATAGATCTAGTTGCTTCGCATTCTTTTATTTCTGAGAATTTTTTGGAGAGTATGGTGCATCCTTAAGAAGAGAAATAGTGTGAGTTGATAGTGGAAGTTCATTCTGTTGGATACATGCTCACTTCTAGTTACTTAGATGAAGTTCCTATAGTGATTCAAGGTAATAAATTGCCAGTCAGATTATATGCATTGTAGTTAAAAAAATATGATGTGATACTTGGTATGGATTAGTTAGAAGCTTATGGGGTAATAGTCGATTGTAGAAAGAAGAAAGTCAGATTTTGTCATTCCAGTGGAGCAGTTTTTTGAATTTCAAGTTATGACGTTTTATACTACTAAGTTTATATTTTTACACTTAGAGCTAGAAAATTGATTAATGCAAGATGTGTAGCATACTTGGCCTCTGTAAGTTTAGTTGAATCTAGTAAGTTCGTAGAAAAGGTTCAAGTGGTCAGTGAATTTGGAGATGTGTTCCCAGAAGACTTACCAAGGTTGGCTCCACATAGAGAAGTAGATTACACAGTACAGTTGCAGCTGAGTTAGGTACTATGCCGATTTCTAAGGCACCATACAGAATGGCACCAACAAAGTTAAATAAATTGAAGAAGTAGTTATAGGAATTATTAGAGAAATGTTTCATTTGACCCAGTCATTTACCATAGGAAGCTCCGGTGTTGTTTGTTAGAAAGAAAGATGACAGTTTAAGACTGTGTATAGGCTATCGACAGATAAATAAAGTCACTATTAAGAATAAGTACTCATTTTCGAGAATAGATGATTTGTTTGATCAGTTTCAGTTAGCTAAGGTGTTTTCCAAGATTGACTTAAGATCAGAATACCATCAGTTGATATTAGAGAGAAGATATTGATAATAACTTTTAGAAACAGAGTAATGGTATCCCTTGTGAGGCTTCAGTCTACTCGCGGGAGATGTTGTCATGTCAAACTCGTTATTAAATTAACGAGTCTGAGCAATGAAGACCGCTACAGTTCCTACACAAACCCACAAGGTCTTTGGGTTTAAATAAACGCTCAAAGCGCCACATATTTTCTCCACCATTCCTTTCCCTCTTTCAGATCAAGAAGTTTAGGAAGACATTGACAAAGCACGACACAAAGAAGTGCCACCATGCCTGTACAGGGGCTGGAGGGGGCAGAGCTCATGGCCTAATGGCTAACAACAATATGTGCTTCACTTACACCAAGAGGCAAAGGCCCTTCGTGCAACGTCCAGGCTAACAAGGAGGGTCATTTTATTCTTGTCGTTGTACACAATCTAGAGTTGGCACTTGGCAGCGTGGGAGGTTTCAACAAGTCCAATTGCTGGAGAAGGGGATCCATGACGTAGACTCAATGCGACGATAGTGATATTGAAGATGTTGGTGATGTTAAGCGAAGTTGCTGGTCTGGAAGAAGAAAGGGATGAGCAGCCGCCGTTGGAAATTTTTAGATATTTCAAACCCACCGTTATGTCTAGATAGATATACTCTAACATATTTGTTTTTTTTAACGTGTGGTATATTAGATGAGTTTTTACGCAAGAGTAGAAGATTTTAAAGACTAAAAAATATAGTTTGTATTTATTATTAAAAGACTAATAAAAATATGTTTATTTTTAAGGACTAAAAAGTAAAAAAAAAAAAACGGGCCAGTTTGGGAGGGGGGTTACCCATGGGTAACTTGGAGTACCTATGGGTAAACCCCCTCCCACGGTTTGAGGAGGGGGGTTAAGGTTGCCCATGGGTAACTTGTTTTTTGCAGGTTACCCATGGGTAGTGCTGCCCCACCTCAAGAGGTGGGGCAGTGCTACCCACCTGGTAGCTTTTTTTTTCCTAAAATTTTAAAAAAATATTTATTAAATTGTAAATATTATTTTAACTATGTATATATAAATATTTTGTATTTTTTAATTACAAAAGAAAGATAACTTGGGTCAAAGTGTTAAGTTGACTAAAAAAAAAATAGATAATCTAACCAATTACCATGGTTAGAGGGGGTAAGTTGTCGAAACAAATTTTAGGTAAATTTGTGGTTAAGCAACCATGGTTAAACTAAGATACCCGTGTAGGCGTGTAGCGTCGGAGACTGGGAGAGAGCGAGTGAGCGCTAGAGGACGTCGCGGAGAGTGGAGGAAGAGGCAGCGCGGGAAGGCGGAGAGTCGTCGTTGGCGGGGTGGTGGGTTTGGGGGCTGTGCGCCGTCGTAGAGGCGTGGAGGACGTGACGAGCGGCGCCCGGGCCGCGGAGCTCTCGGCGATCCACAGGCCTGGAGTTCGAGCCGGGGAAAACCTGCATGTCGAATCGAAAGTCTAGTGGAAATGCATGAGAGAGACAACCTGACTTTGACTGTGCGTCCTTGTCTTCAGGGACGCCAACGGGCCGCTTTCTGTCGAGGTATCTGACGGCTAGTCGGCAGAGATATAGATGCGATGCTCCTCTCGTCTCCCTTTTCTCCCCTTCCGATTCAACTGCGATTTTTCAGGGGTGTTGCTGCTGTAAATTGTTCGCTTTGATACTTAGATTTCAATCTTTGTCTCTTCCATTCTGCGTATGACCGGGCCCAGATGAACTTGTCATTGGTTTACTTGTATTGGTAGGTTGTTTTCGGCAGCTTCTCAAATTGCCGACTTTGCGTGGTTGGGTTCCCACCTGAATGAACTTCTTGTTTTCAACTCCTTTATTCCATATTCCTCTTCAGGGAAATTTTGGTATATCAGATGTTCACCGGAGAGTTATTATTCGAGTTTGATTCGTTCTGAATTATGAAAAATCGGCCTTAAAAAGGATGTGTATGTTGCACTTTTTACAACTTATTCCTGGGAAACAACGTTTAAACCATCAGAAGTAGGACTAAACCATGAAAATTCTTTCTGGTCAAATATGGTTAAAAACCTTACAGATGACGATGATTAAATTTTCTGAAGTTATCTGGTTAGTGACATTTCTTCCCTGTAAAACAAACTTTAAAAGGTAGCTTTTCTCTGCTTTAGCTCGTTGCTGTTCTATATTTTTCGGAGCATTTGTGAGACTGACACATGCATGCTTGACATGTTATTTTTATTGAAGAAAAATTGTCGCAATACTAGTTGACTTAGTTTACTTATATGTTATACTAGTTATTTGGTTTAGTTTTTATTAGTTTTCAGCAGTGGGGAAGAGGCAAGGATGAAGGTTTATTCAGTGTGGAAAAAGGATTATCTTGCTTTTGGTGCACTATATCCGAAGTGTGTACGTATAAGATCAAGGGTGAGACATGTTTGTTTGTTGTCCTCAAGTAGATGCATCCTAATTCTTATGTGCTTCTTTCTCATTTTGTATTCATCATCATGAGATCCCCTTTTGGGTAACACAAAAATGTCAAGGGTTCACTGCTCTCTTCTTGAAATGAATATGCTGTGTTTCTTTAGTTTGCTTACTAGATTTTACGTAACTAATCCATGTCTTACTGTTCATTTGCATATTTTGCATATCTAACATGTCACTAGGATGTATTATGCCTATTAAGGACTGTGATAAGTTCATACACTCTTACTCAAGCATGCATCCCCCTTATCTACCTCTTTGTTCTATTTTTTTAACATATCAAGCATGCCTTTTTCCTTGCTTTCCAACTGGAAGTATTTTCTGAAATCTGATTTGCAGTTGACATTGTGAACTGTCTCTATTGGGTCACATTAAAGTAAGATATATCCAGGCATAAGTAAGATGCTCGGGGAAACCCATGCCTTTTTTGCCTCTCAATCACATCAGGTTAACATGGTCCATTGAAACCTGATTTATAAAATTTGTTGCACCATGTTTGTAGCAAGTATATCTCTTTCCTGAAAGGTTCCTTGGCCAACAAAGTGGGCAATGGTTCTGAAGTAATATTGGAGCAATGTAGCTCTAGAAGAAAGGATACCATTACATTGCAAGGTAAGGTAGTCATCTTTCTAAATTTTCTTTCTTGGGTTTTTTTTGTTCCCAAGAGGGGTGGAGGGGGGTGGGGATGGTGTTTGTTAGTAGGAGTACCTCAAATATGAATGACCAAACTAAAAGCTAAGAGAGCCTTCTTATGAAGTCCACCCATCAAGAACATTGATAAATCTCCATTAATCAGAGATAGAGAGCAACATCATTAAAGTTATCCATCTTCTTATATAGACAGATCATGATATTTTTCTTCATTTGATCACCACATGATTGATCCCAATACTGGTGATTGAAGGCATTATAATCTCCTGCCCAATTGCCCATACCCTTACGATTGAAGGCCCACATTCTAATAAAAGGAGGAGAAATCAAGCATCAAAACAAAACCTAATCATTAAGTTGAGGGAATCCTCGATAGAGTGAAGCCGCCCCTAGGTTATTCAATGTAGGACTTAAACTTAATACCTCCAGGTGCTAAAGCTTAATGGTTATGATATGAACCCAAATGATTGCAGTGCAAATGGCACTAGTGAATGGGTAAGGCAATCTAATGACAAAAGCACCTATGAGACCATGTTAAAGGCCCAAACTCTAGCCCAAAACTTTGATGCCATGTTAAATACGCATTGATAAAGTCTAAGGGTTGCAGTATAAATATCATTGAGATGATGGAATCCTCTACACATAAAGAGGGAAGGTGCACACAGATTATTTGATGTAGGAATAAACCTCGACACCCCACTGGAGCTGAACCCAAATGTTTGTGGTATAAATGACACTATTGAATGGGTAGGGTAGCCCAAACTCCAAAGAGAAAAGCCAACTCTAATATCATATTAAAGACCCAAAGTCTAACCAAAACCGAGGTGTCTAGTTGAGGGCATCATCTAAAATAAAGAGATAGGCATCCAGAGATATTTTGATGTGGGACTAATTGACTAAGCCTCCCCCCTTCCATAGTGTAAAACCTGAATGGTCATTGGCTAAACCTCAATAGGCCTGTAGCATCAAACCCAAATGGTTATAGTGAAAATGGCACTATTGAATTGGTGACAGCTCACTGAGAAAAGCCCAGCTTTGATGCTGCGTTAAAGGTGTAAACAATAACCCAAAACTTAGGTGTTAATTTAGGGAATCAGATGGAAGTTGCCCACGAATTCTGATTATCCAATGTAGAACTAAATCTCAACATCAAAAATTACTTAATAATAGCTCATAAGCATAAGCAGTTGCATTACTTTTTTGCAGCCCTAAATTAGAGTTCTCTAATTAGACATTATGTTAAACAGATAAAATGGATCAATTTCTTTTGAATATTCTAGGGTTTATATACACCCTTAGAATAGTACCATTGAATAATCACCATTCAGAAGATCAATTGATTGCCCATTACTTAATCATGTTAGAAGTAGGAGGGTGTCTATGACATGCGAATGAGAATATTACATCCATTATGACATAAGAAACCATTATGACAATTCGCAAGCACCACCATGCATGCACGACATCCATGGAACAAATGCCTAAAATGCATGATACAAGTGTGTCCAAGACATGGTTGTGACGGTGACCAAGTCGATGACCCACCACCTTACTGCTTAGGCAACAAGATGAGGTGCCTAGGCAAAGCCTAGGCTATATAACAAACTACCCGCTACTCTATATTTTACACCATGTACATTCTCTATTCAATGTATTCTAAAGTTCTAGTACACATATTTAGCACATTGTAGGTGTAGGGAAATATTTGTTTCCCAGCCACACGGGTAGTTCCTACCTGTGCGGCAGACACAAAGCGAATGGGGCCTGCTCCCCTCATACAGCCGGACGGCAAGCATTGCTCATATGTGTAAGAAGGTTGGACAATACTAGCCTGGGGAGGGCCCCACCACACATGCTTGTGCCTGCCGTACGGGTAGGAACTACCTTGCAACTGGGCAGCAAGCATTGCTCGTAGGTGTAAGAAGGCTGGATAGTGCCAGCATGTGCAGTGGTAGGGCACATGCTTGTGCATTAGCATTGCTGTTGACAAATGCTTAGGTACCTACTTTGGAGAGATCCCCGAAGTTTACCAATGGTTGGATGCTACTTCTTAGTCTTGGCCCGTGTGTTTCTACAAGAGGGGGAGGGTGGTAGATGTCATGTGTGTATTGGCCTTCTCTATCTATATGCATACTACATTTAAGGAAAGGACAAGGAGTCAAGGGACGACGACGTGCCGTGTGGATACTACTCTTCGTGCAGACTTGATCTGTCATTTGAGGAAGGGATGATGTCCTGAGTGGGCAGTCGGATTAAGAAAGCTATCATATTGGTGAGGGAGGGATGTGCCGGTGTGGAAAGAAGGCCACCCATGACTTGACGTGCATACTGTGTTCGACATTTGAACTTTAAGGAAGGGATTTGGCCCAAGACAGCACAACAGAGGGGGGTGAATGAGTGCTACAAAAGTTAACACTTAAAAACAAAACTTTGATGTGGAAGCGTTAATTAGAGATAAGTGTAGTGAACAAAAAAACAGCAATAATAGAAGAGACACAAAGATTTATCCTAGTTCGACACTTCTTTCAAATAGAAGTCCTATGTCTAGTCTCCAAGCAAGTTCTTGGGGTTTTACTAAGTCGGGGTACAGTCCTCCTAATGGACCTTCAAATAGAAGTCCTACGTTCAGTCCCCAAGCAAGCTTTTGGGATTTTCCTAACTCGGGGTACAGTCCCTCTAATGGACATACAATGTCCAATTCCTTGCTAGTCCTCCCTTCGACACAAGGGGCACACTGAGTACAGTCCCTCAACCAAACATAACATGTAGCACCCTAGTTAGTCTTCCCTTCTACACAAGGGACACACTGAGTCTTCTCTTCTTGCGGGAAGAGGAACAAACCTGTCTTTCTTAAGAAAAGAAAGAGTAAGCTATCGAGATTAAGTTTAGGAATAATAAACTTGAACCTTTTTATTCTTTGACAACAACCTGAGAGCTAAAGGAAATATACAAGAAGCTCAATCTCTCAGACTATCAAACTCTCTCCCAGATTTGCATTATCACATAGAGAGGGATGGAAAGAAATGAAGGCTTGAACGCTGAACACTTGGAACATATTTTCTTGTTGCCTTGTTGTGTGTGTTTTTCTCCTTCCAGCTTTAAGGCCTCCTTCTTTATACAACCCTTTGAAGAAGACCGTTGAAGAATGTATCCATTAGGGCTCCTTCTTCCGATTGCTCTTCTTCTTCTGATGTTGTTCTCTTTGTATCTATCGTCTGTCTTGTTGTGTCTACCGGTATTTGGAACAGAAGAGAGTCTTATAGCTTATGCATGTTTCTAAGGTTGCCAGTAGTAGGTCCAACATAGGTCTTGCGTGAGTCCAGTAAACCTGCATACAAAAAATGCTAGAAGAGGATAGTAAGGGAAATATCATATGTCAGTCAACCTATATCTCTTTTACTTTTATTCCATATTTTCTGCTGACAGAGCTACCATATAAAGTACACACTTTGAGAAGTAGGAAATAATAAGTAAAAGATGTGCAGAAGATTTGAAATCTTATTATGCGTCAAAATAATCGATAGAGCAATATTCAAACAAAAAGATGTAGCCATCGTTGTGAGAACATTAGTAATCAGTACAAAATATAAGTAATGAACATTTAGTTCACCAATTGATGTATTTTAAGTCATATTAACACTAATCGGAATGTAAACAACATCAATCGGATTGACACTGAACCTTTATTCAGTAATCGGAACATTTATAACACCAATCAGAATAATATTGAATCTTTGTTTACTAGTTGGAATGAGTATAACATTAATCGGAACCATGGTTTGGCGGATCAAATCGGATCGGCCCGATTCTCCCGAATCGGGGCGAATCATGGAAAACCCGATTCTCGATTCCATCGGTTCGGTCCGATTCGCCATATATATATATAATATTATTTATCATATTAGTAATATATATTATACATTATAATATCATATATATGATATATTATATATATTATACATTATAAATATCATATATATGATATATTATATATATAATATATATTATACCCATGAGAATCGATCCGATTCGGATCGATTCGGGTCGATTCGGGGGGAATCGAATCGGATCAAGAAAAATCTGATTCGCCTCTCGATTCCGATCCGGCAAACCTTGATCGGAACAATGTTGAACATTTGTTCAGTAATTGGAATACGTATAACACCAATCGATATAAACTATATTTTCTAATCGGAACAACACAAGACTAATGGAATGATGTTAAGTAATCGGAAAAAGAATGTTTAGTAATTAGTGGAACATGAAAGATGTTATCAGTAATCGATATACTATGCAAGCTTTAGTCAGTAATTGATGTGAGTGTTCAGTAATCGATGTAATATGAAATATATCACTAATCGGAATAAGCGTTTCTTCTATAATCAGTATGAAACTTTTCTTCTCTAATCAATAGCAACTTCTTTAGTAATCGATGTAGAACACACATATCGATTAGTGAATAGTTCGCACATGACAAAGTGAGTTCATTTATGACAAAATGAACTTCTTCACTAATCGGTATAAGACTTGTTCCATAATCATTGTGGCACTTTAGTCTCTAGTCGATACACATTAAATTGTAATCGATAAGCATTTTAGTGCAAATCTTTAAAGCGATATAAATTATCTTATTTCTTATGCAGAAATATCTTGAAAAATATTATTTAAATATATTCACGATATTCATGAGTTTTAGTTATCATCAAAATATAGGGATAAATATAAGAGTGGTTCAACATAGATGATGTCATACAGGAGGAAGAAATTTGTCGCAACCGGAGAGGAAGAGACATGGGAAGAAGCTGTGCTCATTTGCTAGAGCTTTAGAGTTAAGGATGTGTACAAAGAAGAGTCCAATTGAAATTAGAAAAATGGAAAAGTGAGGAAGGAAGTCTTCTGGTAACTTGCCTTTCTCAAGTAACTTGCATTACTTATAGAAAAGCCTACTAAAATTTTTGACTTTTACAACAAAACCACATTCAATAAGGCGATGGGTCTTCATGCTACAGTATGGTAGGCAGGCTCAAGGCGACCTAAGGGAGCACCTTTGGGTTGCTCACTTAGGCCCCAAGTGTAACACCCTAATTTTAGAGGGCCTAAATGCATTTTGGACATTTGGTGAATGAGCCCAATAAGATTGGCCCATTTAATTAGTGTAAGCCCATTTGACTTTAAAATAAAGTTATATGGACAATGCCAAGGTTTGCCATATCGGATCTCGGCTTCGTCTCGGAAGGGTCAAAGAGAAGAGATATCAGAGAGATCTCGGTAAAATCTCGGGATCCCGAGAAAATTCATATATGATGACAACAATAAAATTGATTCATAGATAACATAGATAATTACATATACTCTCAACAATATATAACACAATTTCACACCAATATCAGTCCATATAAATAAAAAGGTCAATGGTGCACAACTGCACATAAATTAACATGTCCGTCTCACAACAAAAGTACATAAACGAAAGTCAATACAAATCCATGATACAAAATTACAAATAGTGGCCAACTAGTCAACACTTCATCCACTTGACTTTAATATTGTTCAGAATAATAATTTTGAACATAAACATAATATTGCTCCCATGTCATTTTTTGTTGATACATATGCATGTAATCTCTCCCATATGTATCATACTCATCAGTAGAAACATTAATCAAGATCCCAATGCGGGGGTATAAATGATAAGAATATGACACAATTGTATTGCCATTGGTAAATGATGTGGATATACATATGACATGTTATATGATCCATATCCATAACCATAAGATGAGCTAGAGGACTCTTGTTGTGGAATATATCCATAACCATATGATGAAGATGATGCATCTTGAATTCCTTCATATGTCTCATGACTCCCCCAGAAACGTCCATCGAACTAAATGTGTGAGAAAGTTCTGCTTCATCATCATGTTGCAATCTTTGATCTTCATGATTCTTTCTTCGACGTTCATATGCTCTTGGGCAATAGTAAGGTGAGAAGATTGATCATCTCCATCACATGAGTATATCCTCCATCATGAACATATCTTTCATTATTTCCATGCCTTCCCTCAACACTCTCCCCATCACCTTCCCCTCCACTCCCTCCATAATCATCATTGTCACTATAACACCATAACTACTATGAGTTCCATGGGATGATTCATTATCAGTGTCATGTTCAGAATCTTCAGATAAATCCACATCAGAAGCAGGGCCATCATCATGACGATGGGTAGACTCAGAAGATGATTAAAAAAATTGATGTGTAATTGCATCCACATCAATGCTCGCCTCTCGTGCTGCATTAGAAATCTCTTGTGATGGTCAACCATCTTCTTCATCTAAAGTGTTAGTTGCAATCCATTCAGCATATGGATTCTCTCGATCATCTATGTCATTTTCACCCAATAATGTAAAATAATCAAGTGGATCATCCTCAAGTTCACCCCCCCCCCCCCCAGTCCATGCTTAGCCTCCATTCTCTTGACCTTCAGCTTCATGTTGTAATGACAATATACAAGCTTCTTTAACTTCAAATAAGATAATATGTTTCTTCATTTTGTGTGTATTAATGCAAATGTACTCCAATTTCTTTCACAAGGTGAAGCTGATGCTGTTTGTGACAAAACGTGAACTGCAAGTTGTCTCAACACTGGTGCATCATTTCCATACATTTTCCACCATTCTCCTTAAAAAAACCACAATTAATAGTTGTGAGAAATAGAATTCCTATATACATAAGTATGACAATTCATAATTGTAAAGTACTAACCTGGCCACATAGTCTCTCTACTTGCTATAGCATTCTTCATTCCGAATATGGCCAATCCATCTCTAAACTTGATAATCTATAGAATAAAATTTATCTTAATTAATTGTCATAAATAAAAAGATTTAAAGATGTACAATTTCAAGTTTAGTTACTTCACCTCATTTCTAAATTGAGATCTCCCTTTTGATTTTGGAAGCAATTTATCAAAGACTTCATGTACAGCTTTAATGAGTGTTTGATTATCTCCCAATCGTTATTTGTATTGATACTTAGGATTCAGAAAATAAACTAAAATAACAAATAAAATTAAGAGTCAGTAGCTTACCAATTAAAAAATTCATTTGGTAATATAATAAAAAAATTAGTAAGCATAAAAAAACTCACCAGCCTTGTAGATAGGTGCATTCATTGATTTCAACCACCTTTCATCAATTATCTTATGCACCTAAATATAATTTCTTGGAGATGATACCTTAATTCCCTCTTTCATAATGGTCGTAGCATAATAAACAGAACCCATGCTAGGATATTTATCTGCATCCATAACTCTTAACATATGATACATGGAATCCATAATCTTCACAAAATCTCGTGCATAATCCCAAAACATAGGAGTGCATATGATTTGCTCCACATTCTTCCCTATTGGAGTGTTCTTAAAATTGGAATTTGACCATTCGGAACTAAGGAAAAAGTTTCGCAAACTCTCTCTTTCACGCAACAAATTTTGGGGAGCTAAATAATTCGTTGCAAATCGAGTTGCTCCAGGTCAATAAGATCTCGTCCACAAGATTTTCGAACTCGATCAATAACCCAGTCATGATTATATATAAATCTAGTGACAATTCGGCCCACGTCTACAGTTTTCTTGACCATACTATGTTTAGCCACATGTTCAAATATCAAATCTATATAATGAGCAGTACAAGGAGTCCAAAAAAGATCGTACTTTTTTTATAACAAAGTAACTGCCTTTTTATAACTACTTGCATTATCTATGACAATCTGCACTACTCTCTTTCTCCCAATTTCTTTGATCTTCTCTTCCATCAATTGCATGATATACTCATGGTTCTTCTCTTTACTTGTTGCATCAACAGAGTCTAAAAATATAACATTTCCTGCACTATAAACCATGAAATTAATAATGGACATTCTAGTAGGTCCAGTCCATCCATCACATAAAATAGAACAACCATGTGCATCCCAATTTGGCTCTAATTTTTTCACATCACCTTCTATCTCAACCACCAACTCATTTTAATATTTACCAAGAATTTCTTTAGGAGTTGGTGGGAGGACTGCACCAAGGTTCAAAAACCCGGGGATCGGGATCGGATCGGTCGGCCCAAAATCGATCCGACCCGGCGATCCCGACCCCGGCTCAGCCGAGCCGGGCCGAGCCCGACTGAGGCAGGGGTGGCTGGATCGGCCCATTATACAGGTGTATATCTTATACAGGCTGAGTTCAGGCCTTATTTACCTGAATATTTCATTTACTTAAGATATTACATGTAAATAAGGAAGTACCCCCCATTTGAATCCAATAAAAATATCAAAAAAATCATATCTCTTACCAATAAAAAGTCAACTCTCCCACTGAAGAGAAAATTGTGATTTCGTTGATTTTAGCGAAATGTAACTTTCTAATCTCTCATAATTTAGCCTATCTAAAAATTTGATAATTCAAATAAACCATATGGAACACTAAAAATCCAAAGTCCGGTAAAAAAACTCAAACGTGCATCGGACTTCTCCAAGGGAGCCACTCTCCTACTGACAACACTTAGTCTGCTTGAGACCTCTCAGAATTTGGTCAAACTTAAACTATCATCACTCAAAGTCATGAGAATTGTCACTTTCTAATTTCTTTTCAATTAAAAAGTGAAAAATCTCATGAGTTTAGATGATGATAGCTTAGGTTTGACCAAATCCTGAGAGGTCTCAAGCAGACTAAGTGCTGTCAGTAGGAGAGTGGCTCCCTTGGAGAAGTCATATGCACGTTTGACTTTTTTTACCGGACTTTAGATTTTTAGTGTTCCATATGATTTATTTGAATTATCAAATTTTTAGATAGGCTAAATTATGAGAGATTAGAAAGTTAGCATTTCGCTAAAATCAACGAAATTGCGATTTCTTCTTCGGTGGGAGAGTTGACTTTATTGGTAAGAGATATGATTTTTTTGATATTTTTATTAAATTCAAATGGGGGGTACTTTCTTATTTACATGTAATATCTTAAGTAAATGTATAACATTTACTTAAATGATATTCAGGTAAATAAGGCCTGAAATCGCAATGGACTCGGCCTGAACTCAGCCTGGGATTGGCCTGGACTCAGCCCATGACAAGGTTGAACCGGATCGGCCCGGCTCGGGCCGATCCGAGGCGGATCGGGCCGGGCTCGGCGAGCCGGCCGAGCCCAGTCGAGCCGGTCCGATCCGCGTGCAAGGACCGGCTAGGTTACCCCGGCTCGGATCGGGAGGCCCAAAATCGAGCCGACTCGGCCGATCCGATCCCGATCCGGCCGAGTTTTTGAACCATGGATTGCACGACCAAGATTTTGTGCCTAACTATCATATTCTTAAAATGATGATCTCTAACAACATTTGCAGGAATATGGTTGAAAATGAAGAATTTCGACACCATTTTACCTAGAGATTCTCTTAGTGGTCCCTTAGTCAACATAGATGAAATTCTTGGTTGTCTTGCATCATCAGACTTATACAACCTTGCCTTGGTTGTTGATCCAGATATCTTTACACTAGAGTTACGCCTCATAAAATCTGTTATAGTTCGCTTCGACTTCTTCCCAGAACCACCTCCACTAACTTCTGTTGCTTCAACTTGAATTCTATCACGTTTCATTTCATCAATATTCCATCGATCTACAGTAGAAGATACTGCATTGCGGCGATGTTGATAAGCTTCTTTCCCTTCCTCATGCTCATCATCAGAATTGTCTCCCATATCACGCAACTCATCCATGACCCTTTCTTTTGTTGCTTTTGCCTTCATGGCTTCTAAAGTCTTTTGTTGTTTCATTTCTTTTAATTGTTTCCTCACTTCTGGTGGGCAAAGTAGGCACTTACTCACATCGTGTCCACTTTCCCCAATTAAATGATTTTTCAACCTTGTAACACCACCAGCTTTCATCACTTTTCCACAGAACTTACATTTTGACCCTTTGCCCTCAGGTGTTCCATATTGCCAACCAATATCAGAATAAGACATGCTTTTGCAAACTCTCATAAAAATGGAACAAAATGTACACAAATACAGGTAAATAGAAAAAAATTATGGAGAAAAGAATCATCTCAAAGAATAAATAAAAGATGTACACAAATTCAGCTCAAAGAATAAATAAAAAAGACAGCAAATCATAGAGAAAATATGAGACAAAAATATTTTTTAAAAATAAATAAACGATATTATCTATCAATTATCAAACTTCTCAAATGATCGATTGGAGAGAATGAGAGAGATCGAGTGTCTGAGTGGGTGACCACTGGCCACAATGGAGGTGAGGGGTGGGGGGGGGGGGGGGTGGAACTGTGACTGTGGGGGTAGGAGACCTTGGATGTGTCATGTGTGAGTGTGGGGGCAGGGACTGCTGGGGGGTGGGAGACAGTAGAGGTGTTTGGGGGAGTGGGGGACCACGGTGGAGGTGTGTGGGTGGTTGGGGGTGGGGGAGACGGATAGTGGAGGTGGGTGTGAGGGTGGTTTGGCGGGGGTGAAAGAGGGGGAGGAAGAGGACCATGGTGGAGGGGTGCGTGTGGGTGTGTATGTGTGTGGGGGGGGGGGGGACGACAGTGGAGGTGTGAGGGGGGTAGGGGACCACGGTGGAGGGGTGCTTGTGGGTGTGTGGTGTGTGTGTGGGGGGGGGGGGGGGACGTATGGTGTGGGGTGTGAGGGGGGAAGGATGACAGTGGAGGTGTGAGGGGGGAGGGGACCACGATGGAGGGGTGCGTGTGGGTGTGTATGTGTGTGTGTGGGGGGGGGATGACAGTGGAGGTGTGAGGGGGGAAGGGGACGACCGTGGAGGTGTGAGGGGGGAGAGGGGACCACAGTGGAGGGGTGTGTGTGGGTTGGGTGGGGGGATGACAATGGAGGTCGGGGGGGGGGGGATCATGGTGGAGATGTATGTGTGTGGGGGGGTGGGGGGGGGGGAGGACGGGACCACAATGGAGATGTTTGTGTATGTGTGTTGGGGGGGGGACCACGATGGAGGTGTAAGGGGGGAGGGGACCACGGTGGAGGGTGTGTGTGTGGAGGGGGGTGTGTGTGTGGTGGGGGTGGGAGACAACGGTGGAGGTGTGAGGGGGGGGGGGGGGGGGCGACCACCGTGGAGGGGGGGACGGTGGTGGTGTGAGGGTGAGAGAGGGGGGGGGGGAGGGGAGACGATAGTGGAGGGGGGACCATGGTAGGTAGAGGTGTGACTGTGAGCGACTGAGGGTGGGGGATACCACAGTGGAGGGGCACTCACCTTTCCAACGGAAAGAGTTCGACTTTGGGGCGAGGAAGACGGCTCCGCGCTCTGTCACGTCGGTGATGCCCAGAGGTGTCGCCCGCCGTGTAGTCGTCCACGTCGAGAAGGGCCGCGGCCGACGGTGCGCTGTTCGGTGATGGCGCTGTGGGGCGGAGTAGGCCGCGTGCGGTGTGAGAGAGAGACGGGGTGGTATGAAGGTGGGGGAGGGAAGGGGAGACGACGGTGGAGGGGGGGGGACCACGGTGGAGCTGCGACGGCCTCCGGCGGTGAGGGCAGCAAGAGGACTCGGGAGGGAGAGAGGTGAGATTGCGACCAAGGGAGTGAGGGACGAAGGGTGGGGTTTATACCTTTTAAAAAATATTAAAAGAATATTTTAACAGGGGACACGATGGGACAAATCGCCCCCTTGAACTGTGAAACACGTGCGCGGTGCGACCCGTGAACCGCGCCCGCCCATGACCCCCTCGAACCACCCGTGACCCCCTCACCTTTCGCGCCGAAGTGAACTCGCCCGCGCCCTTTTTGTCCCGTTTTGGAGGCCTCGCTTCTCGGACAACCGCTAAGACCGAAATTCTCGTGAGATCTCGCGAGATGGCAAACCATGGACAATGCGCTTAAAATTAATGTAACTTTGCATAGAGAAGTTCGAATTAGATGAAATTTAGCCCATTAGAAAGGCACTTCAATTCTCTACAATTTTTATGTTTATGACTTTTTATGATTATGTCATTTTCTAGGTGAAAAATGTTAAATAAAGAAAATCACTTGGGAATTGGAAATTTCAAAATGCCATCCATATCCCTCATACATGGCAGGCAGATGGGTGGATGAGTCATTAACCGCTTCTACATATGGCTGTTAGTAAGGGTTTTTGGGTAGGATGGAATTTATTTAACTGCTTAGTTAATTTCTCCTTTTCGTCTCTAGGAGAGGGAGAGAGAAGTTGAGCTCTGCAGTGCCTGGGGAAGGGGAAAAAGCAGAAATAGGTAGGTTTGTTAATCTTCTTTATTTAAATTTAATTAGTTTGATGGTACACTTTCCCAAAAAAAAAATAGTTTGGTGGTAGTTGCTTAGAGAAAAATATTCCTCCTATGACTAAGAGCAGGGTGATTGCGTTTAATATTTGGGGAGCTCATAAAGAAAATTTAGAAATTGTTGTTGGAGGTTTAGAGGATCTATTTAGAGTTGGCTTGGGGCGCTCACTCCAAAGGTAGGCATGTGATGAATGGATATCATGCTAATATTAATTTATGTTCTTTTAATTTATTTGATGTGTAACGATTTAATTTCCCGTATTTATGTGTACTGCATCAAAAATTTGGAGTAGTTATGTTACAATTATGTTGTTTGTCATGTAGCATTCGCAATGATGTTACTTAACCAAATTTTAACTTTAAATATGCCTAAACAGTAACATGCTTTAGCTAGGATGTAATGACTTCCATGTATGTCTTAAGCCTATTTCTATTATAATATTAGTTAATTAAATTGCTAACTCAAGCATTAGATGAGTACAACATAATACATGTTAAATTTAATATTTTTATATTATTGACATCTTCCGCAAGTCATTAAGACCCCTTATTTCTGTTGAATTTGATATTATATGTTTGATTGACAGTTTAGGCATGATTTAAGAATATTATTTTATAAATTATTTATGCAACATGTGATTAATTAAGAGCATGTACAGTACGGGTGTAGTAGATTTAGTCTTTTAATGTGTAAGCCATTAACTACTCATTATTTTAAAATTAATTAATGGTACTGTTTAATCATGCAGGAGATGTATGGCTGTATAGATATTGGGTTATAGTGTTGGAGGTTTGAATTGATGACAGTAGCTTCTGTAGCTATAGTTACTATAATATTATATTATGAAATTACTATCTTAATGTTTTAAAAGCTTCTGTGAGCATGTAGAGTCCATTATTATTATATATTATATTTTAACATATAATATTAAATATATTTAATTTAAATAAGACTTGTGCACCGGCATATGGACAGTGCCATCTTAAGGGGATGTGGACTAACCTCGTAGTTAGTGTTTGTTGTGGGAAGTCAATTTGTCTCCGAGGACGACAGACTTTTGTATGAAATTGGGGAGCCAGACTACAGTTACAGTGGGGTATTGACCTCTGTTCTTGTGCAATCGAGCAAGACCTTATCACCATCGTCTAGGTGCTTGGGTGTATATGTGTTTTTCCTTATGTTGTGGTTTGGATACATATCTGATATATGTGAAATTAAATTATATTTGATGTAATTAATAATATTACTTGACATGAACATCTGAATCTGCATATGAGTATAATATAATCTGGTTTGGAATTTGCTTTGATCTATTAGGATCACATTTGATATGTTATGATTATCCAATTTGATAAATGTAAATGTGTTAATTATTTGCATCTATTTTAGCCGTATTTTCTGATTTTATGCTATATGTTAAAATGTGTAGAAATTCATGAAGTTTTATGTGATTTGAAAAATTACTATGTAATAAGCATGTGATTGATTTTGATTGTGCTTTCTGGGTCTTAGGACTCACACATGCGATTAACCAGTTTTTAGGAGCTCCTAGATTGGAGAGTTTTGATTCTGACAAAAGAATAGGTCAGGGTGTGAGCCAGGGAGCCTTTTGGACCACTGCATAATGGACAATACAGTTTTTACTTCTCTTTTGTTTATGGAGTGTAATTACAGAATTTTCGAGGAACTGAGATGTACAGTGATGTAAATATCGTAAACTATCTGTGTTTATGTTAATGGAAATGGTGTGGTTGAGTTTATTGGAACTATAGATGGTTTGGCTTTACGCGCCTTGCTGTATTTTCCATCGCACGACATTCAGAATTTTGTGTGTGATGCCCCTGGAACAGGGTCGGAAAGGGGTGTCACACGAAGTTGCCCTGGCCTTTGGCCAGCACCTTGTCACCTTGGCGACGCCTTTGAAACAATGGTTCAAGGCAAGAAAACTAACAATCTTATCCTGCACTCCACAAATTCCCTTGGGCGAAACAGCTTGCCTCGAAATGTTAGATACATGTGCTTCCCGATATGAGAACAGTGACTATAAATGTATGGATCAATAATACTTAAAGATTCTTCCATGTATATGTTGATCACTTTCCATACCAAGTGAATTTGAAAGATGATTGCACCTACACAATGTCTTTGTTAGTTGTCTATTCTCATTGTTTGCATAGATTTTTGTAACTCCCCCTCCACCCACGTGATCTTTTATACCATGGATATCTGTTATACCTTTTTCATAGCCAATATCTGTTACATCTTTACATTTATTACCAGGTTCAAAGTGTGGTGGAATGCACGTAGGATGACCATGTCTTCAGAACATGGGGAGCTTTTGTGCATTTGGACAGCCAGGTTATATTTCTAGGAATTGCCTTAGAAGTATGGTCAGAATCAACAGGAACAGAAGAAGCTGATAAATGCAAGGGCATGTGATGGTGCTGATGAAGGCAGAAGCAGTGGCCTCTGATTGGGTGTGAGGTACTATGCTTATTCTTGATATCGTAGCTCATGTTTATCAAAATTCTGGTGTTACCATTCCATTATTTTTGGATCACATATTCCTTGTTGCTTGGTTTCATAACCTGATAGGATAGCCTCAAAACCTAGGTTTGGCCTAGGTTTGTTATTTCCCAGTTTTATCGTCTCGTATAGGATGATTTAGCCATGATGACTTAGGGTGGCTAAACCCATATATAAATGGATAGGTGCTGGGCCCTGAAATTAAAAAATTAAAATAGAAGAAACGCCACCAGCTCACCTAGCTGGTGGGAATTTAAAAGAAAAGAAAAGAAGAAACCCCACCAACTCACCTAGCTGGCGAGGATTCAAGAAGAAAAAGAAAGAAGGAAAAGAAAAGAAGGAACCACACAGACTAACCTAGCTTGTGGTGATACAAAAGAAAAGAAAGAAGGAAAATAAAAGAAGAAACCCTACTTAATCACCTAGCTGGTGGGAATTCAAAAGAAAATAAAGAAGAGAAGAAAAAAAATGAAGAAGAGAAGAAACACCACAGGCTCTCCCAGCCGGTGGGTTTCAAGAGAAAAAGGGGCAGGCCCCACATGCTCTAACCGGTGAAAATTTAGTGGGCGTGAGAGCACTGTCACCTCCACCTCTTTCTCTCAATCTCCACCAGCTCGTCCAGCCGATGGACATTGTGAAGAGCAAAAGGGAAATGAGGAAGGTGCTCCCCCCTGCTACTTCAAACTCCTATAAATAGAGGGGTTCTTCCCCTTGTTTGAAACAACAAAAGCACCAGTGACGACAGCAGCAAGGGCAGCAAAAAGTAGCAAGTGCAAGCAGAGAAAAAAGGACAACAAAGAAGAGAAGGCAGGCTTCAGCAAGCAGCAGCGAGAACCAGCAAACAGCGGCAATCAGACAACAAGAGAAGAAGAAAGAAAAAGAAGAAAAAGAAATTCAGAAGATTCTGAAGAATCAAAAGACAAGGCCAAGCACATCACATTTTTGTTGCGTACATATCCTTGTTAAACAATCCTTTAAGATGACATTATCTGTTATAGCATTATAGAAATACTTTTGTCAAAATATATGATCATGAATGAATATTTTGTTACAACTACATCTCCTAATTATAGATATATCCATTAAGTTTCATGATTACTTATACCGGGAATAGTAAAATAAAGATAAAGGCTGCAAGGTGCCTTAATTAACGAACTGAAAGAGGATGAAAAAAAGATATTCATAAATAAAAAAAATGTGTTTAATTGTTGCTGTACCATGAGTGCTGTGGCCCTGAGCTTCTGAAAATTATCAATACACCCCCAAAAACTTCAATATGTAAATACATGCCCAAAAAATGATTTGGTTATTTTATATGTACATTCTGAAAGATTCCAAGTACATTTGTTTTGCAGTTGTACCCTTCATCTTCTAAAATTGTCCATATACCTATAAAGCTATTTAAAATTGAAAAAAAAACAACTAATAAATCACTGTCGAAGAAAATTCCCAGAATAAAAGTGAAGGCTATGAAATACTTTAATAGAGATTGAATTGCTGCCATGTCTTATGCTTTCAAGAAATTATCAATGTAATCCTGAAATCTTAAGAAAGGGTAATAATAGTATAAAAAATAAAGGTAGATAGAAAATGAAATAATAAACTCCTACAAAGTACAAACTAAAAGAGTCTAAAAGAGCAAAGAAACCATTTATCATCCTCACATCCTGCAAAATGATAATGATAAGCCTAAAGTTTAGTCTAAGCCGTTCTCTTTACTTGAACTTTGTTGTGTTCAAAAACTATTATGATCATATTCTTTTGGACATCTTGTGGCAGTTAAGCAGGAGTATTCGGTCATTGGGCTGATATAAGCTGATATAAATTAACACCAACCGAGGTTGGTGGGGAGAGGTTGACACGGATCTCCGGTCTCCAACCTGATCCAAAATACAAACACACATTCCCCAAGGGTTCACACCAAACCCTTGGATTTCCCACTATCTAAGTGGTGAGTGGATTGTAACACACAAAAATAAACTCAAAACAACAAATAAATGATGAGGTGAGATTTTTCTCACGAAACAATGGGCTATCAGGGGATTATCCCAGATAAGGAGCTTATCCACAGGGCTCTCCTCTCTGAGTTACCAGACTCATTTTACTACACGGTTAAGCCCCTATCCAGGCTGTCTATCCAGTCACCAAACTGGGCGTTTATGTCTTTTGGTTTCGACGCACAGTTCTCCTCTTCCCTTACTTATGTGGCTACCCCAATCTATTGAATATGAAATTGGTTGTAAAGCCCACATTACTTTCACAGGAAACTCCCTCCCTTTGAACACCTTTATTGACCTCCTGATCCTTGGCCTGAGACCGCACATTTAGGATTTTGATGATTTTGGCCTTTCTGCAAATTGGTATCACAGGCTGAGTAATCTTGGCAACAGAGGATTTCTGACGGTCTGTTTTGCTGCCGAAACATTATTGCGTGACTTTGCCAAAACGTTATTTTTGTAACTTTTTAATATTGAGAGTTCAAAATTTTAGGCCTTGTCCATCCGCTCAGATGATTCTTCTTATGCATTTGTTGGGGATCGGGCACTGGTAACTAAAATTCATCATCCGGGGCAGGACACTGGCGGCAGCTCAAGTGTGAAAACTGGGAATTAGTGTTGCAACAGAAGATATCTTTGACATATGGCTTGTATAGGTCAAAGACAAACTGGCATCAAGAACTCCTCCATGTTATACATTTTAATGTTTTTTTTAGCTTCCGATCATCATAGATTAAAGGCATGCCCCAAAGATATTGGAACTGGGAAGATGATGGAGGGAGGAGGAAATAGAATTGTGTATGCCTCCCATCATCATCATCATCAACGCAGCCCTTCTGAGGTTGCATTGGAGCAATCACACTCTTGGCTTTAATGTGAAGTGAATTTTCCCCTACCTCTACGCTCGAGCTCACAAGCACAGTTCTGTCTCATGGTTGTGGATAGTCGAACACTGTCCATGGAATGTTGCGGCCGATCAGTGCCTCTGATGACACTTGACAAGTGTATCCTATTGGCAATTCACTTGCCCACAGTATAAACTTGACCGGATCACTGGACTCTGGATAAGTTGTTTGAGAATAGCGCACTACTCCCTGATTCATCTGGCATTTTAACCTTTTCCTCTATAGCTGGGTTCCTGATATTTATATACCCATCACTATTTTTTTTGTAGCAGCAGCATACCGTGTCCATAGTTCAAAAGAATGAAAGTTGGGCCAGCTGTTTGACTATGTCAGCCAGCATTGCTTCCCCTTCTCGGGTGCAAGGACACACACATTTGTGAAGTTACCATTACATTACGGGATTGTACAGGATTTAGAAACAAAAAGTGGTTGCAGAATTCCTCTCTGTGGAATGGTAGTTGACATTTCCCCCGTCACTTCACAAATCTTTTGGGATCCCTCAACAAAACCGCAAGCTTTCTTCGGAGTCAGCTTCGAGGGCGATGTTTCTGGCATTTTGGAAGGGAATCTTGTCGAAAGATGACACTGAGAGGGGGCGGCCAACGCACACTAGCATAGCTTCCAAATTTGGGAGAAGTATAAGAGGTGGGGATCTGTAAATCCCTTGGACCACGACCTATCCCGCCCACGAACTCGCCGACACTGTATATGGAATCATCCCATCCCACCGTGAATGCGAGGTGGACGTCTGCAGAAGTGGATCCGAACAGCTGTGAACCTAGGGTGAGGCTGTAGAGTATGACCTCACGGGTAGGGAGGGGGAGAGATGGGGAGTGGAAAGAAGTGTGGTGACGATGTTTATGGGAAGGCGAGGCCGGAATCCATAGATAGGAACCAAGTCGGAAGGGCAGAGGAAAGAGTGAGAACTACCCCTCCCTTTTAGCTGTTCCCCGTACAACAAACGAAGAAGGCCCCCATCCCTGTCCCCGACGGTAGAGCAGAAGCAGCCAAGGCGACGAGGGGCTCAGCTTGGATGACTCCTGAGATCATGCGACTAACTTCTCTCTCTCTCTCTCTCTCTCTCTCACACACACACACACACACACACACACACACTCTGGCAGGATGGGAAGAAGGTGGACGCCAGCTTATCCTGCTCATGATTCCACGAATGAGGAACTTGACAAGTTGATGTCCTTGCTTAATTTATTGGGATGGAGAGACCTGGAACTAATGTAGATATATATGAAGGGGAAAGACTTGTTGCAAACCGCCAACCTGGCGGTTTGCAACAAACTCAGCTCCCCATTGGGGGAGCTGAGGTCATTGGGGGTGAGCCAACCCCTAGGGTTGTGCCCACCCCCAATGGGGTGGTAGTTTGCATCCACCGTGGATGCAAACTACCACCACGGTTTGCACCAAGCGGTGCCCTATATGAAGCGTCTCATGAATACTCGGTTCAAGATTAAACATATTTTTCTAACATCTCTCTCTCTCTCCTCTTACGATGAATACGAATGAAGTGGCATGGCAAACGATGGTCCTGCTTGAAATCGCAAGGTGGAGGAACGCAGTGAACGAATAGACAATACCATGTTATCGTATTAACCTATAAACTCAACTTAAGGATCGAGAGATTCAAAATTAACACAAACATAAACTACTTGTAAATCTATATACCCAATATTGTAAAATGAAGTAGCCTGTGCAAGCTGAAGCTCAGCTGCATGCTGAAGGCCATCAAAAGTGCCATTGTGAGTGACGGACAGACCTCGTTTTGTTGGGAAAATTAGTTTAGTACATTGTCATTAGAAAATTCAAATCTGAGACTGTGTTTTGGTGTACAGATAGTGCGAGGTGCACAAGGACGAGAGGACTAATTGGTTGTGAATTATGAGAACAACAACGTTAATTTGCTCGATGGCGAGGCTTTCGCCCGCTCACGTCGTCCACACAATGCCAAGGAAAGGAAACAAATATCCCCGGCAAGGCCTCCCTTGTTGGCTGATGCCGACGGGTCGACTGGATGACGAACGGCCGCCCGGCTGGCACTGCGGCTGCGGGGGCGTCGTTGTTCTCCCCATTCTCGGATCCCGCCGGGGGAGGACGCGCCTGCATGTGCGTGCAGCGGCGGCATGGGTGGTGGAGTTTCTGTGGCAGGACGCCATCCATCTGGGGGGATGGTAGTACGGTTCAATATTCTTTGCATTATTATTAAGTGAAATTGGATGCTTAGTTGGTGCCTTAATTTGTCGCCCATAATGATTATTGTTCATCAACGACGTGTAAATCATTTGTGGTTTTTTTTTTTTTCATGATCAACCAAGGCTCCAATATTTTTATCATCAACAGAGGGAAGGAGCTGTGTGCATTAGCTAGCCTTGTCATTGACTCATTGGCGTACAATCGAGTATGAAATTTTTTATTTTTTTTTTACTGTACTTGAGATTTTGTATTTTTTTTTAACATATTTTGTATTTTTTTAGATGGACACAATGTGCCCCTGATATGTTGGTCAATGACAAAGTCAAAGTATATGAGAAAATATAATTCTCAAATATAATAAATGTTTATGATAGAATACATATTGTTCGTATGTGGTCTTCCTTCATCGTTTGCAAGCTCTCGACAGAACTGAGCAATCTTGGGTGATGGTGTTAATGGCACAGAACACAAACCCTGAAACGGGGTTCTTACCCCACAGCCGCCTTGCCCACCCCCCATGTGGCGCACGTGCTTCGGCTGAGTGCCTTCACGTGCGTGTCGCAGCTGGCCACCCATGCCCATACCATCACTCTGAAAAGTGAGAATCTTTAATTGTTTTCACCCCATAGATCTTGTAACACACAAATACACACTCCCTCTTTCTGTATAAGGAACTTTCACATCGGACAGTAAAGCTAGTCTTCACAAAGAAAAGTTGCTTAAGATTCAAAATGCAGTCATCTTCCTCTTATCTTATTTTTCAAGCTCTCCCTTCATTTGTGCTTGCATTTGAACTATTTGAATGGTTATAATTGTTGAACTTCTTTATTGTACTTTTATATGTATTTTTGTCTTGTCATTGATCAATATGCGTCAAATCAATATGCTTGACGCATATTGTATTCAACCAAATACATTAAAAAAATAATTGATAAGTTCAATAAATATTTTTTGGAGAGAAGACTCGGCCGATCAAAGGTTTCTTCATATTACAAGACCCCTAAATCGAGGATAGATCTGTCAAAGATATGATTTCCGAACTATGACCCACCGACATAGTGGAATGACCAGTACCAGAGTAGTCCCTTCACCCTTAGCAGGTTCCGAGGGCTTTCCATCAAGACCTTTGCGTTTGCCTTGGGGCACCTTCTTCGGAGTTCCTCCTTGAGCTAAGGAGGGGTTCCTCTGGTGGTAGGCGATATGGGTCTCCTTTTGGCACTTCTTAGCACAGTTTGGAACTGTCCATGTAAAAAGAAAAATCGGTAAAAATTGATTTTGCAGGCCTTGCCGTACGTGGGTGCGCTTTGTGGCCCTTGACGCCCGCGCCCGCCTCGTCACCCACAAAAGGGAAGAAAAAAAAATATTTCACCGTTGTGGGTCACATTCGCCACCAAGCCTTCGACAAATAAAATGTTTAAAAAATATTTTTTATCACCGCCTGATAGCCAAAATTGCAGGAAGCAGAGGTCTTGCTGCTTTTCGGCAATGGAGAGAGAAAGCCAGACTTCTCTCTACCACTCTCCTCCTTTTAAAAATCTGTGCTAACACAGAAAACATAGTAGCAGTTACATTTAGAAACGATTTGAACATTGTCAGAGATTTTATAGTAAAAATCTATCCCTAAAGCGGTGCCAAATGGTGCCTTAGTTTGTTGTCTAGTTCTCCCCTGGGCGGCCAAAAGTTGAATAATTGGGTTGTCCCTTATTTGCGCCAGGTCTGACTATTGGGTCTTACGGTCTTAGACCTATGAGACGAGATTCACCCTCTCTACGAGGAAGTAAACCATCTACTGAGTTTCCAAGTTAACTCAACCCATACACTTGATTTTTGGGCTCCTCTCCTCCGTTCAAATCTTATGTGCGGATGTGGTATCAAATGAGAAGGATCCGTAACAATATTGCACCATCTCATGCTTGTGTGAAATCAAACTACATATTTTCGTGCAAACCATGTGGGATTTGTAGGACATTAGATATAAGATTTCCTTGGCACATCCAGGATCACAACCATCAATTGCTTCGGTACACCATTCATTAGTATTAGGACTCCTGTGGGAGACTACTTTTCAATTACTCTTCAAACATCTTCAAATGAAACCATTGTCAGCAGCCATGGATGACGAGGTATGTTGGAGCATGTGCGCATACCTGAAGCGGAAGCGTAATCCATGACGGGTCAACCACGAGGAGGAAGACGACGCGAACGCGAAGCGCTGGAGGAGACGACCGTAACCCCACGGAGTCTCTCTGGTTTCCTCTCTCTATGTCACTGGATGTCTTGTCTGTCTATGGGGAAGACTGACCATATATAGAGAGGAGGGACCAGTCCAAGAGGTGCCATATTGGGCTCCCACCCATAATAGGAATCCATGGGCCACATATGGGTTAGGCCCATAAATTATCCATTTGACTAGACCGAAAGCGTGCATCCTTTATGTGTAGCCCAAACATGATAAGCGGACCACTTTAGTTGGGTCTGAACCCAACATTCTCCCACTTGGTCCATCTTATCATAAACATCATCAAAAATTTTCTTTCGAAAATATTCATATATAACACATATATAATTTTTTGAAAAGTCTTTTGAAAATTTTGATTTCATTGGGCTGCACCTGTAAAGAAAACCGATATGCGCGCGCAATGTAAAACACAAAACCACACGCTATTCCAGTCAAAGGATCTGTAAGTCCAAATTATGAAAAATCAAATGATATGAGTCATGGCGGCAAATACATTCAGTCATGTACGACCTTCCATGTACCACAGTATCACCAACCTTCCACAATTGAACATTATATCTGGCACTGCAAACAAACTAAAACCTGATGTCTATCTGCTGGTCACCACACACACACACATGTGTATGTATTCTGCCAATTACAAACCAGAACAAGTGCACTTAACAAATGTAATGGGCAGAAAATAAATAGAGAATCATGATATAAAAGTGAACACAAATAACTATAGTGTCACAACTGTAAATGTCACAGCATATTGAGGGAACTGACAAGCCCCATCCGAGTCACATGACTACAAAAGGTGCTAGCAGGTAGTCCTTTAGTGAGAGGGTCAGCCACCATAAGACTGGTCTCAATATGCTCAAAGGACACATCATGATTTCTCACTCTATCTCTAAGAGCAAAATACTTTATATCCAAGGCTCTACCACCCTTGGATGCCTTATTGTTCTTAGAGTAGAAAACCGCAGCGGAGTTGTCACAGTAGATCCTCATCGGCCTAGCAATGAAGTCCATAAATGGAAAAGCTATGACCAAATTCTGCAACTGAATGGTCTGTCCACTAGCCTCATAACAAGCAATAAACTCTGCCACCATGGTGGAAGTTGCTATGATACTTTGCTTCTCACTGCACCAACTTACAGCCCCCCTGCTAAGAGGAAGATGTAACCTGAAGTAGACTTCCGAGTATCAAGACAACCACCATAGTCGGCATCTGCATAGTTAATGACCTCCAATTGATCTGATCTCCTGAATGTGAGCATGAAGTCCATAGTGCCTCTGAGATATCGCATGACCTTCTTGGCAGCCTTCCAATGATCCATGCCTGGGTTACTCTGGTACCGACTGAGCATACCCACAGCAAAAGCAATGTCTGGACGTGTACAAGTCTGCAAGTACATCAGGCTCCTAACTGCTGAAGCATAAGGAATTGGCTCCATCTGCTTCCTTTCAAGGTCATTCATGGGACACTGTAATTCACTGAATTTATCTCCTTTAAGTATTGGTGCCTTATCGGGTGAACATGATTGCATATTGAACCTCTCCAAGATCTTTGAGATGTAAGCCTTTTGAGAAAGACCAAGAGTGCCTGAGGGTCTATCTCTGGTTATCTCAATGCCAAGCACATAGCAGGCATCACCCATATCCTTCATCTCAAAATTCTTAGACAAGAAAACCTTTGTTTCATGCAACAAACTAAGATCACTGCTGGCGAGCAAAATATCATCCACATACAAAAGCAAGATAATGAACTGACTCCCACTGACCTTTAAGTAAAGGCATTCGTCAATGACGTTCTCCTTAAACCCAAAGGACAAAATTTTCTCATTAAACTTGAGAAACCACTGGCGGGAGGCTTGCTTAAGCCCGTAAATGGATTTCTTTAGCTTGCACACCATGTGTTCTTTTCCTTCAACATGAAACCCTTGAGGTTGTTCCATATACACTTCTTCATTTAGGTCCCCATTGAGAAATGCCGTTTTCACATCCATCTGATGTAGCTCAAGATCAAAATGAGCCACCAAGGCCATGACCACCCTAAATGAGAGCTTTTTACTCACTGGAGAAAAGTCTCATTGTAGTCAATGCCTTCCCTTTGAGTGAAACCTTTAGCTACCAATCTGGCTTTATGCCGTTCAACTTTACCTTTAGAGTCCACTTTAGTCTTGAATATCCATTTACATCCAACACGTTTGGACCCTTTAGGTAAGTCAACAAGCTCCCAGACCTGATTTTTAGCCATAGAGTCAACCTCTTCTTTCATGGCTTCCAACCAGTAGGTAGACTTTTCACTATTTATGGCCTGTGAAAATGACACGGGATCATCTATGCTACCCCTGTCAACACTATCCTCCTGAAGATATACTACAAAGTCATCAGATATAGCAGGTTTCTTAACCCTTTCGGATCTACGCAACATTGGCCCCTGATCTACCTGTGGAGGTGGTAGGCCTATTGGCCCTTGATCCACCTGTGGAGGTGGATAGCCTATTGGCTCTTGATCCACCTCTAGAGGTAGTTGACCGTCTGCAATAATTTCTGGTGGTTCCTGAGTTAAGGGAGGTGGGACAACTGCAACAGGTTGCTCCCCCTGCATGTCATTCTGAGGAATGAACATGGGAACAAAGTTGTCAGTTGTTGCAGGTGTAGGTGCCTGATCCTGCAACTCCTCAAAAGAAAGTTCTCGAGGAGGTCCACTCCCACTAACTCCACCATCTTCTAGAAACCTTGCTTTATCTGATTCCACTATGATGGGCACATGTGATGGACAATAGAATCTAAATCCCTTTGATTTCTCTGGATAACCAATGAAGAATCCACTGGTTGTTCTGAAATCAAAAGCCTTTTCATGTGGGTTATACAATCTGGCCTCAGCTGAACATCCCCATGTGCGCATATAGCTCACAGAAGGTTTCCTACCACACCACAACTCATAAGGAGTTTTAGGAGCCGCCTTCGTAGGAACCTTGTTCAGAATATATGCAGCTGTCTTTATGGCCTCTCCCCACAATGATAAAGGAAGAGTCGAATGACTAAGCATTGTCCTGACCATTTCTTTAAGCGTTCGGTTCCTTCTTTCAGCAACTCCGTTTTGGTACGGACTGCCAGGCGTAGTGTACTGAGCCACAATGCCTTCCTCTTTAAGGAACCTAGCTAATGGTCCTGGCCTTTGACCCATCTCGGTATATCTTCCATAGTATTCACCACCTCTATCTGACCTGACTACTTTGATAACCTTTCCTGATTGTCTCTCTACTTCCTTCTTAAAATCCTTAAAAACATTAAAGACATCTGCCTTTTCAAGAAGTAAGTAGAGATACATGTATCTAGAGTAGTCATCTATAAAGGTAACAAAATACTTTTGTCCAGTTAGACAGGGTGAAAAGGGACCACAAATGTCAGTGTGTATAATCTCTAATGTTTCTGAACTTCTAGTGGCATCCTTATTTGGCGAGTGTGTAAGTTTTCCTTTAATACAATCTACACACGTATCAAAGTCAGTGAAATCTAAAGAGTGTATAACACCTTCTCCCACTAACTTCTTCAGCCTCTTTATGGAGATATGACCTAGTCTCCTATGCCACAACATTGATGAGTTTTCATTTATTCTACCACGCTTATTGCCAACTGTATTATGCAGGGAATAATGGGATTGTTCAACCACACGATCAAGACACATTTTATATAAACCATCAACTAATAAACCAGTACCAATTACAACTGAATCCTTGATAATCCTAAGAGAGGAGTTTCCAAGAGAGAAAGTAAACCCTCTCATATCAAGTTTTGATACTGAAATTAAATTTCTAGAAAAAGATGGAACATAGAATGTGTCCTCCAGATCAAGAACAAATCCAGACGCTAAAATAAGTCTATAAGTCCCTACAGCTTTCACTTGTGAACGTGTCTTATTCCCCGAAAGGATACTTTGTTCACCCTGATGTGGAGGCCTTTGGAACAGGAACCCCTGCATGGATTTGGCAATATGAACAGTAGAACCAGAATCAACCCACCAAGTACTTTCAGGAACATCTACCAAATGAGATTCATGACAAACATAGGATGAGATATTACCTCTGCTTTTCTTTTCCAACCATGCCTTGTACTTTACACAATCTTTCTTTAGATGTCCAGCTTGACGGCAGAAGAAGCATTTGCCAATTTTGCCTTCTCTCTTCTTCTTCTTGCCCTTCTTCTGGACATTCTTGCCCTTCTTAGCTTGAGCATTTCCTTTATGAAAGGTAAAATTAACCTGATTCCTTTCCCCCTTCAATCTCTCTTCCTCTTGAACACACATGGTCATCAACTCATTTGGTGACCAATTCGCTTTATGTGTGTTATATGAGATTTTGAAAGCCTCATAGTCACTAGGAAGAGAGTTGAGGATGAAATGCACCAAGAAAGCATCAGATATGGTAACTTCCATGGCATTCAGCTGAGCTGCAATATCTCTCATCATCATGATATGCTCTCTAATACTGCCACTACCAGTGTATTTCATTGAGGAAAGTCTAGCCATCAACGTGCTGGCCTTTGTCTTGTCAGAAGTGACAAATTGTTCCTCAATAGCCTTTAGAAATCCACTAGCAGTTTTCTGCTCTGGGATTGATCCCTTGATGTTTGGACTTACATGCCCTTGAAGGAACAGTAAGCACAAACGGTTGGACCTCTCCCACTTCTCATAGAAGCTTTTCTGTTCTACTGTGCTCTCGGCAGTGAGCTGAGCAGGCTGTTTATCTCTGAGAGCAATATCAAGATCCATACACCCTAAGGCAAACATTACTCTTTGTTTCCATTCAGTGAAATTTGTCCCAGTTAAATAAGGCACTTGACCTGAGAAAGGTGCAAATAGTGGAGAAACAGCTGAAACACAAATTACATGCTCACATAAATATGGCTATTTTAACTGAAGCAAGTTATGAGGCATAAAATAAAAACTTTTAGTAGACAACTTGATGATAAAACTATTACAATGCACACTTTGATATCAAGAAAATTACACCTTTGGGTACTAAAATTTTCAAGAGTCTCCATGCACACAATAATATTCTATCCTACTTATGTCACGAACATGAAGTACTCCTTTGGGAGTTAAACTCCACTTCAAAACCATAAGCACAAAATTAAACTTTTATCACATAATATGACATCATTAACCTTTAAAGAAATACTCTATCATTCTCTATGAATAAGGCCACTTTGGTGGTCAACTTATACACTTTGAATAATAAAATGTCTCTTTCCATAATTGATGTCAACATGTATGCTTACATTATATGCTGTTAACTATCTTAAGGGGCTCAAATTTATCATTCCTCATGCTTAGGGCCACTTTGGTGATCTACCTAAACACTTGGATATGAAAAATTATCCTCCAAATGTCACAACAAAAACTTTAAATGTAAGCAAGGGCATATGCACAAAATTATTGCAATCTGAAAATTAGAGACATAAATGCATGCAAATAACTAAAATAGAGGTCACATTGCAAAAAAATATCTCTAATGTTACTGCAATGATTAAAAGTGCATAAACAATCTTTAAATAGGCTAAACATTCATCAAATGGGGCATGCATGAGTTATAGCCTTCTGTTGCATAAATACCCCTACTGGTTGCATAAATATCCTTTGTATTGCAAACATATCTTTTCAATTTTATTCCTGTATCCTAACTGTTTGCAGAACTGTCCCTATATCCATTAATAATCATTAATGGGCCTAGAATAGTCTAAAAAGACTTAATGGATCCTGTTAAGGATGCCCAATAATGGTTATTAAAATACAGGAACAAAATAAGCTTTAAGTAAACAGTTTTAAGATTTATTGGATACAGATAAAATAAAAGATACTTATGAGTATAGGTGCAAATCGGATTTGAATCCTTAATGGTATCCGAAGTTGGATCTTAAATGGATCCATAATAGATCCAATATCCAAAATCGAAACAGTTATCAATATTCAAACTTAAAGCCCCAAAAACCCGGATCCAATAAAAAAGGATCCATAAACTTTAAACACATGGTATAAATGTAAATAACTAAAACATTGGGGGCAAAAAGGGTCAAAGACCCATTTTCTTCCTCGAAACACCCCTTCGTAACACCATGGCAACTGTTCGTAGAGAGGAAACATGCAGAGGGAGGAACCGTCGCAGGAAGGCGGAAAGGACGCGATGGCGGCGGCCGGACCTCTGCTGGCCGGAGACGACGCCGGTGGCGCCGTCCGGCGGAGATCTGACCGCCGGCCGCTTTCCGTAGCAGACTGCCATTCCCCAGCGGCCACTGCGCTGCCCCCCCCCCCCCCCCCCCCCCCCCCCCAGGCCCCGCCTTGGCGCACTCGCACAGGGGAGAGCAGCCGTCGCGTCTGCACGCGGGGGAGCGCCCGCGGTGCCCCCCTTTGCCGTGCTGGCACGCGGGCAGCCGCGGCCACCCTGCCCACCGCGTCCGCGCAGGGCGCGTGGCAGCGGCGCCCCATGCCCCTGCGCGCGCGGCAGCGGCCAGCCGCGACCGCCCATCGCGCCCGTGCAGGGTGCGTGGCAGCGGCGCCCCATGCCCCTGCGCGCGCGCAGCGGCTAGCCCGCGACCGCCAATCGCGCCCTTCCGGCCGTCCTGCCCAGCGCTGGCCTCTTCCGGCCGCGCCCAGCGCCGCGCCAACATGCGCAGAACCCCCTTCGTGCGCGCGCAGTGCCCAGCGCCGGTGGAGGACAATACGGTGGTCAGACTGCACTCCGTGCATGACGACCGAACTGCACAGCATTCTGGGAACTCCGGCGACGAGCATCTCCCCCCTTCGACTGAAGCGGAAGCAAAGAACAAACATCGGAGCCCAGGAAATCCGACACGGGCTCTGATACCACATGTTGGAGCATGTGCGCATACCTGAAGCGGAAGCGGAATCCATGACGGGTCAACCACGAGGAGGAAGACGACGCGAACGCGAAGCGCTGGAGGAGACGACCGTAACCCCACGGAGTCTCTCTGGTTTCCTCTCTCTATGTCACTGGATGTCTTATCTGTCTATGGGAAAGACTGACAATATATAGAGAGGAGGGACCAGTCCAAGAGGTGCCATATTGGGCTCCCACCCATAACAGGAACCCATGGGCCACATATGGGTTAGGCCTATAAATTATCCATTTGACTAGACCGGAAGCGTGCATCCTTTATGTGTAGCCCAAACATGATAAGCGGACCACTTTAGTTGGGTCCGAACCCAACACTTCCCACCACTAAACCATGCATAATCTTGGATATCTCATTACCCATCATGAGATGAACCACCACATCGTCGCCATTCTCAGAAGTAATATAAAAGAAAGAGCACGACCCATGTGGCATTGGATCCCTTGGGGAATGCCAAACTAGTATTATCTCTCTCTAGTTCGACGAATATACATGCATTAATGTATGATGAACAATTACTGGCATTATATTATATACATTCCCCAACTCCTCTGATGCCTTTCTAACGAGCGGATTGAGTACTCCTAACTCGTCAAATAGGAATCCCTTCTCAGCAAGGGACTAATAAAGTAAAGTTTGATGTTGGGTTTGTACGTGGAAATAGCAAGCACTGGACCTCTTATAACAAGGAATTCTCATCTTGTCGTATGCACTATTTGGCAGGTGTTCTTAACAGTACTGAGAGGTAAAAGAAAAGAAGAAAAGGGACTTGGTGAAGTGTAACTAGATATATATATATATATCTGCTAACAAGTGCATGATTAATTAATACGACTGGTGCTGGGGAAGAGAGCATGCAGCGAGACAAGGCCCTTAATATATAGATTGCAAGCCACCCAATGGAACAGGACATGTTAAACATGTTACATGTCGGATTTCTCTCTCTGCAGTTGCATGCATATATACGAAAAAGAAACGAATGCATGCAGTAAAATTTCGATATTTATTCTTGCCGACGTGGATCAGATAAATAGGAAGGTTTTAACTATCCAACATCAAGGAGGATAACAAGGGTTTTGGCCTGTGCATCTTCCCAAGAAGATGTGTAGTACTGATGCCGGGTGAAGGTGATTTAGTAATGATGGGGGTCAAGATTTATAAAGAAGGGAGAGCATCTTGGTCCTTAAGCAACATTCATTGCACCAATGCCTCTTCCTTGAGATTAAAATATTTAGTGTAAACAATGTGGAAGTACATGTATAATTTAGGGAGTCGCATTTACTATCTGTGAAAATGGGTAAAAGTGCAACCCGGCTGCTTGTGCTGGCAGGGTAAAACAAATGCAAAAATATCTGCAGAATGGTTCAATTTTACCAGCAAAGATGGCAGGTTTGTAGGTAGGGGTGTCCATTGTTCCATTTAAACTGAAATATCGAATACTATCTTGGATTCAGTTTGGTTCAACAAGTTATAAAATTGAACCGAATAGAATAATTCATATTAATTGTACTTATATCAATATAATATAATATAAATATATAAAACTTAGTTATATAAAAGAATTTAAATATGCATATATATATATATATATTAATTTCAATTTTAAATATAAACACTAATAAAATGATTCATATTTAAACAATTGTGAAATTTTGATCTGAATCGAAACAAATCGAATTATTTTAGCTGATCAGTTGAGTTTAAGTTCTTCATTTCGTTCAGTTCAGTTTAGAGGGAAAAAAAACCTGTTCAAATCGAGTCAAGCTAAACTGTGTTCACCCTTGAGTTCATTATTATTCAACTCTGATGACATTGTGAACTTTGGCGGCTCTAAACATGCATTTTCATATGCGTCCTCGACGTAAAGATTCAACTTTCAGAGAAGGGAAGTTTTATATATGTTATAAGCACATGTCAAGTACCTTTCTGGATTAGCTAAATATTAAATCATGAAAGATACCTTGACCAGTTAAATGCTTGATTCTACCTTGTGTAAAACCTATCAACAAAGAGAATTGCTTGGCTTTGCTGCAAAGCAATTCTCATCAACGAAAGGAAGATCATAACCACTACCCTCTAACAATTTTATCAAGTCCTTCAATATCTCATTGGATTTACCCGATCGATCAAAGATGAACAAGTTAGATGTGATGGTAATGGTGATATATGTTTTGCGTCATGCGTGGGCATCTTATCTGCCTACGTTTGCTTCCTCGACTTTTCTATCCCCCACCTTCTCCTTGGTGCATCAACAATAATTAATTATAATTGTAGAGATATAATTTAGTCTCATATATATATATATATATATATATATATAAGGAAAATCAATATGTTTATAAGTAAGATATATTCTCTTTTTCGAAGATCTTTTTTCTTAAAAAAAGAACAAAAACCCATATGGAGAGCACATTGAAATTTTATGTATTTTCATTGGCGCCATCCTTAAAAAATTGAATAAGATGATATATGTTCTATTCAAATATGCTGTCTTAATAAGATTCACATATTTTTATTCTCATTAAAAAGATGTTGTGTAAAAAATATAGTTTAATCTCATATTTAAAAAATAATAAAAACAAAAATATATTTATAACTCTTAGAGATATACTGAAATTTCAGTTATCTTCGATAATAACAATGATTCATACATTGCCCGACATGGCCTTGTGGAACATTTGAACAAATCAAAAGCACGTTGCTTCTTATTAAACAACCCTTGGTACGTTAACTTCGTTCTCCATTAAAAAAGGCTTGCAACAGAAATGGACTGGTCGCGTAACTGTGCACAGCATGTCAGGCATCCGGGGCGGGCAAAAGAGTTTGACCGTTTCAACATTAGCTTGCAACACCTCAAACGTGGGTACCTTGCCGGACCTCCGACAGCAGCAATGATCGGTCATGCAGTTCTCATCTCGATCGTTAGGCACCGCCGAAATCTTTATAGACAAGAACGTGTTTCACGAATGGAGGTCGGGGTTGACGGATCCCGGCCGGTCTGTTCAAAGGCACGGGCTTCCGTTGATGGGATCTTGGAGGTGGCCGCAGTCGCCGAGAGCCACGAGGGACGGACGGCTGTATATATGAAAATAATTTAATAATATCATTTGATAACACATTAAAATAACACATCAATCAAAATACATCATAATTTTATTATTTATGAGATATTTTTAACTTTCTTATTTCAATTATTGATATGACACAATTTTAATAGTGATATTATTTTAATATGTTATTAAATGGTGTTATAAAATTATTTCTTATATATATATATATATATATATATATATGAGAAAAATTTATTGTACTTTCACATTGCACTTAAAGTGCAATGTGATTAGACAATAAATTCATGTGACATCTAACAATTGGATTGTCACTTTATCACTCCTCGTGTGAGGAGTGCCATATGAGTTTTTGGCTAGTAAGTATAATGTGAAAGTGCAATAAACCTTTATATATATATATATATATATATATGTGTGTGTGTGACGGACATGCACCACCTTATAAGGAAGGATCCTGCATGTATGCTCGCGGTCAACTGCTCAGACATGCGGCCTTGTGGCTTCCACCCACACGGACATGGCGAAGTCAACAGGCCAGCCATCTTATAGGTGCAACTGCTGCCCCACTGCGTGTGCCCGACATTAACAAGCCAGGGTCAATCATATGGCGTGCTGCTTAATTTGATCTGTTCGCAAGGCATGCATGCATATGGTGAATGGTGTGCTCAGTTGATACCTCGGCCGGGAAGGCGTTGGTGGGACACAAATTAAGCACATTCTTCTCGTTTTTATCCAACTCCTGGGAGGAAACGATAGAACAGGTTGATTTGCTTGTGGTTCCAGCCTTCTTAATTAGCCACCTGCCTTGAGCTAGCGCTTTAGTGTCCTTGTTACGATCTGGTCTTTGCGTTCAGAGCTTAAACAATATGCCTGTATGATGAAGACTAGACAACTACCAAGCACAATGAGTTGGTGGCGGTGTGGTGTTGGCGGTGTGGTGTATGCTACAAAATAACAGTGGTTTTGCCTCTTGCTGATGCATGTTGCCGGAGAGTTTGGAGCTTTGGACCACATTTGGCCGTGGGGAGGTGGGGAGCTGACAAAGAACCAGCTGCGCCTTGACCAGCTGGTGGGGATTGATTGGGCTGGTCCAGGGCCCCTCGCTGAGCTGGTGCATAAGCTTGGCGGAGGCCAGCTAGCGCGAGGGAGGGGGTTCTTCGTGTCTCCAGCAATGTCGGGTCCCCTGGTGATGATGATTGGTGATCATCATTGTGTAAGTCACCTGCTATTCGTGCATCGCACCAGCTTCTGGGTTTGTCATGGCAGATGGCACCACCCAATTCCGAGCTTTGGTTTCCTTCCCTTTCACCCTTCGCTGTGATGGGGCTTCTTCAGAGTGGAATGATGGCAAGAAGAACAGCTTGAGGTGTGGGGGAGTTCGACAGTCAAGTGTTGCGCTGCCCCGTCATGGCCAGAAGCCTTACACCCTGGCTGGGACAACTACAAACAGCAAGCCATGACATAGGACACCTTCCAATTGCCATCAACGCGGGATGTGGAGGCGATGGGCCAAACCCTTTAAATCTATCTACAGCACTACGTCCGGTCCACCCACGGATTTAGAACGCATATGGATGATGCCGTTCTTGATGCACCATGATATGCCTTCTCCCAAACCGGAAACATGTACATTAATCACCTTGTCCGATAGTAGGTGAGCTCATCAACGATGTGTAAGCTCACCAGGCCGTTGTATTTTTCAAGGGCCGTATCGTGCGAGTGAGGGTTTTGTCACAGCCAGCAATATATAGGATGAAGGGAAAAAAAAAAGGGTGTGGATATATAGAATATGGTCCTCATCATTAATAGATGTGGAGTAATCTCTGGGCCTTAAGACCCCCCGTCGGTAGATGTAAACGTGAATATCTAGTTAAAGGAACTTTCCGGGTTGCAGCATTCACACATGACATGCATGGCTGCTGTATGGGTGCACTAATAATTCTCGATATTATCATATCTGGAATCAACATATTTTTTTAAAAAATTATGGTGATCTTATATCTCAGTTTTGTTACTTAAGTTTTCTGACGTCCAGTTAAAGTGCGTACTTCTGAAGATAATATGAGAGTTATGTTAATAACATAAGAATATATCTAAATAAAAAATAGTCATATTTTATGTAAATAATCATGTCCCACATAAGAATCATTGTCACTTTCAACTTTCCAAGATCTTATTAATTTGTAAGGCCCGACCACCAATTTGTCCTTGACGGTTTAGATCTGTGATCTTACTTTGTATACAATATATTTTAACAAGTTTTTTTATACATTAAAATATTTATAAAAATATGCTGGTTCTAGATAAATAAACATTGAGAATTATTGGTGCACAAACATTGAGATAAATAAAAACTCCTTTGTTCAGTGAAAGAAGGTGAACCGCAAGAAATAAAAATGTCAAATAAAAAATGTCAAACCTTACAAATACGATCATGGAAAGTTGAAAGTGGCAATGATTCTTATTTATGACATGACTATTACATAAAATATGACTACTTTTGATTTAGAGATATTATGAGGCTATTAACATAACTCTCATATTGTCTTTAGAAGTACACCTTTCAATAGGACATCAGCAAACTTGAGTAATTGAATTAAGATATAAGATCATCATAATTTTTAGAAAAAGTGTTGGTTCTAGATATGATAACATCGAGAATTATTGGTGCACAGATATTGAAATTAATTTGATTTATTAGTTTTTAAAATAATTTTTATTCGATAAAATTTTATTCTAAAAAAATAACTAAAATCATCATAAAATTTGTCATATTTTAATTAAATTGTGTTTGAAATTTCAACTTGATTGAATATCATTTAGATATAAAATTAAAATTGTAAAAAAATCTAAACGAAAGAAATAAGTTTTTCCAGTAAAAAAATCGGTCATCCGGAATCGATCATGGGGTGACTGATTTTTTTAATATAATTTTTTAAAAACGAAATAAGTTGTCCGGTCAAAACTGTGCTAGATTGTAAATTAAAATTGTTAAGATGCTATTCACCTAATTGAAATTTCTAACCAGGGGCGGACGCAGGATGAAGTATAAGGGGGGGCCCGAATAAGAAGATGCAAAAAAGTAAAATATCTTAAATTTTATCACATGTGATATATCAGAATAAAACTCTCGTTCTTTCAAGTCACGAAAATCATCTAAATTGAATCTATGCTAAAAGTTTCTGCAATTTTCTTCTCAATATAGATGATCAAACAATCAGATAAAAAAATCATCTTCCATCTTGTTGCGAAGTTGTTCTTGATAATCTTCATAGCTGAAAATGATCGTTCAGTTGTAGCTGTGGAAACTGGAAGAGTGAGAATAAGAGTCAAGACTCTGTACACAAGTGGATAGATTCTGATTTTCTTGTCTTCACCAGCCACTGACATAGATCAGAATAGTGGACAAACTTTTAAATTCTTGATGTTGTCGTACATACTCAAAGTGCTCTAACTGTATCCTCAATTGCATCATCTCTTGTTCTGTAAAGTCTTGTGGATAAAACTTTTCTGCCAACTTACAAACATCATTAACTCTGAATGATACTGACATCTCCCGTGGATCTAAAGCTGAGCTAAGAATGAGTAACTCCACAACTCGATCATTAAATTGATTATTCAATTCTTGCATTTGAGTGTCTATCACAGCATTGAAAATGTCCACTTTATAATGATGCTCAAGTGTAATTTATCTGTTGATGTCGAGCTCTACCTCTTCTCAAGATATACAAAGTACTGAGATCTGGCACATCATATTGCGCATTGCACAAAAAGAGTTCACAATAGAAGTAATTCATCCCATCTTTCATCTCTTAATTTTGAATGAGTGCTTTAGTAGATGAAACAAGATGTATAGCATTCAAAATATCTTGAGATTGCCTCTGCAAAGCTTGACAAAGTTGATCAGAAATATCTAAAATTTCTTTTCATCAGATGCAAAATGAACACAAATTCGTAAGAGATTAATGCTTCATAAGCTGCATCTGCATCTCCACGTTGGGCAGCTGTAGCTCCATCATCAATAATATTGAGTAGAACTGTACATGTGGCACTAAACATTTTTATCAAGCTGGAAACTGAATTTAAGTGTGAGCTCCAACGAGTATCACCTGCTCTCTGTAATGTACCAATTTGATTAAGTCCTTTTCCAGTCTCAAGCTCATTGATAGTGATTAAATGAGCAATATCTGCAGCCTGAGCAGCTTTTAATTGATCATGACGCTTACATGAAGCTACAACAATATTGATGATGGAGGTCAAATTATTAAAAAAGTGATGAATAGGAATCACCTCCTTTGAAGCAGCAACTAATGCCAACTGTAGACGATGTGCCATGCAATGAATGTAATAAGCATATGGACATACAGTGGAAATTAAAGCCTGTAAACCATGCCACTCTCCTCGCATATTGCTTGCACCATCATAACCTTGTCCTCGAATATTCTGAACATCAAGATTATAACGAGAGAGAATAACAAATAATTCTTCTTTCAATGTCAATGCAGTAGTATCTTTAACGTAGCAAGGTCCATCTGGTGTAGGAATAAATAGCAAGGTAAACAAAATGCTGCATCTTCTTAGGAGAATATTCCAAACCATGATGGAAATAACTTAAACCATGATGCTTGAAAACTACGAAGATGACTTGCTTGTCCAGACTTTGGATACTTTATAAGTTCACATTGATACGGACCAAACTTTATATAGGCTCTTCGAATTTCATCACGCTGGTTAACAGAATATTCCCAATCTGTGGACGCAATCCTGGATCTCGTTCTAATGAATGTATATCAAAATCATCTTTGATTTCAATTCTAGGAGTTTTTGAAATATTTTCATTAACTTCTGTAATTTCCACATTCTTCCTTTGAAAAATGACTCGATTGTAGAAGATTTTCCATCTAAAATAACAAGTAAAAAAAATATCTGCATACATATTAGTAGGGGCCACATCTACATTCCTACACATATGAAAAGATAAAATATAAATAGAACCAACATCAAAACATGCCAAATCATTCTATGGATTATGAAAACACAATTAAACTATATGTAACATATGAGCCATCACACGGATTATCATAAAATATAAGGACTTAAATATTTTACACAATAAATGAGCCACCACCCAGGCTCGCTGGATTACAGTATAAAAAATTAAAATTTTCTATAACAAATAATCCACCATCTAAACTCATTAGATCTCAAACAGAAGAAATTAAAAGACAGATATGTTACCTTGGTGGCGTGACGTGTTGACTTGTAAGGGGCCGACCGGTTGAAGACTCGCAAGGAATATCGACGTGCTATTAACTGACTATTAGCCGCCGTTGGATAAATAATCAACCACTATGAAATAAGATTTCTATCAAGCAATCAAAAGTAACTCATATCAAATAAAAAAAATTATCATTAAGCTTAAAAAATACAACTTGATAACAAAATATACCAATAGAAGAAGAAACTCAAAATTTTGAGATTGAAATCTAAATAAAAAGTGATAAAATTACAATACCTAATTTGATCTTGTATCTCTAATTTGATAAAAATAACAAGTAGTGTCTGAAGAAAGATCTAGCTTTGACCGAAGAGATTATGAGAAAATTAAAAAGACCCCCACGTAGCCTAGGTGGGCTGCCGTCAAAGCCTGGCGGAAGGGCAAATGCAAAGTTTCAGGGAAAAAAAAGGAATAACAAGGTCAGACTTTTTCTTAAAAAAAATTAGGGGATCATGCTCTGCTCCTGCTGCTTTACCTGTTACTTGTGAGGAGGCAACGAGACAGCCACGAGCCAACTAGCCATGGAGGCCCACAGCGACAGGCCACGCGCAGGAGAAGAAAGACGAGCAGTGCCGCAGCAGTCCGTAGACGGTAGAAGCCCCCGCCCCGGTATGCCGAGTCTTACTTCCTTGCGGAATAGTGGAAGCAAGCAAATTAAACAAACAAAACCCAGATCGGACGGCCACACAGACTGCGATTTCACTTTACAGGTTCGCCCTGCAATTGTGGGGATTTTTTTTTACATATAAAATATAATTTTGGTGGGGTCCGCGGGAAAGCCTTTCCGGGTCTTTTCTGGGTTTAATTTTACAGGTTCGCCCATCTGGTCATTTGCATAAAAACCAGCCCATTAAACAAAATTATTGGGTGGTGGGGGGGGGGGGGGGGCATGGCCCCCCCCCCCCATCCATAACGTCGGTCCGCCCCTGTTTCTAACTACGCTATTTTTAAACAAAACCACCCTATAGTAAAGGAATAATAATTAAGCACTGGGTAAGAAAGGTTGTTGGCGCTCTCTCTTTCTCTCTCTCTCTATGGCTCTCTCTCTCTCTCTCTCTCTCTCTCACACACACACACACACACACATATACTCACCCACAATGCAGAGAACTAACTGTATACTACGGCTGTCAACGGGTCGGAGTCGGAATCAGAAATGACACTTTTTGTATTCATTTCTTATAAGAAAATCGAAAACGGGTTGGAAACGAAAAATAATCGAAAATATTTGGTACGATCAAATGGTAGATATATGTATTATTAGGAATAATGATAAAAGAGATATCTTTAATAATAATAGGTATAATAATACTACGGAGAGACAAGTTAATTAAATTCTATTTACAAATTAAGGAGAAGTTAAAAACATAGTCTAAAATTTTTTAATATTTAGAAATAAATTTTAATAATATATTATTTTATAAATAAAATAAAAATTATATTTTATCGTAATATAGAAAGATCAGAAACAGATGGAAAAGTCAAAAAACGGATATCTATATACACATTTGATAAGTGCAATCTTGGGATTATTCCATGGCGGTGCTGGATGGTGTTCGATGTCGATTTCTGTGTAAGAGAAGAGAGACGAGGGAATTGGCTCCATGTTGTTGGAGTAGGTATCAAACTGCCACACTTTGTGTAGGCTGATCTCTCCGCAGCCTACAGCCCTACACCTGATCATGTGCTCTCTATGGAGTTGCATCCTTCTATGACTTGCAGCATTTACCAAGAATACCCTTTTTACGCAACCGCTAGACGTGCACGGCAGTGAGATTATGTAGTAAAAGGAGCTCGAAGTGGCGACTGTAAAGCTTAGCATCCCCGGGAGATCAGATCATAGGCCTAGAACTATACGCCACCCGTCTCAAAAGTAATTTATAGCAATGCAATTTAAGTAGCCGTTACATTTGGTGGACATATCCATCCTGGCTTTACTGCCTGGCCTCACAAACGACGACGCACTGAGCATCTTCCCATATTCTCGTTAATTTGGATCGAACGATCTATGAGCTTTTTTAATTGGTACGTCTGAAATGGCACCCAAGAGACAATAAAATCCATTAGAAAGTCTTATTTGCTTATCCTCTTCGTGTATATATATATCGATCTTTGAGCGTGTACCCATTAATTAGAACCCACGAAATTAAGAAGGTAAAATTATGTCATCATCAGCCGACTAGCAAAATCAAAGATTTTAATTGGGAGAAAGACTTGTGTACTTTTAAAAATGTACAAAATATAATTCACATGGATAACTAATCTATGTGGCACTATTCACATGAGTTGGTAGTCTATGTGACATCCAAAAAAATAATGTCACATGAGATAATTATCCATGTGAATTATATTTTGTGTACTTTTAAAAGGACACAAAGTCTTTTTCTTTAATTGGAGAGCTCGAGAGACGTAGAATATATTGAAGACACGATTTAGAACAAGTTTAATAAGATGGGACTGCCACAAGAACATATATATCTGAATCTCCATATTATCTAATTAACAAGGTATATTAGCATCATAATTAATTTTAACAATTGGAAATTAAGATCTCCTACTGAAGCGTCCGGCCCCGGCCGCCTGGAATCTAATCAACTCCATCCTGCGCAACCCTGCAGCCTCCGAAACCTGACAACTCCAAGCAGTACTCGAAGACAAGCGCTTGCCATCATCATCCGCCTGTGGTCAACATTTCAAAAGACCTGTTTGACCGTGTGGGTTGGGAGCATAGTGCGCAGAGTACGAAAGTGGGACCCAACTCCTCCAATTTTTCTTATTTATGCGGAAGAGAAGAAAAGGAGGAGGGCCCGGCTGAGCAGCCGTCGGATCCTCCTCATAGTCAAACTTTGGTATACGGGTGTCCTCTTGTTAGCAACATCTCCTACTCCTCGGTCCAAATATGTTATGGAAAATATTTAGAACACATCAAGGGGATACAGTGTGCACACACACCTTCTCATTAAATATTCTATTAATTTAATGTGATTGATATCTAATGAGGATGTTGTTGTGAGTTAAATCAGACTCATATGTTATTAATCGGCGGATCATCCCTCTTTGTTCTCAAGAGAACATCTTGATGTAAACTCTCATAAGAAATTTGCAACACATTAATTTTTTTATTGAATGTGGATACAATTTTAAAAGAGAACTCACCCTCAATAACATCACCCTCTGGGTGAATTTGTTGCAAACCGCTTCCCTTGTTCTCAATTGCCATTTGACCTTCGTGGCAAATATCCTTTCCATGTGGGCTGGTCGAACCGACAGTGACCACAATCCGAACCGACATGTGGACGTGTCGACCAAACGGGGAGGGCGCGAGCCGTATCCGATTCGCCGCGCGGGATCCGGAGAAGCGTGGGTACGGGCGGGTCGCCTGTGCCCGCCACATGATCCGCGAAGTCGCATCACGTCGCACGGAAGAAGAGGCAAACGCTTCTGCTCGCATCCCAAGCTCTCCTGTCCTTCCCATTCCATGATGAGGCACTTTTTTGGCCATTACTGAGGAGGGTGTGCTGGACCTGCTCGACAGTGAGAGGGAAATGATTGTTGGTACACGTTTTGGGCTGGCAGCCGTGCGATCAGTGGTGTCTTTGATGGGGCCACGGAAGGGACGGCCATCCTCCGGTGTCAAGCCTGTGCGCCCGGGTACTTTGAAACTTTGCCGTGCTGATCAGCGACCGTGGGAAAATGGTCGGTTTGATTTGCGGAATATTATTGTGATGGAGGAGAATGGACCGGGTAACCACCTTGTCTAACTTTCTAATTACCTTTTAACAATTTATAATAAACTAGTTTATATTTATAATTATTTCATTTTCACAATATAAGTTTGCAAATATTTGTTCATCTTTTCCGAGGCATGAGCACTCATCAAGTTTGACACTTCATCTATTTTTTTTTACAATTGCTTTAGCTTTTCGTGTTCACTCGAGAGATCTTCATCTCTACATTCCCATAAGAGGAGAGGGAGCTCTTTGTGACTCAAAGAAGCCCACTCTCCATCCTTGTAGCGTTGTGGTCATTCGGATCTAAGTTTAATCGTAATGTCTTGATTATTTTCTTCCTTATCATGATTGCCTTGGTTATGTTTTGTTATCTTTTGATGGCTCTCTATAAAAAGATTAAATTAGAGTTAGCTGTATATTTTCTAAACTTACAAGATTCTATATTCTAAAAAATGGTTAAGAATATTATTAGATTTTATATAATAATTTTTTTGGATTTTTCTTCTTCTGACTTTAGGGCATTTTTTTGAAGATGGGTTGGCCTGGATTGACGACAAACCCGACTGTCGCCAATTGGAGTTGGAGACTGTCACGTCCTGCCATTTAATATTTTGATAAATGTTAGAACGTGATCGAACAGGGAACCACGATTAAACTCAAAAAATTTTAGCATAATTTTACCCGGGGTCATGACCTAAGATAAAAAAATTAATTGTCATTCTTCAAAACTAGATTATTACATAATTCTCAAACTATAAATAAAAAGGGAAGACATAGCAGGGTTGAACTCTTAACACACAATTCTCGTCGTCCCGCTTTCTAAGACTGTTGATAACCTGGAAAAGGAGTAGGTATGAGCAGTCTTGCCCAGTAGAATTTATCATCTAATAATAAGGAAATAGATATTTGAATCAAGAACAATTTGCTGCACACGAGGATAATAACACTCATGATATAAAAAAAGAAAGGTTAATGCAAATCAAGATGTAGAAACAGTGAACCATGCTTTCGTAACAGTAACAATAATAAACTGATATGTCAGTGAATCGAGCTAGAAAAATGAGAGTCAGGCATGTCATTTCGTCAATCATCAAATGCATAATAACTTCTGAGTAGTTTTGTACGACCCTCTTTATACTGGTATGATTATACTAATCCACGTCGATATAAAGCATGTCGTCATAGTGGGATATGTACCCAAGACAACATAGTAGGTAGAAATGTACACAAATAACAAAAGAAAATATAACGGAAATGAAAGTAATTCTTATTCCATCATCACCACACACATCCCACAATCTATATAGTAGCAAAATAAATATACCAGGTCCACAAATAATCAAGTCCATAAGTCCATATCACAATAGCATCATGTCACGTACTAATTAAAAGAAAAGTACAAGCTATAAGAATAGCTCTCAAGTCTCGACTACTCCTCACGTTCGGAGTCGCTCCTTGCTATCTCCTCCTCAATGTCCGGAATACCTGCCTCACCTGTATATTTAAGTAAGGATAAGTCTCCACAATAGACTCACAAGCATAACATATTAAGCGAATTATCATATGATTCATGTAACTATTAGCAATTACTAAATTAACAAGCTTTAATATTTTAACTACACATGGATTTCATAAGCATATGTAACGTCGCACATTTTTTTTTCCGGATCTTTTTGGATCCTTGCTTAGCGGGTTTGGTGGCCAATGTGTGGCCCATTAGTTTGTGTTTCAGGTGTTGTTGTAGGTTGTGAGGCTTTGTGGGCCGACAGATTGGGCCCAAAGTGTTCACAGATTTTCTACCTGTGAACGCGACAGGGGTATGTGTCGCGTTCTGAACGCGACGGCCCTGGGTGTCACGTTCATGAAACCGCTATTTGGCGGTCGTCGTCTGCCTGCACACTGCATGTCGTGTGTTGGGTGACTTGCTGACGTCGTCCTTGGGAAGGCGACGGCCTCCTACGTCGCGTTCAGGTCGCGACGCAGGGCTACGTCGCATTCCCAACCGTAGTGCATTTTTATGCAAGGTCAGCCAAACAGAGCTTTCACAAGCTCTGCTCGGCCAGGGGAGTTTGCTGCGGGTTCTCTCGAGCGATTTGGCTTGTTGGGGTTGTGTTTGGCGCACTCTCACTGCGAGGACGTCGCATGGAGTGGGGGAGACGTCGTGCCGTGGTTGGTTTGCGTGTTCTTCACAAAGGTAGGGAGAATCCACCTCGTTTGATGCATGGATTGTGTGTGTGACGTGTTTAACGCGTTATTTGCTTTATAAACCATAGATACCATGCTAGGGTATTTACTAAAGCATGAAAAATGAAAATTAAGCATGGTTTGCATGGCTTGTGGGGGTAATCCGGGGAGAGGATCCTGGATTAGGGTTCCTACCTGTGAAGGCGACGGAGCCCCATGTCGCGTTCAGAACGCGACAGGCCGACCCGTCGCGTTTAGCTTGTGAACACGACATATCGGGGTGTCCCGTTCTGAAGGTGACATTACCCCATGTCGCGACCTTAGCTGAGAGGTCCTATTGTGTATGTTTTAAATGGTATGATTATTCAATTATCGGTGTTTTATGTGTGTGTTTGGTGTGAGTGGTGCATTGGCACCTGTAGCGCTCTTTGAGCGTGTTGTCCATGTGGTAGGCGTGTTGTTTATATGGTGAACGTGTTATTTACGTGGTTGACGTACGTGTGCATGGTTTGTGTGGTGTGTATAGGGTTGGTTTGTGGTGACTGGGCAGTGAGGTTCTAGCATGAACCTAGCCTCGGTCCTTTAATATTTGTTATAGACTATTTAGGATGGTTGCTTAGTAAGGCATAAATATAGTTATTAAGGGGTTATCGTATGTTGAGTTTAATGTGGCAATGGAGGTCACGAGGTGACCAATGACAGGCCAAGTTATTATTGGTTAGCGTATTTTATATATGTGTCTATGTAGGCTAGCTTGTAGGTCACAAGGTGACCGAGACAAGCTACTCCTCACATGTGTACCGTGGCTTGTAATAAACATGATATAAGCATGTACTATGGTTTGTGCTTTGCTGAGTGTGGTGGTTCGGCGCCTATTCCAGAATACCTCTCCAGTCGGGTACCCCAGGTTTTGTGTGAGCCAGACACATTAGTGTTCGGGGTTTGTCCCAGTACTGTGTGTACCGTCTCGGTCTGTGTCGTCTATCTTGGACACCATCACTCCTGTGTTTGAGTTGTACGTCCGGCTGAGGGAAAAATGACAGAGGGCAGCGACTTGTGAGAGTTTATGTTTGGTCACTTGTAGCGCACTCGTGGTTGGGGGTACGAACATCAATAGTCGACACTGGTCCCCAGCTAGTCCTATTTTCCAGTGCCTCACTTTAGGGAGCTTAGGCCAGAGTCCCTAAAGATGCCAGGCATGGACCTGCAGTTGTGTAGTCTGCAGGTGTGGTGTTGGTTGGTCTCCACTGTTCTTTGGCTTGTGCTTGTGGAGCGGCAGTTGGACCTTTCATCCGTGACTGTGAAACTGAGAGGTAGTTCTTGTGTTGTGTTGTTCGGGTTGGATACTGGCGTCATGAACCAATAGTCCGTTCCCATGTGGTGGCGTCGTTCTTTCCGACTCGTGCTTTGCCAATGGTCGTGGCTTGTGTATAATGATTTGTTGGTTGTGGTTTGACCCGTTGTGGTGCCTAGTAGGAGGCACAATTGTACTGAGGCTTTGTGGTGGTACCTCGTGGTGGTAGGTACTTGTACCCTTTGTGGGTATCGATTTCTCGTGGCACATTGTGTACCAGTCTTTTCAGGTGTTGAGGTGGAGCTGTGCTTCGTGGAGGTCATGTGGTGAGACCTTCCACTCGTTGTATTTTACCCTTCCTCGGGTAAACTTCCGATTATGGTTTTAGTGTGTGATGAATTGGCCCGTTTTAGCCAGTCTTGCTACCTTGTGTGTGGCTTTCGACATATCGAGGTTCGGGTAAAATGGACCAGCTCTTAGGAAGTAGTCCTGTTACTCATGTGTTTGAGGTTTGCCTGTGAAGCTTGTGGCCTAGGTAGAGGTTTGCCTGTGTGGTCTGTAGCTTAGGCGACCAGTTGTAGTAGTAGTGTGCCTGTGAGACTATGGTTTAGGCATTGCAGTTGTTGGGCGGACTAGTAGTGCTGTGCTAGTCCCATGATTTCTCTTTCCTTCTGAGACTTCATGTTTATTGATATGTTTATGTTTAGTTGTTATTTGTTGTGAATGTTGTGAGCATGCCATGGTTTGGCTATCGGAGTTGCCAGTGAGACCCTTTAGGGTTGAGGTCTCTCTTTAGTTTCGTGTATTATTTTTTGGTGGTCCCTACTGAGCCTGTGACTTGTTGAGGCTTACTCCCCTACAGTTCTTTTCAGGCTTACCATTGGTATGACTAGCGAAGGTATTGTGGTAGACTTGTACCACCAGTAGTAGTGTTAGTTGTGTTGTGTGAGCTTGTGCTCCCTCGGGATATGCCCCAGGTAGTTGTACTTTTTAATTGGACATGTAATAATGTATTGGGATAGTTGTAAATTGTTATATGCAGATATGAGTACATATACTATCTTGTGTCTTATACTGTTGTAGTTGCCTTTTATATTCTTACTGGACACGTGTACGAGCTATCCCTTGCGAGACTTCGGTCCGATCGCAGTAGGCGGACTTGGATATGGAGCCTTATTGGGCATAAATATCTAGGGCCATTACACGTGGTGTATAACATAACCCATAATATGACACATTTCCAAGTATTCTAATCATGAAACTAAGCACATATCTACTAGGGATACTAGCATGATATCTATCACATTCAATATAACTATATGCCACAAATTCTTACCTTTTACTTGTTGTTTTAACATAAACATAACTTATTCGCATGATTTCACATTCTTTCATATTGAAGCACATTAACAAATCACTTTCACATGATCACATTGCACGTTCACACTAAATTTCATATCTTTACACATCTTTTTGCTGTGACACATAGTCCGAACCACCATAAAGGACACTATCACACACATATCACATACCTGTCACCTATACAATATAGTGACGAATCTTGGTAACTGCGCAGAACCAGGAGAAACACTCTCCACCCTAAGTAGTGGTACTTGTCCACCTTCAGGATTTCATCCTGATGCCCACATGATATCACATACATATTGAGCCTTCCCATAGGGACTTTTCTACATTATGGCTCCACAGCTTTCTATGGTAGCAGTGTCAATATCGGCACATTAACCACTTAATCACATTAATCACATGTTTAGCACATAATTCTCATGTATTCAATGGTTTATTCACAGACTTATGACTCAAACACATAGTTCATATTACATAAATAATCATTACTATTCAAAAGTGTTAAGTGTTAATTCATACTTAAAAGAACTTAATCATGGTACTAATTATCAAAAAAATACTATTTTTAACTAATCATGCTTAACATGGATATTAAAAACTTATAACTAGAAATAGCGGTTAAGGATGTCAGAAGATGCTCAAGTTTTAACCACAGATCATATATAGATATCATATAATATTCCTAAATTTTCAGAATTTTTTAAATAGTATATCTATTTTTAACATTTAAAATAGATTTCAGTCAATTAACAAGATGATTTACTAAAACATGGTTAACAGGAAGCTGATGATTCTATCTACCTAAAAACATGTTCATAGGAACCCCAAGTCTAAGGAAAAATACTGAGACAATGGAGCACAACATACTTGATTTTTCCCAGATTAAACCTAATATGGTATGCTTATTTACTCATGTTAGAAATTCTAATAATTACATATATGATCAGAAAAATGTTAAAATTCCATGATTCAGTCTACCATACGTACATGACAAGATAAAAAAAATCCTAAAACCGACTCATTCATTCAAAATCTCCGAAAGATCACATTACACATGCTAAAACAAATTTGAAAAATTGATGAACTTAACGATAAGATCATTGCCGTCAAGAGTAGTTAACGGCGGTATAGATTGCCATCAACTCAGAAGCTTGATGACAAGGGCATTTCCGTCAACCTCCTGTCTGCAGAAAGTGCAGACCAAAACTAAAAGAAAAGAGAATTTGGAGATCCAGGACACGAGACAAAAATATTTAAAAATCGTAAAACCCTAAGTGATAGGCATAGGGATGTAACCCCTAAGTTACTTGCCTCAGAAAAAACTCCTTGAAGATCCAATTTAGGCAATGAAGCCCTCCTCGACCAAACCAAAGAGATGATCTTCACTTGCTTGATTCGACCTCCACGCCTTAGAAGATGATCTTCCCGCAATGAGAGAGCCTTCCCACGTTCTGTAGAGTCTTCCTCTTGTCAAAGAACATTGGTGTAGCTTCTGGTTTACCGAATTTCTTACCTCTAAAGCCTCCCTTTTTCTCTCTCCAAACCCCAAAAACCCTACCTGAGTAAAAGTCCTCCCCCTATAGAGACGACCTATTTTTATAGGGGTTTGGGTCTTGGTCATGGTAGGAAAGAGAAACGCAACCCAATTTAGGGTTTCTATATTTATCCACGAAGAAATCAAGATGGATTTGGGGAAAGAAACCCAGACACAGATGAAGATGCTGACGTTAATGTGGTTGTCGTCTATATGAAATAGACGTCAATCGACTTTTTCGTTAACCTCCTCAAGCCAAATGGTAGAAGACATCAACTATGCTGTCAACAACCAATTAACAACACAAAATGTTGTTGTCAAGATGAATTTCGGGTCAGAATTCAAAAACACAACAACAAGTATAATACATAGAAATCTAAGGCCTTACACCCTCTCCCCCTTAAAGAAACTTTGTCCCCAAAATTAGAGAAAGGGTACTAACTGAACAGATGTGGATACTGTTTCTTCATGGCATCCTCGAGTTCCCACGTAGCCTCCTCTCGCGAGAAATTCCTCCACAGCACCTTTACAAAAGCTATAGCCTTATTCCTGAGGTGCTGAACCTTACAATCCAAGATAGGTACTGGTCGCTCCACATATGGCAAATCTGGCTGAAGTTCCACTGGCTCGTAGCTGATAACATGTGATGGATCTCGCACATATCTTCTGATCATAGACATGTGGAACACGGGCTGCACACTTGCTAGCACTGGGGGTAATGCTAGCTCGTATGCCACACTGCCCATACACCTAAGAATCTCAAACAAGCCAATAAACCTCGGACTCAACTTGCCATGCCTACCAAACTTGACAACGCCTCGGGTAGGTGACACCTTGAGGAACACATGCTCGCCAACCTCGAACTCTAAATCCTTCCTTCTGTTGTCGGCGTAGCTCTTCTACCTATCTCGTGCTGCAATCAATCTCTACTTGATGAGCTAGATCTTGTCTGATGTTTCTTGAACCAACTCGGGCCCTACTAACTGCCTATCTCTAGTCTCCCCCCAACACAAGGGAGACCTACAAGGTCGACCGAACAACGCCTCGAATGGAGCCATGCCTATGCTAGCATGAAAGCTATTGTTATAAGAAAACTCCACAAGAGGTAGGTGACGTTCCTAGTCGCCCCTCTAGTCAAGCACGCATGCTCTCAACATGTCCTCGAGCATCTGGATCATCCTCTCGGATTGACCATCTGTCTAAGGATGGAAAGCTGAACTGAGCTTCAACTGAGAACTCAATGCCTCCTGGAGACCCTGCCACAGCCTCGACGTAAACCGCGGGTCTCTGTCTGAGATGATAGACTTCGACACACCATGCAATCTCACAATGTTGTCCACATAAAGCCTCGCCAAGCTCTCCACAGACTGCTTCTTCCTCATAGGCAAGAAGTGAGCAGTCTTAGAGAATCGGTCCACAATCACCTATACTGAGTCATTGCCACTAACTGATCTAGGTAAACTCGTTACAAAATCCATGGTGATCGCTTCCCACTTCCACACCGGTATCTCCATCTTCTGCATAAGGCCGAATGGTCTTTGACATTCGGCCTTGACCTGTTGGCATACCAGACATCGAGACGCGAACTCCGCCACGTCCTTTTTCATGCCTGACCACCAGAAGGACCAGTTCAAGTCTTGGTACATCTTGGTGTTGCCTGGATGAATGGAGAACCGAGACCTGTAAGCTTCCACAAGTACTTGCTCCTTAACTTCTACAATATCCGATACACATACTCTATTCTAAAATTTGATGATGTCGTCTTCATCATGAGCAATGCTTGCTTTTCCCACCAACTCTTGAAGTCTAGGATCTGATCCATGCTGCTCCACAACCTCATCTAACACAGTGGACCTGATAGACAATTGCGCCATGTATGCTTAGCATAGTTGAGGCTTTAACTCAGTTATGGCACATGCCGCATCCCCCAACATCTTCCAATCCTGCTAAAGAATGGATCTTTTCCTGCTAATGGCATCCCTTATGACGTTCACCTTCCCTGGATGGTACTGAAGCTCGAAATCATAGTTATTTAGGAACTCGATCTGTCTCCTCTGCTGCATGTTTAACTCATTCTGGGAGAACAAGTACTTCAAACTCTTGTCGTCTATGAACACCTCAAACTTGTCACCATAAAAGTAGTGTCTCCAGATCTTTAGTGCATGGACCACAGCTGCTAACTCCAAGTCATGGGTTAGATAGTTATGCTCATGCTCCTTTAGTTGACGGGATGCATAGACAACCACCTTACCATGTTGCATCAGAACACAACCAAGGTCTATCTGCGAAGCATCTGAGTAGATCGCAAAACCATCAGCACCACTTGGTAGTATCAACACGGGTACAAACGTCAGCCTTGTCTTCAGCTTCTGGAAACTACTCTCACACTCCTCAGACCACATATTCTTAACCCCTTTCCTGGTTAGCTTGGTTAAAGGCACCACTATAGAGGCAAAGCCTTCTATGAATCGCCTGTAGTAATCGTCCAGACCAAGAAAACTCCTAATCTCGGAAGGTGTTCTCAGAGTCTCCCACTCTAGCACTGCCTGAACCTTCACTGGATCAACAACAACTCCAGCGCCTGAGATGACATTCCCAAGGAAGTGAACCTCACACATCCAGAAGTCACACTTGCTGAACTTGGCGTACAACTTGTGTTCACGAAGATCTTCTAGAACTGTCTTTAGGTGCTCACGGTGAGTAGCTTCATTAGGGGAGTAGACCAACACATCATCTATGAACATTACAAAAAAACTATCCAAGTATGGCCTGAACACCTTGTTCATGAGATCCATGAATGGTGCAGGGGCATTAGTCTGACCAAAAGGAAGCACAAGGAACTCGTAGTGTCCATAATGGGTCCTGAATGCTGTCTTGGAAGCATCCTCTTCCTTGATCCTTAGATGATGGTAGCCTAAACATAGATCAATCTTGGAGAACATAAATGCATTCTGGAGCTGATCGAACAAGTCATCAATGCACGGCAAGGGTGATTATTATTCTTCATTGTCACATGGTTGAGCTTCCTGTAGTTAATGCACAATCTGAGGAAACCATCCTTCTTCTTCACGAACAGTATAGGTGTGGCCCATGGTGAAATGCTAGGGCGAATAAACCCCTTATCGAGCAACTCCTGCAATTGCTTTCTTAGCTCAGCTAACTCTGCAGGTGCCATTCGGTAGGGAGCCTTAGAGATAGGTGAGGTTTCTGAAAGCAACTTGATAGTGAACTCTACCTCCCTTGCTGGTGGCAATCCAAACAGATCATAAGGGAACACGTCTAGAAACTCCCGCACAACCTCGATCTCCTTAAGGGTTGGTGACTGATCGGCCTTAGGATTTAAGACCACGTTGGCAAGAAAAGTATCACAACCCTTATACACCATCCTCATATATTTCATAGCTGAGATCATGAACTTTCTCACCAAATTCCTAGGCAAAGGATGTGAGAACTCATCCTCTCTAGGAATACGGAAAGTAATCCTCTTTCTCCTACAATCGACCAAGGCATAATGCTCCTCAAGCCAATCCAGACCAAGTATAGCATCATAGTCCTTCATCTTGAGCAAGTAGAAGCACCCAAACAAACTCTGGTCTTCAATGCACATTGGTAAGGACAGAATGCACTTCCTGTTCGCTACAGTACTTGCTGGGGTATGTACAGATAGGGGAACCTCTAGGTCATCTGGTTCCACACCTGCCTCCTCAAACTATTGCTTAGCAAACTGCTCAGAAACAAACGAGTGTGTAGCACTCGTATCAAACAATACTCGAGCTTGCACACCCATAACTAAAACAATACCTTCCGTGACGTTCTCTGTCTACTTTGTGTCCTCACGTGCAAGTGCATACACTTGGGCTTGGGCCCGAGGCCTTCCTGGCTTCCCAGTCACTGGCACCACTTCCACTTCTGCTGTTGGGGCTGGAGCTCCTCTCAGCACAAACTGTGGAAGTCTCGGATGGTCTCTGATATGATGCTTGGTACTACCGCACTTCAAGCATTTCTCTGCTAGCTTCCAGAACTCTGAGCCGCCATGTGTCCTTCTGCAATGAGGACACTCCTCCTTCTCGTTGGGCTTGAAGTTGGTCGTCGGGGGTACAACCACTCACTGGTTTGGAACTGCTGAATGATGTGGCTACTTCTGGTAAACAACTGCCCTCTTCTCGTCCTACCTCTGGAACGGTGCCTCCGACCTCTTCTAAGTCGCCCTCTTCTCTTCAAGGTATTGATCCATCTCGCTCCCCTATCTGCAAGCCGCACTGAGAGCCTCATCCAAGGTCCAGTGATCAAAAGCCACCAGTCTAGTCCTGAGTGATGGTCTGAGCCCCATCACAAACTTCATGGCCTTCCTATGCTCATCTGTGATGATGTGGGGAGTGTATTTGGACAGCTCAACAAATCTAGCCTCATACTCCAGAACAGTCATGGAACCCTATGTAAGAGAAAGAAACTTCTATTCCATCTTGTCCTGAATGTGCTCGGGGATGAACTTGGCCTTGAAGAGTCCGGTGAACTCGTCTAAGTCACCTCTAATGCTCCATCCTCGTACCTGGTACGTAGCATAGAGGCCCACCACATAGCGGCTCTCTCCTGCAAGATACAACTAATAAGCACCAACTAAACCAACAAGCAACCACATGCAAGCACACATATTCTGAGTACTTGTAGCATGTAGGTCGCCAAGCTCACTTTATCCTCTTTTGCACACCTGATAGCATAGAAGATCTTCTCCACCTCTCTCAACCAGCTCTCAGCTAAGAGGGGCTGACTCTCCCTGTTAAAAGGAGGCAGAGCCATCCTCTTAAACCTCTCCATGATGGATGGACCACCATATCCAAGCTCCTGAGGAACTGGAGCTAGAGCCTTAGCCTGAAACAATATGCAACACATAAGCAATCATACAACAACAAAAAATGACTACTCCTACTTGACAACGCCAACTTGAGCTTGCAATTGGGCATGTAGTGCCTCTTGAGTCAACTTGAGCCTGCAACTGGGCCTATAGTGCCTCTTGAGTCTGTGCATGTGTCTGCATTGCCTGGACCAGGCCTTGCATGAACACGCCGTAGTCCACTGGTGGCGGTGGGGGTAGCACAGTGGGACCCTGGTGTGCTAGGGCTTGCTGCTCGCCCTCTTCTCTCTCCTCTGTTCGTCCTCCTGAGCCTGAGCACCACGCCTACCACGTCTCGCCATTATTTGTAAAACAAGTATCTCAATTAGAATCTAAGTTTTTAGACCTATCCATTTTCTTAACTATCTTTAATTCTTTATTATATATTTTCCACATATATGGACTGATTCTATGAAGACTTTGAAATATTGTGTAAGTGGTGGCTTATTTATGTACAATCTCAACCTGTTGCTCTGATACCAATATCTGTAACGACCTCCTTTATACCAGTACGATTATACCAATCCACATCAATATAAAGCGTGCCGTCATAGTGGGACATGTACCTAACACAACATAGTAGGTAGAGATGTACACAAATAACAAAGGAGAGTACAACGAAAATGAAAGTAATTATTATTCCATCATCACCACACACATCCCACAATCTATGTAGTAGCAAAATAAATATACCAAGTCCACAAATAATCAAGTCCATAAGTCCATATCACAATAGCATCGTCTCACGTACTAAGTAAAAGAAAAATACAAGCTACAAGAATAGCTCTCAAGTCTTGACTACTCCTCACGCTCATAGTCGCTCCTCGCTATCTCCTCCTCAATCTTTGGAATACCTACCTCACTTGTATATTTAAGCAAGGATGAGTCTCCACAATAGACTCAACAAACAACCTATTGGTCACATCCAAACACTTACCACATAATTTCTACACAAGCATAACACATTAAGCGAATTATCACATGATTCATGTAACTATTAGCAATTACTAAATGAACAAGCTTTAATATTTTAACGACACATGGATTTCATAAGCACATGGTGTATAACATAACTCATAATATGACACATTTCCAAGTATTCTAATCATGAAACTAAGCACTTATCTACTAGGGATACTAGCATGATATCTATCACATTCAATATAACCATATGCCACAAATTCTACCTTTTACTTACTGTTTTAACATAAACATAACTTATTCGTATGATTTCACATTATTTCACAATAGAGCACATTAACACATCACTTTCACATGGTCACATTGCACATTCACACTAAATTTTACATCTGTACTGTAGCAACCTGTATTTTTTTCAAATAATAATAATAATAATAAAAGTTTAATAAAAATAAAAATAAAAAGCAATTAGAAAATCAAAGAAAAGAGAATTAAATAAAACCCATCAAATGAAAATAAGTAATGGGCTCTATTAAATGGACCCATTAGAAATTAGTGGGCTAAAATAGAGATTTTAAAAAGGGGAATAATAGAGAAATACCCAAAATTCGTAACTAAAATATTACTTAAATAGAAAAGATGTATTTAATGCATAAAAAATAGAAGTTTGAGTTGGATTGGGATTCTTAAACCTACCCTAATGGGTTGGCCACGAATTTAGATCCCAACCCAACCCAATTATGAGTTCTCATGCTTAGAAAGGGGAGAGGAAATAGGAAATCCCAAAATTAATAGTAATTAGAGTCCTATTAGGAAATAGAAAGGGGAGAGACATAAATACTCTCCTAAACCTCCCATGGCCGGCCCTAGCTCGTGCCAAGAGGTTCTTGGACCAGGAGGAGAGGCCAAGAGGAGGAGAATTCGTGGAGAGAAAGGATATCTCAAGTTCTTCCCCGAGTTCTTCAAGTCTTAACCCTAGAAGAGGAAAACGATCAAAGGTAGGCATTCTCACAAGCATGAACCATGAAACTTTTTCTGTAGGATGTCTCGTCTATCAGGAACAAAATCCCCTTGGTTTCATAATTTTCCATCCAGCATATCTTTCGTTCTTGATTGTTCATGTTCTGCAACTTACCTGACCACGAACCCTCTTCTTAATTCTTGATCTCCTTGTATACGCAACCCCATGCCACGAGATTTCTACTGTAGGAACTGATACATGTTAGGCATCTTTTGCCCCTAAAATCCCTAAATTTGATTCATCCTATCTTGCGAATTTAATCGTTGATCTCAACTATGTACTGTTTCATGTTCATCATGAATACCCATGTTTAAAACATGTCTAAACCCTGATTGTTTTCTAATTCCTATTTATTGTAAGTACCCTTGCATGTCTAGGTCGTTTTACAACTAGTTTCATGATTTTTCATTGACTATATAATTAGTTGTGATTTTATGAATCACCTGGTGTCGAATAGGGTAAGTTCTGGCCGCAATCCAATGTAAAGTCCTTTCCCTGTCGGACTCGGGCGCAGACCCTGTGAACGCGACGACCTGATAGGCCGCGTTCACAAGGGCCATCGTGACATTGCCCTCTGTCGCGATCTGATCGCGACAGGGCCTGTCGTCGCGATCTGCTGCCCGACCTGACTAGGCCTGTCACAACCTGTACCAGACCCCGTCGCGATCTCAGTTGACCCCGTCGTGACCCTCATTAGGGTACGTTGCGATCTGGGTTTTTGCAAGAAACCCCCTGTCTCAGCAATGCTTGATTATCTATAGTGTTTGTACTCTTGTTTAACAGTCATACATATAGAAAATAACACTTGTTATAAATTAAACATTTATGTATGATTAAAATACATGCACATGATCTTTTCTATCTACAATTTTCATGACACTTACACACACTTTGAACCATCCAATTATGGCGTAATTTGGCATGAAATTATTTCATAATACATCTGGTAATTTATGCAATTAAATTACCATATTTTAAATATACTTGTCTATTGTTTCTCGCGATGTTTTGGGAATACCGATATCGACGCTCCACTGTTCTAGAACTCCTCTAGAACGTCGAGCACTTGTTTCTATATACACACTTTCTTGACTTGGACAAACACTCCGTCGGATACTCCTTCTGTCGTACTAGTAAGTCTTTGTTCAAGGCCTCTGTAAGTCTCCTCTGTCCATGGATTCCCACATGGTCGACGAGCCGGTTGTACCCTAACACCTATTACACCCTTTAGGGATCAATATGGTCCAAACAGCTATTAGAAATTCACTCTCGTCATGAATCATGCCGGACCTCTGGACCTGTGCTTAACATGGCCAGTGGTAAGGTCGTGAGTTCCGCCTGACTGCCAACGCCAAGTGCGCGTGTTGTGCAACTGTTACTATCGCCTGTTTACTCGACACGTTACGTGCAATGTCCACTAGCTCTCATCTACACTCTATTCGCTCATCTATTCACGTTCACTCTACTATCTCATCTATTCATCTTGTGCTCTCGTCTACTTCTTGGTACTCTATATTGGCCATTGACTGATTGTCTAAAGATAAACAATATAACCAATGCCTGGCAATATTTAAAGGGCCCGATCTGGTCCTGGGATGTGCGCCCGAAAGTCCTAGTGCCCATGGGAGTTAAATGATCAGAGTGTTTGGCATTACACTCAAGTGCTATCTATCTTGACTATCTAAATGACAATCAAAAGTGCTATGTTCTCTCGTTGTCCATTGACAACAAAGTGCTATGCTATACTCGTTGTGCTATTTATACTATGGCCATCTTGCTATACTTGACCTTGTGCTACCTTGCTATTATTGTGCTATTCCCGACACTTGTGCTATTTTGGAAAGTCTTGCTATTTCGTTCACGTACTGTCCTACTATATTTTTACTTGACTCTCTCGCTCTATCATTAGTTACTCTGCCTTCAATGCATTAACTATTTAAAGCCTGCTTGACTATTGAGATTTAAGTCCTACTGGGCGTTATCGCTCACCCTACATTATTTGTCGTTGTGTTCTCAGGTGAGACCGAGGATGAACTACCATACACTCAAGAGGACGGGAATGACCTGGAGTGATGTCATGAGTACCCTAGTGTCCTATTGCTATGTTTAGCATTGTAGTAGTTAGGTTTGAAGTTTAGTTTTTTGCCTTCTTTCAATGTAATTGGGCCCTATAGATTGGCTCTGATATTAGTGGTTGTAACTAGGCATTTGAAAATATTAATGGAATGAATTTGCTTTAGTATTATTCATTGCGAAATGGTTTGATGTCTAGTACTCGCTCTATACCCTTTACTTGCAACTGCCTCGCGTTCCGATATTCCGCGTCGGGGTGTGACATTTACACATCTTTTTGCCGTGGCACATAGTCCGAACCACCATAAAGAAGGACACTATTACACACATATTACATACCCGTCACGTAGGCAATATAGTGACGAATCTTGGTAACTGCGCAGAACTGAGAGAAGTACGCTCTACCCTAACTAGTGGTACTTGTTTACCTCCAGGATTTCATTCTGATGCCCACATAATATCACATACACATTGAGCCTTCCCATAGGGACTTTTCTACAGCACGGCTCCATAGCCTTCTATGGTAGCAGTGTCAATATCCGCATATTAACTTAATCAAATTAATCACATGTTTAGCACATAATTCTCAAGCATTTAATGGTTTATTCACAGGATTTTGACTCAAACACATAGTTAAAATTACAGAAATAATCATTACTATTCAAAAGTGTTAATTCATACTTAATAGAACCAAATCATGGTATTAATCATCAAAAAACACTGTTTTTAACTAAGCATACTTAATATGCCCATTAAAAACTTATAACTAGAAATAGTGGTTACGGATATCATAAGATGCTTAAATTTTAACCACAGATCATATATAGGGATCATATCATATACCTAATTTTTCAGAATTTTTGAAATAGTATATCTGTTTTTAATATTTAAAACAGATTTCAGTCAATTAATAAGATGATTTACTAAACCATGGTTAACAGGAAACTAACGATTCTATCTGCCTAAAAACATGTTCACAGGAACCCTATGTCCAAATGAACAACATGTGTTGACACGTGAATAACAGGTGTTGACAAATGAACAATAAGTGTTGACATATGAACAACAGACATGTGAATTGATAACGGGCTTCTAGGTACTAGTTGATGGAGGTCAAGTACTTAGACCTACTTAACACATTAGGTTTTGTAATCTCTATCGAGAAATCAACATAAAAACACCTCATAAATATCTCAAAATAAAACACGATAATCCGGACATGAACCAATCAAGCAGACAAAGTCGATCTGAAAAAGGCATGTGTCGACACACTGGGATGGTGCGTCGACTTGTTGGCAGTATGTGTTGACAAATTGGGTGTCTGTCGACAGACTGGGTGTGCATGAAAATTGATTGTCTGAAAAGATGAAATCGATCGACCGAAAGAACCAAATCAGTTGACCGGAAAGATGAAATCGGCCTATCGAAAGAACCAAATCGGTCAACCTACCTAGCCAATAGCTTGGTCCTAGATTTAAGGTGAAATCGGTCAACCGAAATACAAGAATCGGTCGTCTTATTTTCCCAATAAGATCCATGTCTTTTAAGCATGACAATTGGTCGACTGGAATCTAGAAATCAGTCGACCGATTTTAGTAAAAAACCAGAATCGTATGGTCGCAAATCACACAGTCTAAATAGGCTTGGGAATAGAAATAAACACTCAGGAATTGTAGGGAGGGGCGTATACTTCAACTGTACATATTTTTCAGATTTAATAAAACTCGTTAAACCTCTCTTTCAAATTCTTTTCTCTTTCACCAATCGAACTGGAGAGCGAATCAGTCGACTGAAATGTCAAAATCGGTCATCTGTTTTCAATAAAAACCAGAATTATAAAAGCTCGAATAACACAGTCCAAATATGCTTTGGAATGAAAATAAACAATCAGGAAAGATAAAGAGGAACCTACTATAGAGTTGGACATGACTTTCGGGTCGAAACGGCCCCTTAAAGTCTCCCATCTCTCTTCTTTCTCTCTCCTCATCTCATCTATTCTTCCTTTCTCTTTCTTCTTGGCTTCAACAATAACCTTCTCCCTAACCCTAACTTTTCTTTCATTTCTTTGGATGAAGGAAGAAGAAGAGGATGAGTTGTGGTGGTAATCGGAAGAAGAAAAAAAGAAGAAATGAAAGAAGACATAGCAGAAGAAGTAGAGGGGGAATAAGCTGTGGGAAGCTTTGAAAGAGGGGGTAATGATGCAAAAGTGTGAGAAGAAGAAGAAATGGAAGAGGATGGCCAATCAAGAAGGAGGAGGAGAAAAAGTGGAACGCGATGGGTTTATAGAATGGCCAAGCCATTGTATGGCTGCCACGAAGCTGAGGCTCTTCATCGCCACCTGTACCTTTAGAGATAAGGATCAACTTAGAACTCACACGTAGCCACCCCACACACGTAACCATACTGACGTAAACAAACTTACGTAAATGGTTACGTAATCCAAATTTAATTCATTTAGATTCTTTGGGCCAATAGTTTTATACTTAAATGGTATTTAATTGCAATGAAATTTCAAATATAAGAAATTAAGAGGTAATTCAAATTATGGTAATTTAGTTTAAATTTTCAAATTAAATTTTCGTTGGGTGAAAAATTGATTCGAAAATCATTAAGTCAACTTAATCATGTTATATGCACACCAATAATTTCTAATATTTATATATTTGAAATCAGCATATTTTTTGGTAACTATGGTGTTATCAGATTTTATTTTTGTTACCAAATTCTGATGACACTCTGTCGGAGTGCGCACATCTGAAGATGGTAGTGAGATTATGTTAATAATATGAAAGTATTTTGGATTCAAGCATAATTATGCTTCTTGTAAGTATTTATGTCTTTTATGAGAATTAGAATCTTTTTTAATATCTAATATCTTATTATTATTTTGATATTAAATTTTTGGGTGTTACAATGACAACATAGACTGCCGCCAAACCAAGTTGGCGATAGCCTAGGCCACTGCCAACAATATGTTGGCTGTAGCCCTCTCCACCGTCTATTTCCAGCTCAGCAGACGTCGAGCTTTTGCAGTTTCGACTCCGTTTTGAAACCGATGGTCAGGGAAGTTTTGGGACCATGCAATGACTCCATCTTGACCTAGGAGATGAGGATGAACTCTTTAAAAAGGGTGTTTAGCCATCCTTTAGTCATCTTTCTACTCTCATCCTTCTTGTGAGACGAGAGAGAGAGAGTTTTGCATCTACGAGATCGTGTGATTATGGAGGTGACTGGAATGGCTCCCTCAATGTTGGTGAGGTTGTGCTTGACGAGAAGGAGGTGTTTAGGTCATGCTCCAAGCAACGGAGAGGCGTTCGTAGGCGGATCAAGCCGTAGAGTTAAGACCGTCTTAGTTATCCAAGGCGAGCATTATCAACTTAGATCCTAGTTTTGTAGAAGGATATTGAGGCAAATAACTTAGAGATTTCATTCCAAATCCTATTTTCTATATGTTTACTATTTTTCTATATTTTTAGAAAATGGTTTTAATGTCGAATTTAAAAGATTTATGTGTTCCGATAGGGTTTACTCTACCTGAGAGGTTAACAGTGACATAGACCGCCATTCTAACACCCCATAAACTTCATTAATTAAAAATTATAGATAAATTAGAAAATTGTCAATTTAATAATTTAAAACTAGTTAAAAAGGTACGCACCATTATTGCATATGGATAAACACATCTAAAAATTTTGTAAAAAATAATAGTTATACTTTAAATAACATTCTCTAATGATATAGGAAGAAATTTGGACCAACAAAAATCATTTAGGTCAAGTTTAAGAATTTTTGTGACTATTTGTAGTAATTAGGGAATAAGTCGAAAAACCCATTAACACATATACATAAATGATTTTAATATTAAAATAAAATTATGGGTAGGCTTCAAACAATGTGTGTTGATAGCCCATCATAGGATTTGGACCAATGGACTTGGCCTATGAATAGATTCAAGTAAGAAAATATCATGAAAATTTCTAGGTTTAATTGGGCTTGAATTGGAAAGACCAATTAGGGCTAAAAACTAGTTTAATAGGGCTCCTAAAGCTGCCAAATTCATGCACAATTATAATAGGAGGTTTCCTAATGGATTTCCAACTCATATTGGGATGAGAATCCTCAAATGAAGGAAGGGATTAACCAAAATTGGAATTCCCCAATTCCTAGTTACATTATGACTCCAAACAACCTTAAATCTATAAATAATATCCCTAAGCTCCTTGGGGATGAGTTTACCATATGTTGGGGTCGTGAGGAGGCTAGCAAGGGCACCAAAGGAGGAGCATCCCCAACCCAAGGTTTCATCCTGAACTCGTGCTCTGTACAACCTGTGTAGAAGACTTCCCTTAGGAACTATCAAAGGTAGGTGTCCTCAGGCCAAACATGAATAAATCATACACCATGTTAAAGTTCTTCGTGTCTAGTTTCATTTGCATTTGTTTTGCCCAATTTTATCAAGCAAGCTTCGAGTATTAGGAGTTTTTCAAGAGTCGCGCAAGATTAGGGCTTTTCGTGTTCATACCATGATTCACACATACCGAGGTCAAATTGGCTCAACCCAAAACTCCATTTCTCTTCTACCTACAACTTTCGTGTTCAAAGTTTTGTCCAAGGAACCTTAGATAGTGAGTTATAGACCAAAAAAGAAGATCTAGGTTGTTTTCTGCATTTTCGGGCAAGCACCTTAATCTACGATGGAACCAGACGTCGCCGATTATAGGGACTTTTTGCGATGCCCTTGACCGTCGCGTCGCTATTCATAACTGTTTTGACAGGATCCAATTGCATCAAACTGTGTGTACTTGGTTTTCAGTGTCCCTCTAAATCGCGACCGAATTGTCCCTCCCATTTTAATTGTTTTTCCTGCCTTCGATTCTTGTGCAATTTTTATATTTGACTTTTGAAAACACCTGTAAATAGTGACGTGAAAGGTGCGAGGAATCACCTAAAGAAGTAATCTCGAAGGGGGGTTGAATACATTACTACCTATTAAAACCAATTTAACCTTTTTTTCGATGTTAACACTGACTTGATGAAAACTTAAGCAGATGTGAATCAAATTCGAGCTTTGACGTGCGTGCAGAATGTGATTGGGAAATTAGCAATCTACCAAGCATGTGAACAAATAATCGTGCCTACCATACATCTAACATAATAGCGTGCAAACCACAGGACACGATGATTTAAGTTGGTTCGGAGTACATAACTCGTGTATCCTACGTCCACCGTCCATACACACACACACACACAGAAAACTGCTTATGAAGTGAGTTCAACCCAACAACACACACGTACGGTATCTGAGGCAAACACGCACTCAGAACTGCCACACATATGTGGGTCAAGCACAAGGAACGCTCAAACCACAACCACACACACAGAGTAATGAAAAGTAGAAACAAAGAAGAGTTCAGAGTTGAAGATCAAATCCAAAGATGAACTCCTCGATGTCGTCGTCCAGAAGAACTTCAAGCTTCACGTTGATGATGATCAGATGACGAAGATGAAGCTTGACTTGAGGACGAACCAGCTTTAACTCCTCACACAAGATGGATCTTCCAGGAACAAACAGGAGAGTTGAACCAGAACAGAGCAGAGAAAGCCTTCTTCTTGATCCTTGCTTAGGGTTTTGGTGTGGAGGCTTCTTGCTATGAAAATAACTCCATATGATCTATATATAGTGGTGTTCAAGTTCAGAGAGTCGTGTCAGAAGGGAACACCCTAATACAGAATCCTAGACATTCTAAGCATCGTCATTCCCAAGAGCAGTGGGATGACGGAATTCATGGATGCTGTCCAGAAATGTGCCAGAACATGATTTTGGCAGAAATGAATTGGGAATGAGTGTTCAAATGGCATTTTAAGGTTGAGAACTGGTACATACCCATTACAAAGTGTCATACACACTAGTGTTAAGACATATAAATGTTCTACAATGGTTAAGAGATAATACTCGAGAATCTTAAGTTTTAGCATTTAGAAGACACCGTTCAAAAGCATATGAATATAAGATAACCCCTTTGAATAAAACCGTTGTAGAAAAACATATTCTTGGTGGGGATGTTCCGTTGGTAAGTGAAGGTAATGTTTACACGAGCAATTAACGATAAACAACAAGTTGCCCTTGATTTAAAAACATGGAGGCTTCACTCTATTTCTAGCATTGAACTATTTTGTCAAGTTGATGTGGGAAAAGTGATAATCAGGTTCACTTTCACCTTTTGACGTGAAGGTAGACATTTGTGATGCCCGTACCCTCATTTACTCAGTGTAAGTGACCATCATACCATTGGGCAAAGATAATACATAGACGTTTTGATGCGAAGACAGATATTTATAATGCCCATGTCTCCGGTTACTCGGTGATGCTCATCATTGCTCTGCCTTTGCCCCATTTCATATATATGTTGTTTGAATTTTCATGAATTTAGAAATAGGTAGCTTTTCTCCCTTTTTATTATTATTTTTAATTGAAGGATCAAGTGCAAAAGGTTATTTAAGGTCAAAAGCCAATGAAAAATATTAAGTTCAAGAACCTTCTTACTTATCAATCGATTTCAGAAAAATGATCGTCCACAAAGGAGTTATTCAAGTGAGTTATGTTAAGGCCATTAGATTTGTTCAATGTGTTCTAGATGATACAACCTAAACTCATGCACATAATATTATTTCAAAATCATTATGAATTAGTCAATGTCTTTGGTACTATGTGAGTATGAAAGATTGTAATTAAGTATTAAGGCCCAATTCTCCCCTTGCATAAAGATAATGAACATACTCATGGAAATTTTGAGAAATCAAGAAGAATGCACTGAAACAAGGTCATCTGTCGACAGCTGAAAGGGGACTATCGACAACTACTGTGAAACAACATGAATGTGGTTCTGGAAAGGGAGGATTTGTCGACATCTGGTGTTCTGACTGTCGACAGCTACAGAAAAGAACAATATGGATGCTTGGAATTGAGGGACAAATGGATCAAATGGTTGAGATATGATTACAACATGATTATGAAAGTGTGTCCCTCAAGCATCTCACTCAAACTACTTTGACTTACTCCCCCACAATGTGTGCATGGTGTAAAGCATCATACAAGTAATTCAGGCATTTCATGGCAACCAATTTGCACACAATAAGTACAAACATGATGTTCACTGAAGTTTTCAAAGCCCAAGTTCCCTTCTCAATGATGTGAATCTATCTTCTGACAATGGTTTAGTGAAGATATCTACCAATTGTTTTTCAGTTGAGATGAAGTTAAGTTCTAGATTCTTGTTGGCTACCTCATCTCTCAAAAATGGTGTCTTATTTCGATGTGTTTTATCCTGGAATGTTGAATTGGGTTCTTTGAAAGATTGATAGCACTAGTGTTGTCACATAGGATAGGTGTGCATCCAATGTCAATGTTATAATCACACAATTGACTCTTGATCCACAACACTTGAGCTACACAGCTCCCTACAGCAACATACTCTGCCTCTGCAGTGGAGAGTGCAACTGAGTGTTGCTTCTTGGATGCCCACGAAACCACGCAACCTCCTAGGAATTGACAATACCCACTAGTACTTTTCCTATCAATTTTACACCCAGCATAGTTAGTATCAGAATATGAGACCAAATCAAAACTACTGCCTGCTGAATACCATAAACCCAAATCACATGTTCCTGAGAGATATCTAAAAATCCTTTTAACTGCAATCAAGTGGCTTTCCTTTGGACTAGATTGATATCTAGCACAAAGGTAAACACTAAACTGTATATCCGGCCTACTTGTAGTAAGATAAAGGAGAGAGCCAATCATACCTCGGTATTGCTTTGCATCTACCATTTTACCTTTTTCATCATTTTCTAATTTTACACTTGTGCTCATTAGTATAGAGGCTGGCTTGGCTTGTTCGAACTGAAATCTTTTCAGTAGCTCCTTGACATATTTTTCTTGATTGGTGAAGAAACCATCTTCATATTGTTTTACCTACAAGCCAATGAAAAATTGAAGCTCCCCCATTAAACTCATCTCAAATTCACTGTGCATGTGTTTTGAAAACTCTTCACACAGTGAGGGGTTAGTGGAACCAAAAATAATGTCGTCCACATAGACTTGAACAACAATTATTGATGATCAGTTTATCTCCATGTAATTTAAATAAATTACATATCTATTTTGTAATTAACAAAACTATATACAGTTTAATCTAACATATTTTCTACAAGTCTTTAGCATAGGAAATGGATCAAGAAAAGTCAAGCAAATTCTGTAAGTATCTCACCCTGAAGTATTTAGAGCTTAGTTCACATAAAATTTCTCTAAGTACACATCGATTTCCATTATAGGTCATAACGATTTCTATAGAGCTATAACGATTTCATATTCACAAGGATTCGCTATGTGCTTTTATCGATTTGGGCAGTAAAATGATTTCTTCGGTTTACCTTCACAACGTTTCGTTAAGTGACCGCAATGATTTGCCCTCACAACAATTCGTTAAGTGATCGCAATGATTTGCCCTCACAATGATTTGTTAAGTGATCGCAAAGACTTGCCCTCACAACGATTCATTAAAGTGGTTCGTAACGATTTGTTCTTGTAACGATTTCTTTAGCATCGTAACGATTTGCTCTCGTAACGATTCCTTTAGTCATCATAACAATTTGCTCTCGTAACGATTTCTTATAACGCCATAACGATTTGCATATCGATTTGCTTGTAACAGCACAACGATCTGCACATCGATTTGCTTATAACGTCATAACAATTTGCACATCGATTTGCTTATAACGTCATAACGATTTGCATATCGATTTGCTTATAACATCACAACGATCTGTACATCGATTTGCTTATAAAGTCCTAACGATTTGTACATCGATTTACTTATAACGTCATAACGATTTGTACATCGATTTGTTTATGACTTCATAATGATTTGTGTATGCATCTGTTTACTCATTTGCATAACGATTTCATAAGTCATGCATATAACGATTTCATGGAAAACAACGATTCGATTTTCGGACTAATCTTTGAAAATGTTGAAAAGTCAAAGTCTTCACGTATATCCGTTTGACAGCCATGCATTTATTATGACAATACGTATCTTTGCATGCATGCTGACAATATCTTCCATTATCGCATCTTCTCTGTAAACATCTTTTAGAACAACAAAATGGCATTACTATTTTGATGAACATTCATTCTAACGTTGACTGACAACAAGAGACAGCCTAGCTGTCTACTGTTCAAAGCTTTAAATATGTGCAGATCTCTGGCAATATCCGTCATATAACGTTGGACAAAATAGAAGCCAAAGAAGAATTCAGAAAATCCTCTCTCTCTCTCTTTGCGTGCATGAAAGGAAAAAGGACTGTTGATTGGAAGCTTCCAAGTGTCAAGCAGTCTAACGTACACTTATGCATAGAGACAACGGGCACTTCAACGTTCGAATTTCCAAAGATGATATATGAAGTTCCTGAAGCGTCAAGAAGGAGCTGTGTTGTTGAACAACAAGTGATAACGTTCTAAACCTTCTGCAAGCTTTTCTGAGAGCCAAGCAAAAATTCCCATCAGCCTTAGCTCTTGCTCTCCTACTAAGTTCAGATCTGTGAGAGATCCTTTTTGTCTGAGAAGAGTCCTTGATTGTAGATCTCTTCTTCTCAGTCCTTGCTTCAGATCAAGCAGTGTTCTATAAGCTTGACCTAGGGGCATCATCTCTTTGATTACATTCCCTTGTGATGTTCCCTTCGGTTGTGAAGGAAGACCTGGTGGGGTATCCAGGGTGTTGTTCCATTCGGTTGTGAAGGAAGACCTGGTGGGGTATCCAGGGTGTTGTTCCCTTTGGTTGAAGGAAGACCAGCTGGGGTGCTAGGTGTTGTAGTGTCCTTAAGGGGGACTGTACCCTTGTTAGTGAAATCCTGAGATATTGCTCATGGACTGAATGTAGGACTCCTAAGGAGAGGAGATCCGAACCAGGATAATTCTCTGTGTCGTGAGATTGCTTTTGTGTGTTTGATCTTTCGATTCTCTAATACTAACAATCTGCAAAGTGTGTTTTGTGTGACTATTTTGTGAACATGTTTTGAGTTTTAAATAATTTTAAGAATCCCATTCACACCCCCTCTGGGCTTGCTAGCTGGGCAACAAGTGGTATCAGAGCCAGTCTCTTCCACAAAGATGTAGATCCAACGATCTGAAGAGAAAAGATTAAATGGCAGCCCAAGGTCACTCAGAAGGTCAGTCAGTCAACAGGCCACCGCTATTCGACGGAGAAGATTACACCTACTGGAAAACAAGAATGGAATACTTCCTACAAGGATTCGATTTCCAAATATGGTCCATAGTAGAAGAAGGCGATCTAGTTGTTCTAAACAACAGAGACAACTGGACAGAAGATGATAGAAAGAAGATTTCTCTCAACTGCAAAGCCAAAAGCATTTTGTGTTGTGCCCTCAGTAAAAAGGAATTCAACCGTGTATCTGCCTACAAATCCGCCATGGAAATGTGGGAAAAGCTCAGGATCACTTATGAAGGCACCGACAAAGTCAAGGAAACTAGGATAGACATTCTGGTGACACAATATGAAAGGTTCCAGATGTAGCCAGGAGAATCTATAACTCAAATGTTCAGCAGATTTACAGACATCACCAACGGGTTAGCAGGATTAGGAAAAAGCTATGAGATGGGAGACATGGTAAGGAAAATTCTTGGATCCCTACCATCTTCTTGGACTCCCAAGGTAACAGCTATAGAAGAAGCCAATGACTTGAAAAGGATGTCATTGGAAAAGCTCATTGGGTCCCTCATGGCCCATGAGATAAACATGGAGAGATTAGGAGAATCGTCCACTAGAAAGAAGCACACAAATGCCCTCAAAGCAGCAGAAGGCAGCTCTGAGGAACAATCAGAAGATGAAGCCAGTAGTGAAGACAGTGATGATGAAGAAGCAATGCTGTCTAGAAGACTATAGTGGATATTGGCCAAGAAAAAGAAGTATCAATCTGGCAGATGATACTTCAAAAAGGGAAAGGATTTCAAGAAACCTGAAGCAAAGGACATCAAGAAGAATGAACCAATTTGTTATGAGTGCAAGAAGCCAGGACACATCAAGGCAGAGTGTCCAAAGCTCAAGAAATTTTAATTCAGAAAGAAGGACAGTTCAAGAAAGTTCAGAAGATATAAGAAGAAAGCCATGACAGCAGCTTGGGACAACAGCAGTGACTCGGATAGGGAGTCAAGCTCAAACAGTGAGGAAGAAGAAAAGGCTAATGTAGCCTTCATGGCAGACATTGCATAAAAGGTAACCTTTGACTAATCCTTTGATTCCTGTAATGATTCTGATTCAGATAACTTAGAAGATGCGTTTAATGAACTGTATGGTAAATATAGAGAAGTATCTAAATTATTAAAAGCTAGTAAGAAAAATGTTGCATGTCTAGAAAATACCAATTCAGATTTAAAATCAGAAAATGAACAACTAAAGAAGCAAGTTAGTGAACTTAAAAGAAGAAATGAGTTGCTGTGCGAAGATCTAAAAGATAAAAATAATCAAATAACAAAACTAGAAAAACAAGAAAGTTCTGACCAACTAAAAAATGAAATCAAAAGACTAACAGAAGAAAATGATAAACTATCAAGTACGTTAGAAAAATTTACTAATGGTAAAAATTCTTTAATACTAAGAGGAGCCAGAAGATCAGGTAAAAGGAAGAATGGATTAGGTTACATTCCACCAGATAATGAAGATACAACAGTATACCCTAAAATATATCCAACTCCAAAATTTATACCTGAACAAGATATAACATATAAATCAAACTTTAAATATACTCTATATGAAAAAATAACTAGAACAACATGTTGCAGTCACTGCAACAAGCTAGGACATACCAAAATAACCTGTCCAACTAAACACAAAATCTAGATAATTAAAAAGAAGGACGAGAATACTAACCAGCAAGGACCCAAAAGAACGTGGGTACCTAAAGCTTAGTGTCTTTATTTCAGGAAGGCCTTCGAGCATCAAATGGTACCTGAACAGCGGGTGCTCAAGGCATATGTCATGAAACAGAAGGTTGTTTACCCATTTAGAAGCTGAAGAAGGCACAGTCACCTATGGAGATAATGGAAAAGGGACTGTGATAGGCAATGGATCAGTGAGCAGCAAAGGTAAGACAGTAATTGAAGATGTTCTATGTGTAAAAGGCCTGAAGCACAACCTTATCAGCATTAGCCAGTTATGCGACAAAGGACATCAGATCAGATTTCAAGAATCCAAATGCAGTATTATGAAAGATGGAGAAGTAATTTTTGAAGCCAACAGAGAGAAGAATCTGTACGTACTTTACCTTGAACAGCTGAAAGATCAAGACATTTGTTTAGTAGCCAGCAATGAGCAGTCAACTGAGTTGTGGCACAGAAGATTGGGCCACTGCAGTCTAGATGGCATGAGAAAGCTGATCAAGAGAAACCTGGTGGAAGGTCTGCCAAAGGTCAGCACAAAAATGGACAGTGCCTGTGGACCATGTGCAAATGGAAAGCACACTAAGTCGTCCTTCAAGTCAAAGACTGTGGTAACAACCTCCAAACCCTTAGAACTCCTTCATATGGATTTATTTAGGCCAATGGGGACCACAAGTCTTGAAGGAAAGAATTTTGGATTCGTTATAGTAGATGACTATTCAAGATTCACATGGGTATCCTTTCTGGAACACAAAGATGATACATTTGATAACTTCGTACGCTTCAGCAAAAAGGTTCAGAAAGATAAGAAGTTCAGCATCTTTGGAATCATGTCAGATCATGGAGGAGAATTCCAAAATGATAAGTTCGTAAAATTCTGTGATGACCAAGGAATAGAGCACAATTTCTCAGCACCAAGGACACCACAGTAGAATGGAGTTGCTGAGAGAAAGAATAGGACTTTATTGGACATGGCAAGAACAATGTTGTCAGAATATGATATGCCAAGATATTTTTGGGCTGAAGCAGTCAACACAGCAAGCTACAACATCAATAGAGTAATGATCAGGCCTATCTTGAAAAAGACTCCGTATGAATTGTTTAAGGGAAAGAAGCCCAAGATCAGTCACTTCAGGACATTCGAATGTCCATGCTTCATCCACAACAACGGCAAAAGAGACATTGGTAAGTTAGATGCTAAATCAGATGAAGGCATCTTCATGGGGTATGCTTCTAAACCTAAAGGTTATAGAGTGTTTAATAAGCGCACTTTATTAATTGAGCAGTCAGTACATGTTATCATTGATGAAACTAACATTTCCTTGAGAAAGGAAGAAGATAGTGATAATGATGATGCAGATGAATTGTCCAAGAAACTAAAGAACTCATCAATTGAGGACAAGGAAGATCCACTTCTAGAAGACCTGCAACAAAAGGATATACGACATGAAAATCTTCCAAAGAAATAGAGATATAAGAGAGATCACCCTCCTGAAAACATCATTGGTGATCCATCTGTAGGGGTAAGAACAAGAGGTAACATAATTCCATGTGATTATTTAGCTCTTGCTTCTCAAATAGAGCCTAGGACAGTCAATGAAGCTATTACTGATGAATCTTGGATTTTAGCCATGCAAGATGAACTGAATCAGTTCAAGAGAAACCAGGTTTGGTCACTTGTTCCTAGACCATCAGATCATCCAGTGATTGGCACCAAATGGTGTTCAGAAATAAATTGGATGAAGCTGGTGTGATCATAAGAAACAAGGCCAGATTGGTAGCTCAACGCTATTCCCAAGAGGAAGGCATAGATTTCGATGAAACCTATGCACCTGTAGCTAGACTTGAGGCTATTAAAATTTTACTTGCATATGCATCTGCACTAGATGTGAAATTATTTCAAATGGATGTAAAGTCTACATTTCTAAATGGTTTTATTAAGGAGGAAGTCTATGTAGAACAACCTCTAGGCTTTGATGACACTGAATTTCCGAATCATGTTTTTAAACTACACAAAGCACTATATGGTTTAAAACAAGCATCTAGAGCCTGGTATGAAAGGCTTAGCTCATTTCTATTAGACCATGGTTTCATTAGAGGTCAAGTAGATAGCACACTATTTATCAAGTCCAAGGTCAAACATATATTGCTTGTTCAAATTTATGTTGATGACATAATATTTGGTTCTACTGATGAATCTCTTTGCAAGTACTTTGAGAAGCTAATGCAAGGAGAGTTCGAGATGAGCATGATGGGAGAGCTCAACTACTTCCTTGGATTGCAAATCAAACAAGGAAAGGAAGGGACTCACATCTGCCAAGCTAAGTACACCAAGGAACTCTTAAAAAGTTCGGATTTGATAATGCCAAGCCACTGTCAACACCTATGAGCACATCAATAAGAATGGACAGTGACAAAGATGGTAAGAATGTAGATCAAAAAATCTACAGAGGCATGATAGGATCCTTACTATACTTAACTGCTAGTAGACCTGATATCTTATTTAGTGTATGCTTGTGTGCTAGGTATCAGGCAGATCCTAGAGAATCTCATCTAATTTCAGTAAAAAGAATTTTTAGATATTTAGCTAGAACTCATGACTTAGGTCTTTGGTATCCAAAATCATGTGAAATTAACTTAGTAGGATACTCTGATGCTGACTACGCTGGATGCAAAATAGATAGAAAAAGCACCAGTGGTTGTTGTCAATTCCTTGCAGGATGTCTGATATCATGGTCCTCCAAGAAACAGAATTCAGTAGCACTGTCAACAGCTGAAGCTGAGTACGTGGCTGCTGGAAGTTGTTGTACACAACTCCTATGGATCAAGCAACAACTTGAGGATTATGGGCTACATATCAAGACAATTCCACTATTATGTGACAACACCAGTGCTATAAATTTGACCAAGAATCCAGTACAACACTCAAGGACTAAACACATTGAGGTTAGATATCATTTTATTCGTGATCATGTAGCAAATGGGAACATAGATATTTCATTTATCGATATAAACAATCAGTTAGTGGACATCTTCACAAAGGCCTTACGTGAAGAGAGATTTACTTCTCTTAGAAGGGAATTAGGCATGTGTAAATTGTGAAAGATGTATCTGTTTAAAACTAAAATATTAATTTTTAGAATTTGAATTATTTTTTTTCCCAAAATTTGAGCAAAACTCCAATTATTGCTAATCCTTTTAATTTTGTCATGACGGTTCGTTATTTTATAAGAGTTTATTCCTATCGATCTAGTCAGTTTTGTCATTTTCCGCCATTATGGCGCCCCTAAATTCTAAAAGTCATTCTTTTAATGTTCCCGAAATCTGTGCGGCAACGATTCACATCTCTTCATCGTCGTCTTCCTTCTGCCTGAGGCGATACCTTATCGACTCCGGCATCGACTCTCTAGGATTTCAAGCTTCCAACCTCTTCCCGCCGAAAATTTCTTGAGGGCTTCTGCTCCAATTCTCCTTCCAGTCCTCTAGAAACTTTCTCCGTTCGAATCCATGGCCTCCTCTGGTGTTTCCAGCAGCATCGGGGGCTACAGAGCCGAATTTCTCACCGCCGAGCAGCAAGTAAGGTTTGCGACCGTGAAAATAAAGCTATGCGGTCACAAAGCAGTGGATGTGGCAGATTTGCAGAAGAACGGAATGGGGAGCATCGTCGAAGCTTTGGAAAGATTGAAGTGGACGAAGATGGCTACTACCTCTGAAGTAAGTTTTCCGGACCTAGTAAAAGCCTTCTATGTGTGTCTGAAATCAGAGGCTGACGGGACCTTGACTTCCATGGTCAAGGGAACCCTGATTAGGGTCACTCAAGACCTATTAGCATCTCTCTTTGGTGTGGTTACCTCTGGACACAGTGGAGTTCACACTGTGAATGTCCATGAAAAGGGTTTGGGGATAGTTGGTCCCGAGTTCAGACTGAAAGATGACAAGGTTGATGTAAACCAATTGAATGCATTCAATCGCATCCTACACTTCGTAGTTTGTCAGATTGTGGTTCCCAGAAGTGCCACTTTTTCCACCTGCACTAGGGATGATTCAGATTTAATGTTCTGGGCCATCAAGAACCAAGAAATCAACACGGCAAAACTCATGATTAAGAGGATGAAGTTTGCAAGCGCTCAGGTATGGGACACAAAGAGCAAGCTAAATGTGTCTTTCCCTTATGCCCATCTCCTGACGAAGATTTTTCAGCACTATGGTATAAGTACAGTAGGAGATGTGTCTGAGAAGATGGGCCAAGTAATCCGGTCCAGAAATTTAAGGAAAAGTGGCTTTTCAGTTGTCAATGGGATTTGGACAAAGACCTCTGTGGCTGAGGGTGAAGCCAACATTGGCAAAGCCCAAGAGGTCCAAGCAGCAGAACCAGCAGTAGCAGCATCAGTCGAAGTTCAAGAAGAGCCAGCAATAGCAGTATCAAGTAGCAGGATCGAGGATATTCCTCCTGAGGATATTGTGCCTGTAGGATGCAGTTCAGAGGATCCTCCTCCCTCTTTTCGAATAAGCTCAGTACTCAGAGATGTACTGGAATCCATCCATAACTCCCTGAGGGATCCAGTAGCAAGTGAGGTTCCCAGTGCAGAAACTGTGGCCTCAGGCCACACTGAAGTTGAAATGGAGGAAGCTCCCATTCAGGGGGAGCAAGAAATCAATGTTGCAATTGATCAAGTGGAAGATGCTCCTGCTAAGGGAGAGCAAGATAAGGAAATGCGGATGTGGCATCTGGTCACAATATTGTTCAGATGGAAGATCCACCTATCCAAGAGAATCAAGCAGCAGATGTGCATATGGATGCACCCATGGAAGATGCCCCTACTGATGGGGAGATTTTGGGTGGCAAGGGCAGTGAGACTCAGGGGGAGAAAATTGAAAATTCCCCAGAATATCAGTTTAGAGAAGGAGAAACTGCAAGTTCTTCCGAATCAGAAGAGCAGGATCCTGTGGACAAAGCAAGGGAGAAAGGAAAAGAAGTCGCATCAGATATTCCTATCCTTGCGGATTCTCCACATCAGAGGGTTTAGAAACAGAAAATAATTATCAATTTGAAGCCTGTGATAGAAAGACTGGATGCCTAAGGTGAAATTCTTTGTTCAGTCCAAGCAGATGTCAACTCTCTCTTTATGAGCCAAGCCTCAGCTGCAAAGGAGTTGTCACAAGTAAAGAATGCAATCCGGTGGTTCAACAAAGAAATGACACCTCCTGCTTCTCCACCACCTACAGCTCACCCTTCTGAGGGAACTGAAGGAGAAGTCCCTAGACCATCAGGGTCTCTGCCTACAGAAGAATCAGGGCCAACAGGGCCAGTTGAGGATTTGTAAGGGCCAACAGGGCTAGTTGAGGATGTGTCAGGGCCAACCGGGCCAGTGGTGACTGAATCTAAGCCAGTCCAAGTCGAAGAGAGAGCTATTGCTCTTGAGCCCCCAGCTCCCTCTCCTATTCAGACACCAGCCCCTTCTTCACCACCCTCATCCTCCACAGCACCTCCTGCTCCTCAACCTTTCAAACACCCTCAACCCAGAGTCATCTCCTCTCCAGCCCCATTTCCTTCACCATCCACTACATCTCCTATCTCTTCCACACACATTCCTCCACCTCCTCCTCTTTTTGAGGACCCTCCAGCCTCATCATCAGCTAGAGCCTCCTCCTCCTCTGGTCCTTCCTCTTCTGGACCATCTGCCATACCTTCCTCCACCTCTCATTCTCTTCTTCATCCTTTTGCTCCTCCCTCCTTCATTACTATCATTCCGGAGGATGCTCAGATTGATGGTCCCTATCTTAGGGGCATCAAAGATGAGTTTGAGGTAGCCATTCTCAGATATGTTCTGAAGGTTGGAGAACATATTCATAGGACAAACTTCTCTAGTCCTATTCCTAAGAAACGAAAAAATCACCTCCTCTTTCTCTAAATCCTCAGATCCTTCTTATCCTCCTTTATGGTTTTCTCTAACAGAGGTCACCAAAAACAAACCTCTCTACAGGGAATTCCTCCGAAAAGTTGATTTTGCCTCCATCTTTAATCTTACTCATCTACATCTCACCGACCATCTCACCACTATTTTGCCTTACACCTTTTTTTTCTAAATACCTAAAATCCAAGATTTTCTCTGCAGCCGAATCCCAATCTGAATAGCAGTGGGCTTGGACCAATAAAATTCTCTACAACAAATTTCTACTTGCCAGATCTGCCAGGTTCCCTCCAAGGGACCATTCCCTGACCTTATCCGAATGGTTCCTCATCCATCATAAGGACAGTTGGGCCCCTTTCATTCAAAAGGAGATCAGGATGATCAAGCACTTCAAACTCTTCAATGATTATCGGTATTTTCACCGTTTTCCAGAGATCCAGTTGGGTCAGTTTATGGAGGCCATTAAAGCACTTGGACCAGGTGGAGCTCACACTGAAGCCGTCCAAGTAGATTTTGCAACCCTCCAGCTGCCTGAATCCGCCTTTCTTCCCCCTCTTCACTCTCTCATAATGGATTCCTCTATAGGCTCAATTATCTTTGAGCATTTTGCCAGAGTCATGGGCAGAATCAAAGTGCAGAAAGGGTATCTGGTGCACTTCAACAGGTTTCTGTTCAGGGAATACCACCAGGGCCATGTCACTGCAGATGTTCTTGCCTCTGCTTTGTCAGAATGTGAAAGGCTATCTCTTGCAGATTGGACCAAGCTCTATCCTCTTTTCGCTCAGTAGCTCTCAAATGTGAATGAGTCCCTAGCCAAGGAAGGTCAACCTCAGATTTCAGTAGCTACCTTTCTGGACATGAACTCCATTCATCTTGTTCATGATCCTTATCAAACCTGGGTTGAAAGGTACAAGGTCTATGTAGCTATGCGGATAGACTTGAAGCGCAAGCAGAATTTCTATCCAGTCTCCATGGATCAATTTCTTGCCTGTGCTAGTGCGACGACCCTCCTTATACCGGTACGATTATACCAATCCACGTCGGTATAGTGAGTTTCGTCACAGTGGGACATTTACTCAAACACTAACACACATGATTGAGATGTACACAAATATAAATATAGAGTAGCGGAAGAAAAGAACTACTATCTTTCATTTCATCATCCATATTAAATATGCATGATTCATATAACAATTTAAAGATCTAAAGTCCACATAATAAAATGCTAATTCCAAAATACATAGCTTGTCCACAATTTCATAATGTTTCAATTACAATGCCTCAATTACATACTATGAAAGCAAGTACAATTATGGTGACTCCACAAAGCTACTCTCCTCTCTCGGAGTCGCTCTCCGCGGTCTCCTCCAAAGGAGTGGGGTCACCTACTAAGCCTGTATGCCGAAGCAAGGAATGAGTCTAAAAGACTCAGCAAGTAAACTCCATACACGCCACACATGCATATATCACAAGTAAGTTCTACTTTCAAATTCATTAAATCAAACATATAACATGGTTGAGACAATAAAATAAACAACCTATCATGGTATTTCTACAACTTCACAACACATGATACATGATTCATGCCATCTCAAAACAAAATACCTATCACATGCTTTCTACTCATCCCTTCACATGAGAGCTAACATTTTACATTCAAGCTAACAGGGTAGCCTTCTAAGCATGGAATCTCACACACATCTAAAAGAAGAACTCCTAACATGGTTTCTACACATTCTTGTACATGTAAGGCATCATTATAAACATAGGAAGGTTGCTGTTTTGACACGAACTTAATAAATTCATAACATGAATTACAAATTTTCACTCTAACACACTTATATCACATGGTTACACATTTACACATTCACGTGGTTCACTTTTACACATTACACACATATACATGTTCACACTACACAATTTATACATATTCACATTTATATTTCACATTAAATGTCGTGACACATAGTCTAAACCACCATTAGAAGGACACATCATATACACATAACACATAGACGCCACCTAGGCAACATAGTGACGATTCTTGGACTGCGCAGACCGGGAGAAGAACTCTCCACCCTAACCAGTGGTATTTGTCCACCTCCAGGATTTCATCCTAATGCCCATAGGATTTACAAATTGAACCTTCCCGTGGGGACTTTTCCACGGTACGGTTCCACAGCCCTCTATAGAAGCAGTGTCACACACGGCCCATTTTACACATTTCGGTTTTTAACACACATATATTACACAATATGACACATCACTTATAGTTTTATCATTAACACATGGTTCAGTTTTCCTAAATCATGGTACTACTGTTGACAGGGTTCAAACACTTCTAAATTTACACTAATCAGGTTGGGAACACCTAATCAAACCCTAATTACGTTAAGCATGCATAAACCATTTAATTTCACATGGAAATTTCACAACATAACCTACTGTTACCCAAATTTCATGAAAATTTAACCACGCACTGTTTGCAGGTTTCAAACTACACATGCAATTTTTCACATTTTTATGAATTACATATAATTTACAGAAAATGAAACACTCATTCACATGTCGCAATCAATTCAATCATGATGGAAGCACAACATAATTATCGGTTTTGACAGTTCTCAAACTGTATCTAACATGAACGTTATCACAGAAATTTTATCCGAATTTATTGCAAATTACATAATTTACTGGAAATTTTTGACTAACCTACACATGCCCTCTATTTTCAATGCGGAAATTTCAACAATTAGCATGGTCATGGAAAAATTCTCGGATTTTCGGAACAGGGACTGACATACATATACATCACCTGAAAATTTCGAAACAATCGAAATTTCACATGGACTACGTAAACAAAGGTCTACATGTTCAGGACCTTATCTAACATGCATTTCAAATAAATGTAATAATTCACATCATTTACCGAAATTCATCAACCATTCACAACACATTCTATTAACTACATTATGTATCATGTAGAATTTACACTATATCCTCATGCGCAAAACCTCAGAAATTAGGTATATAAGGCAAACAGTTTCCTATTATGTCCTGAAGAACTTAACGACAATGTATGGCCGTTTAGAGGTGTTAACGGCAGCATCGTCTGCCGCCAACTGAGGATCTTGACGGCAAGGAATCTTTCCGTCGAGCTCCTGTCTGTGCAAAAACACAGACCGAGCTCTGAAGAATGGGTGAATGTAAGGATCCAGGACACGAGGAAAATCTCATAAAATCCTTAAAACCTACTGGACACATACATGGGCTACGGGGATGGGTTACTTGCCTTTTACAAAATCTCCAAAGGGATCTAATCTGCTGTTGAAGCTCTCCTTGGGCAGTGCCAAGAAGTCTCCTCCACAGCCTTCCCTCGGGTTCTAGGTCGAAGTAGGTGCCAAACCGAGGTTGGGGAAGCCTTCTCCTTCGTCCAAACTCCCTTCCAAATGCAGTAAATCACCGGAGGAAGCTTTGAATCGCGGGATCTGAGCTCCCAAAGTTTAGTTCTTCTCCAGTTTAGCTAGGGTTTCCTTCTCCCTTTGCAAAGAGTTAAGAGAGAGTCTTTCAGGTTGCAAGGAGAGGAAAGTTTATAGGAAAATGGCTTGGGATATCCCGTAGGGCCTGATGGGAGAGCTGAGAGCCGTTGGGGACATCTGCCCAATCGGCGAGCTAGCTTGCCCCGAAATTTCGGGGTCTGCTGTGCTCAGAAAATCAGAGAAGTAGACGTCCACATAGATGGCCATCTACTTTAGTGTTGGCGTCCATCGACATGGACGTTGACTCATCATGGACGTCAATCCATGTTGACGCCAATTTGCTCTTCGGCGAGAGCTTAAAACCATGCTTACACTATACACTTACATGCCATATATGTAATATGATGTACACTCTACTACAACCTGTAATCAAGCAGTATCTACAACTAATATACGCATGCATACTTAAGTATACTAATATAACATCGTACATAAGTATCCACATACGTATACATGATATATATATATATATATATATATATATATATATATATATACAACATGACTCAACACATAATAAGATAAAATGACAACTAATTCGAGGGCCTTACACCCTCTCCCCCTTAAGAAAACTTCGTCCTCAAGTTTAAACTACACTACTCGAACAAATGAGGATACTTCTTCCTCATCGCCTCCTCAAGCTCCCAAGTAGCCTCCTCTCGTTAGAAGTTCCGCCATAGAACCTTCACTGACGTAATCCTCTTGTTCCGGAGATGCTGAACCTTCCAGTCAAGAATAGCTACTGGTTGCTCCACATGCGATAGATCTGGCTGAATCTCTACTGGCTCGTGACTAATCACATAAGATGGATCTCGGACATACTTCTTGAGCATAGAAACATGGAAAACAGGGTGAACACTAGCTAAAGTTGGGGGTAAAGCTAGGTCATATGCCACCCTGCCCAATCGTCTGAGAATCTCATACGGGTCAATGAATCTAGGGCTTAACTTGCTATGCCTGCCAAACCTGACGACACCTCGAGTAGGTGAAATCTTCAAAAAGACATGCTCACCCACCTCGAACTCCAAATCCTTCCTCCTGTTGTCGGCGTAGCTCTTCTGCCTATCCTGCGCCGCAACAAGCCTCTTCCTAATCAATTGAATCTTATCCGAAGTCTCCTGAACTAACTCCGGACCGATCAACTGCCTATCGCCAGTCTCCTCCCAACATAAAGGAAATCTGCAAGGCCTTCCATACAACGCCTCAAATGGAGCCATACTAATGCTCGCATGAAAGCTGTTGTTGTATTCGAACTCCACTAGAGGTAGATGACGCTCCCAATCATCCTTCCAATCCAGCACACACGTCCTCAGCCTATCCTCGAGCGTCTGGATAGTCCACTCAGACTGTCCATCTGTCTGGGGATGAAACGCCGAACTGAGCTTCAGCTCCAAACCTAAGGCATCCTGAAGACCCTTCCACAACCTCGAAGTAAATCTCAGATCTCGATCCGAAATGATCGACTTCGGCACACCATGCAATCTAATGATGCTACTGACATACAATCTAGCCAAGCTCTCTACTGACTACTTCTTCTTCATAGGCAAGAAATGTGTAGTCTTCGAGAATCTATCTACGACTACCCAAATCGAGTCATTGCCCCGTCTAGACTGAGGCAAACCCGAAACAAAATCCATAGTGACAGCTTCCCGCTTCCATACTGGGATCTCCATCTTCTGCATAAGGCCAGATGGCCGCTGCCGCTCGGCTTTCACTTGCTGGCATACTAAACACCGGGATACATAATCTGCTACATCCCTCTTCATGCCAGACCACCAAAAGGACCTATTCAAATCCTGGTACATCTTGGTGTTACCCAGATGAATAGAGAATCTCGACCTATGAGCCTCTGCTAATACATGCTCACGGACATCTACAATAGAAGGAACACAAACTCGGTGATGGAATCTAATCACGCCATCCTCATCACGAGCAATGCCCGCCTTGCCCACTAACTCTTGGAGTTTAGGGTCGGCTTTTTGCTGCTCGATCACCTCATCCAATATCGAGGACCTAAGGGATAACTGGGATACAAAAGCCTGGCATAGCGATGGCTCTAACTCAGTCAACGCGCAAGCCGCATCCTCCAACATCTTCCAGTCCTGCTGGAGAGATGGTCTCTTCCTACTCAGGGCATCAGCTACGACATTCGCCTTCCCAGGGTGATACTGAAGGTCGAAGTCATAGTCCTTCAAGAACTCAATCCATCTTCTCTGCCTCAGGTTTAATTCCTTTTGGGAGAAAAGATACTTCAAGCTCTTGTGGTCGGTGAACACCTCAAATCTGACACCATAAAGATAGTGTCTCCAGATCTTTAGTGCATGAACCATTGCCGCAAGCTCCAAATCATGAGTCGGATAGTTATGCTCATACTCCTTCAATTAGCGAGAAGCATACACCACTACCCTTCCTTGCTGCATTAGCACACAGCCTAAGCCAATCCGAGACGCATCCGTATAAATGGCAAAACCTTCTGGACCACTAGGTAATACCAATATCGGAGCGGAAGTAAGCATAGCCTTCAATAACTGGAAGCTACGCTCACATGTCTCGGACCACACAAACTTCTCACCTTTCCTGGTCAGCTGAGTCAATGGGGTGGCGATGGATAAAAATCCCTCAATGAATCGCCGATAGTAACCAGCCAAACCAAGAAAACTACGAATCTCCGAAGGGGTCTTGGGGGTCTCCCAATCCATAACTGCCTGGACTTTTGCTGGATCAACTGCTACACCAGCACCGGAGATCACATGCCCGAGGAAATGAACCTCGCGCAACTAGAAATCGCACTTGCTGAACTTTGCATACAGCTTGTGCTCATGGAGAACCTTTAATACTACCCTCAAATGCTGACGGTGTGTGGCCTCATCCGGAGAGTAGACCAGCACATCATCAATAAACACTACAACAAAGCTATCTAAATACGGCCTAAAAACCCTGTTCATGAGATCCATGAACGCTACAGGGGTGTTGGTCAATCCGAAAGGAAGAACCAAAAACTCATAATGTCCATAACGGGATCTAAATGCCGTCTTGGACACATCCTCACTCAGAATCCTCAACTGATGATAACCAGGTCGCAAATCAATCTTAGAAAAGACTGATGCATCTTACAACTGGTCAAACAAATCATCAATACGAGGTAAGGGATACTTGTTCTTCACTGTCACTTGGTTTAGCTTCCTATAATCGATGCATAACCTAAGTGATCCATCCTTCTTCTTTACAAATAAGACAGGTGCACCCCAAGGAGAAACACTAGGGCGAATAAATCCCTTATCTAGCAACTCTTGGAACTGCTTCCTTAACTCGGCTAACTCCGCAGGTGCCATCCGATATGGAGCCTTCGAGATAGGAGAGGTGCCCGGAAGCAACTCTATGGTGAACTCTATCTCTCTATCCGGTGGCAATCCAGACAAATCATCGGGAAAGACGTCTGGAAAATCCTACACTACCTCGATCTCTGCAAGAGTAGGTGACTCACCAGCCTCAGGTACTAACACTACGCTGGCAAGAAAAGCGTCACAACCCTTGTTTACCATGCGCATCGCCTTCATGGCAGAGATGACTAACTTTCCCACCAAGTTCCTTGACAAGGGATGAGAGAACTCGTCCTCACCAGGAATGCAGAAAACAATCCTCTTCCCACGAAAATCTACTAACGCATAGTGCTCCTCTAGCCAATCCAGACCAAGAATAGCATCAAAGTCCATCATCTTTAGCAAGAAGAAACACCCTTCTAGGACTCTATCCTCAATGCACATAGGTAACGACGGAATACACTTCCCAGTCGATACCGTACCGGCAGGTGTGTGTACAGACAACGGGACTTCTAAATCCTCAGACTCTATGCCTGACTCTAGAGCTAACTGCCTAGCGAAATGCTCGGAGATGAACGAGTGAGTGGCACCCGTATCGAACAAAACCCGAGCATGCACACCTAGGATTAGAAGCGTACCTTCGGTGACATGCTCCGCCTGCTCGGCATCCTCTCGTGCTAGGGCAAACACTCGAGCTGGGGCTCGAGGCCTTCCTGGTCTTCCTGTAGCTGGTGCTGCTGCTGGGGCTGGCGCTCCGCGCTGGACTCCCTGCTGAAGTCTCGGACAATCCTTGATCTTGTGGTCACTGCTTCCGCACTTCAAGCAATTTCCCACTACCATCCAACACTCCATAACACCATGTGTCTTCCAGCAATGGGGACACTCCTTCTTCACACCAGGGGAATGTTGAGAAGGTACCTGTGCACTGCTGGTTGTTACTGGACGCTGCGGTGCCTGGTACACTGCTTTCTTCTTGTCCTGCCGCTGGAACGTAGCTACAGGCCTCTTCTGCGAAGCCTTCTTCTCCTCGAGATACTGCTCCATTTCACCCTCCTGCCTACAAGCAGCGCTAAGGGCCTCGTCCAAGGTACGATGGTCAAACGCCACTAGCCTCGTCCTCAGTGATGGCTTTAGGCCCATCACGAACTTCTTTGCTTTCCTGTGCTCATATGTCACGATATGAGGTGCATATTTAGATAATTCTGCAAACCTGGCCTCATACTCGAGCACGGTCATGGAGCCCTGGGTCAAGGAAAGGAACTCCTGCTCCATCCTGTCCTGGATATGCTCGGGGACAAATTTGGCCCGAAAGAGCCTCACGAACTCATCCCAAGCCACGTCAATAGCTCCGTCCTCGAATCAGGTACGCAGTAAGGAAGCGCACCACACATCAGCTCTCTCCTGTAACACAATCTTCATAAGCACCACACTAAATAATTCTAACTTAACAGGATATACAACATATAAAACTAACACATACCTATAGCATATAGGTGGCTAAAGTAACCTTATTCTCGTCCGCACACCTAACAGCCCAGAAGATCTTCTCGATCTCCCTCATCCAGTTTTCAGCTAGCAATAGGTCGCTCTCCCCCTTAAAAGAGGGTGGCAACATCCTCTTGAATCTTTCCATGATGGAAGGTCCACCATGGTCCTGAGCTGGAATTTGAGCCTGCTACAACAAACAATAAGCAACGCATATTCAACACAACGTCATGCCATTAAATAAAGCAAACTACTCTTTGTTTCATTATTCTAACCTGAGCCTCCAACTGGGCCTGGAGTGCAGCCTGGTGTAATCACAGGGATTGTGCTTCCCCTCGATACATTAACAGATATTAAATCTAATAATATGGAAATAAGGAATGTGATCGCCACCTAGAGTATTGCCTAAATAAAGAAAATAACACGGGTTAACTACTCTAGGAAAAGGAGAGAGAGGACAGAGGAATACCTGATAACGCGGTCGTCATGGCTAACACGTCTTTTGTCGCGTCGCCTTCCCCTGTCGCGTTCTCTTCTGGTGCGGGAGATAATGAGGGAGACCTCCTTCCCTTCCTCCGGCCGGCCAGAGGACGAGAGCTCCTCATAGAACCTTGTTCGTATGCCTGCCGATCAAAGAGAAACAACAAAGAAAAGCCCTATTAGAACATGATTAATGTAGCAACTATTCTAAAAATGAAAGGAAATAAACCAACATGGAAGGGACGAACCTGGGGGTGGTTTTTAAACCCCTAGGGTGTGTGGAAATGTAGGTGGGAAAGTTAAATGTAACCTATCTAGAAAGACATAAAAATGCATGTAGAAATGAAGGAGAAAGAGAAAGGAAGAAGGTGAGCCCCATTAGGGCGACTCCCTGGCGTGGATGTAGTCCCAAATGGTATGCAAAGGCTTCAGGAGGATGTTGGAGTCGCCCTCTTCACACCTTGTGCTCCATTGATGAAGAAAGAGTGAGGCTTTGTGGAGTGGAATGTGAAGAAGAATGGTGGAAAAGGATGGCTGCGAGGCTAAGCATGGATCAGTAGGGATTTCGGCAGCCCTTCGGGGTGGAAAATGGGGGGCCTCCTCGTCCTTTAGGAGGGACCTTGCTTTTATAGAGCTTTTGAGAGAGAATATCTCCTTAAAATGAGAATTCATTAAAATGGGAGATAAACCTCACCCAAAATCGGATGGAGAGTCCTTAGGAGCCTCAAGGAGAGTCCCTAGGGCCCAAATCCCGCCTAAGGGGTTGAGATATTCCCTAGGGATAAAGATAAAGCCATGAGAGGATAAATAGGAGGTGGGTGCGGAGGCCTGCATGCGCAGCTACTGTCGCGGCGTATCGTAGGGCCGCGACATAGAGACGCGACAGGGCGGAGCGCCGCGACAGCATTGCCCACGTGCATGGATAATGCATGGGCTGTCGCGGCTGCCTAGACCGTCGCGACTCAGAGACGCGGCGCCACGATGCGTCGCGACTATAAAATTGAAATTTATGTGAATTATCAGCCAATCACATGAATGGATAAGAGTGATGCTTAAGGACTCTTTTAAAGTGATATGGGCGGGATTTCAAGGCAATTTAAATCGTTAATGGGCTCAAATCAAGGCTAATGATGGGCTCAAGGTGAGTGACCAATTAGGGGCCCACTAAGATGACAAGAAATATGGTTCAACCTATTAGCTAGAATCGGGTGTCTACAGATTGCCCCTCTTGGCTTCCACTTTGTAAGGAAGCGAAGCGGGAGTGTAGCGGAGGTATCTCGAAGTGATGGCGGAGCGAAGTGATGCGGAGTGGACTGAAAAGTGGGAGCCAAGGTAAAGAGACACCCGATCTGACTAATGAGCAATTGGAATCTTCGTGAAAGCCCCGAGTTGGCTGCTCGAGCAGAATGCAAAGAAAAGCACAAGTCTGGATAAGAAGAAGAAAGAAGAGGACGATCAACCCCTCGATTGAGAGGTACCCTAGCCGATTGGCCTGCAGGTTTCGTTTTGGAGGGACATGTGCGTGCCAGGTAGGTAACTCATGACTCTGTCCTGAGAGCGGTTCGCAACCAAAACGGATCAAAGGAAAAGGAAAATTTGGATAGGTAATCCAGACCATGGTTTGACGTATCGCCGATTCGGGGCGAATCGGGTCTGATTCGCATATGATTATTATATATATTATATTTATGTATGTGTATCAGGTAGGGTTGTCAGGAGTCAGGGCTCAGGATCCTCTTCAGGCAGGGTTGTCAGGATCTCTTGTTTACCTGAATATCATTTAAGTAATGTTAAATTAATTTCATTTACTTAAGATATTACATGTAAATAAGGAAGTATTCCCCATTTGAATCTAATAAAAATATCAAAAAAATCATATCTCTTACAAATAAAAAGTCAACTCTCCCACCGAAGAAGAAAATCGCGATTTCGATAATTTTAGCGAAATGTTAACTTTTTAATCTCTCATAATTTGGTCTATCTAAAAATTTGATAATTCAAATAAACCATATGGAACACTAAAAATTCAAAGTCCGGTAAAAAAAGTCAAATGTGCATGTGACTTCTGCAAGGGAGCCGTTCTCCTACTGACAGTAAATCTGTTTGAGACCTCTTAAGATTTGGTCAAACCTAAACTATCATCACTCAAACTCATGAGAATTGTCATTTTCTAGTTTCTTTTCAATTAGAAAGTGAAAAATCTCATGAGTTTAGGTGATGATAGCTTAAATTTGACCAAATCCTACGATGCCTCGAGTAGACTGTGTTGTCAGTAGGAGAGCGGCTCCCTTGGAGAAGTCACATGCACGTTTGACTTTTTTTACCGGACTTTGAATTTTTAGTGTTCCATATGATTTATTTGAATTATCAAATTTTTAGATAAACCAAATTATGAGAGATTAAAAAGTTAGCATTTCGCTAAAATCATCGAAATCACGATTTTCTTCTTCGGTGGGAGAGTTGACTTTTTATTGGTAAGAGATATGATTTTTTTGATATTTTTATTGGATTCAAATGGGGGGTTCTTCCTTATTTACATGTAATATCTTAAGTAACATTTACTTAAATGATATTCAGGTAAATAAGGGGATCCTGACAACCCTGTCTGAAGAGGATCCTGAGCCCTGACTCCTGACAAGTGACAACCTTGCCTGAAGAGGTATCAGACGAATCGAGGCGAATCAAGGATCGGATCGTGGCGGATCTGCGAATCGGATCGGATCGCATCGGATCCACTCGATTCGCGGCCAGGCGGCGGATCCATGCGGATCACAACTCGGCCCGCTCCTGATCCGCTCCGATTCGGGGGAATCGGGCCGATTCGCCCCGCCATGACAAACCATGATCCAGATAGGGAAATCTTTGTCAAACTGACGGGAACAACTTGGAGGCAAACCTTCCGATCCAGAGTGGAATTGGACTTCTTGTTTTGGAAAATGAAGGATGATTGGGCACTCAACAAGGGCTCATCAAAAGTCAGGAGTGAGTCAAGAAAGCTCAAAATCCTACATATGCATGCTGGGCTAAAGTAAAAGAAATCATCAAAAGGAATGCAAAGAAAAGAGAATATATAAAATATATCAAGGATAATATTGTTAAACTGAATAAGAACAGGTCAAGAGACTACCCACAACCGCAGTGCAGGCCTGAATCATCGTTCCCGGACTTAAACAACTCAACGGCCTATCCAACGATTAGCAACGCGCACCTAGATTATCATTGTTTTTGGTAAAGGGGAACTCAAATCCCAGAGCACATTGAGAACCAGCCGGTCCTTCAAACGGTATAATAAGTAGAATACCATATAGTAATGCGGGGAGTAGGGATAGAAATACTTACCTGACTTACCTGTGACGATGTCTCTTTTTGTTTATTTTGATTTTTTTTTTTTGTATTTCTAATAGAGGACAGAAATAACAATAACAAATCGAACAACAAATATACACAAACAACAAACATACAAAGCACAGACATGAAAACAAACCCTCGGGTAGAGAGGCGACGCATCTTAAGGCCGTGACATAGTCGCGTTGCTGCGCCCTACCGCGATATAGTCACATCAGATCGCGGCGTCGCGACTTGGACCGAGCCCTGAAAATGCAAAATTCTGAGGTTTAGACTTATCCTAAGACATCTAGACTAATACTAGGACTCTTAAGCCTCTTCTAGTCTTATCCTAACACCTAGATGCGGGATTAGAGTGGGATTGCACCTCTCTAGAGTTTATAAAAGGGAGGTTTAAGGGGTTAATCCCGCAGCTATTCTTCTGCTCCTCTTTTCTTCCAGTTTCTTCAAATTTCTCCCTCTTTGCAGCCATGAAGAGGAGTTACTCTACTTTCCAGGAAGAGATCCCGCCATACTCCGGTCCCAAGGCGGCACATGAGTCATATACTGAACTCCAGCGACTCTCCTCCATCCCGAGACACATATGCATGCGTCTGGAGCTCCAAGTAAGTGCCTTTGTTCTGAATTTTTGAACTTTGCTATGTTTTCCCCTATTTTTCTTCTCCTTCTTCTTTGCTCTCAACCTACCTCTTCTACTTCTCTTCAGATTTTACCCGGCAATAGGCGGTTCTCCCAGATGCCATGGCTAGCGCCCATGCTCAAGTTGCTGCCGCCGGCATCCATTAGTCGTTTGAAAGAGTGGGGACTGTCCACTATACTTGTATTGGCGAAGAATCATGACAAGATGGTGCATGCATGGGAGAGTATCACATCACTAACGGAATTATGGCACCTACAAATGCACACGTTCGTCTTCCCCGATTTTGAAGCTACGGTCCTGTTGGAGGAGCTGGAGATTATGCTCGGCCTCCCACAGTACCAGAGGGACGAAGAACTTGCGATTTCATACACCGTGGTGCCCATCAATGCTTGGAGCATCCTGGCGGATATCACTACGAGGAAGACAGATTTGTATTCCATGATGAGTGGTATGTATGTTCATCTTTTTCCAATTGCTCAATGGATTACTTCTCAGTGCAAATGCCAGACCAAGAACTACACGGCTATCGCCAAAGCAGCCACTATTTGCATCTGTGGTGTCATACTCTTCCTGTCATCGGATGGCGCCATCTCCTTTGCGAACTTAAGCATCATTGACTCCATTTCTGAGGGTATGAGCATCGGCCAAGCGATCTTGGGGTATCTATATGCGGGCTTGACTTCTGCAGCGTCCGGGGGACCTCTCTTTGGCTCCGTCATTGCCCTCGAGCTTTGGATGGGCATGCACATCCAATTTCGAGCTATGGACAATCTGGCCACGGAGTGCAAAACAATGCTCAACCATCCGTTGGCATTTGTGGGTGGCCCTCTCCACATGAGCACCAAGGCGTGGTGCAAGACGGCATAGCTGAAAGGGATGAAAGCAAGGCGAGACTATTTCAGAAAGATAAGCATAGCCGAGTTCGACATGCGCCCGCGATTTCTGCACAACCGGGCGATTCACCTCTCTCAGCACACCGGGTTGACGCTAAGGCTGTTGGGCAATGAAGCATTGGTGTTATACAACCCGGATCGATGCTATCTCCAGTGCGGCGGAGCTTGCACGGTTGTGCCTATCCTATCGCATCACCTGCCCATTCAAAAGCGGAAGATGGACGATGAGCAGGATGAGGGCAACGTGCGTAGCGCCCTCGTCCATTGGGAGGGATGCGCGAGGAGCATTGTCCAGGCCGAGGTAGAGGAGGACGAGGATGTGATGAAGGAATACATTGAAGCTTTGAAGAAGATTCAGCTGGCACCGGGGATTATTTGAGCATGAATTGATTTGATTGTAGAAAAAAACATCAGATGGTAGTTAGGAAAGAATTTTGAGCATTTTATTTGATTGTAGGAAGAATCAGAGAATGTAATGACTTGGATTTGAATGAATAAACTGAATTTTTTGCAAATTCAATGGGCTCAGTTGATGTCGCGACATTGCTAGCAACCGCCTTCAGAACGCGTCAGAACGGATGGTCGCTATTAGGTCGCAGTCATCAAAACCGTCGGGACACTGTCGTGACCTCCCGTGCTGACGCGACTCAAACCGACCCATTCAAATCACCTAGGGGCACCTTCCTTCCTCCTTTTCGGGTTTTCAAAACTCAAAACCTTCAAACCTTCGAACCATCCCCCATCCTACGATCTTGCTCTTCTCTGCACGCTAGCTTGCCCACGAACTCACCCAAACCGACCCTACGTGCGATCAAGGACATGGAAGGAGGGAAGAAATTCGGTGAGGGTCCATCTCGGAGGAAGCGTCAAGCGGAGAGACGGAGCTCTCGGCGACGGGTGGAGGTGCCTCCGGTCGAAGAAGAGGAGGCCATCGTGGAGATGGAAGTGGAGGAGGAGGCGGAGGCTCCAACGATGAATGTGGAAGGAGAACGGAAGAAGAGGGCCAAAGCGATGAAGTAGGTAAGTAGATCGACCCCAAAACTGTGAATGAATTGTTTAAAATTGGTAGACGGAGCCCCTAGAGGGCAAGTGTAGGGCGTGATGCCCATGGGAAAGGAGATCGGACAAAGGAGGCTCCGACCGGTCCGATCCTGAGAACGCGTCAGCCCGATCTGCCGCGACATGGTGTCGCGGCAGTCCTAGGTGCCGCGACCATGTCGTGGCGACTCGGGGTGATGCGACCTTATCGCGGCCTAAGAAGGTGACACGATGAGGTCACGGTGCACCACACTGTCGCGACATGGTCGCGACCTTCATGGGGGTCGCGACTAGAACCGAACACCAAAACTTGCCTGATTTAACAAAACTTTCACGCCTGTAGGGTGAGATGAGGGCCCGAGTGTCTTGGACACTCGTTTTTGCTGTCTTCCTAGCATTCCCCCCTTTCCAAAGAGAGAGGATAGAGGAGATGGGGTTTGGGGAGATATTTAGAATGGAGAGAATGAGGGTGGATCCGGCTCTCACCCAGGCTCTGCGGAGAAGGTGGGATGCGGAGGTGACGACCTTCGTATTCCCATGGGGACATATGATCCCTAGTCTAGAGGATGTGAGCCGGATCACAGGGCTCAGAGTGTATGGGAAGCCGGTGAGTGGATTCACTTACCCCTGTTATCACGACTTAGCTGAGCGACTGTTAGAGCTTCTTGTAGAGCGTAGGTCCTCCCTGGTCCCCAGGGTAGCGTTACAGGAGAGTCTGGGGTTATACGAGGTGGGGAAGAGTGTTGGGGAGAGTGAGGATGAGTACCTTGAGCGGCTAGTTGGGATCAGCCGGAGAGAGCTGGTGAGTGAGCCAGGAGCTGAGGCGGACATGGACTTGCGCCGCTTTCTCGTTCTCTTTCTTGGTAGACTTCTGTTTGCCACGAGAGGCAACGCAGTCCATTGGCGCTTCTTGCCTCTGCTGGAGGATCTGAGTGAGGTAGGGGGGTATGCTTGGGGGCAGCCTTTTTAGCGCACTAGTTTGACAGCCTGGGCGCCTCGGAGCGGCAGACTTCGACGAGCGGGTTCTTCCCATTCCTTCAGGTACACACCTTAACTTTATCCCTTTGAATTGAATTGCATTCTTCCTAAACTACCACCTAACTTGCTTCTCCCTCTGCAGGTCTGGGCCTATCTACACCTCCCAGCCTTGGGGAGAGGGGATCTCACACGGACGGGCCTTGTGTCCATTGCATGCCGTTGGGATTCTCGCTGAGATTCACGAAATCTCGGGGACCAGTTGGAGCGACTTCAGGAGGCCATTGACAGCTACCCCTACCTGGATGTAAGTGTTCTAACCTTTCCCCTTGATTGATTGCTTGATTTCACTTCTCGATGACTGACTGACTCTGTTTTGCAGGTGGTTTGGCAGCTGTACCTGGGGGAGGGTGATGAGGGACAACCTGGTTGGTGCAGGCCCGCCCCTACTTCGGTAGGTCGGTGTGGTTGCATGCACTTAACCTTGTGCTACCTCTTCACCTATACGTCAGCCAGCGCTCACTCGGCCTTCGGCAGAGTGCCGTGGAGTTCCCCATTGAGACCGGTTTCGCCGACCAGTTCGGAGTTTCCGGGGGCTTCACGACACTACCGATTGGCGCGAGTGGGCAAAGGAGCAGATCAACGACTGGGAGCACCGAGGAAAGGCCGTGAAGTCGGATGCTACCACCGATGACGCGTACCTCCAGGCATATGCTTTGAAGTACGGAGGGAAGGTGTACAAGAGCGCCCGACACCAGGTAACAACCCTAAAACCACACCCCTGTGAATTTGATTTTATAGAATCGAGTTAATGATTGGAAATGTGTTGCAGGTAGATGTAGCTGGTGAGGTTGCATCGCTCCGAGCCTTACTTTACTCGGCGGTGCAGGATCGGGAGGCGGTGCAGAGGCAGACCGCGGAGCTGGCAAGTGTTTACTCCAACTTCAAAACTTAACAATTTTAAGCTGATTTTTGAAACTGACATGTGCTTTTGCGTGCAGCGGAGGGAGCTGGAGAAAGTGAGGAGCACTGGAGCAGGCGGTGCTTCCTCTTCGCGAGGGGCAGGGGGGTCTCCATCACTTCTGGAGGCTCAGCTGGCTAGGGCGGTGCTGAGGGCCGAGGAGGCATAGAGGCACCTGGAGGAGCGGGTGAGTACAATAACACATCTAAATTAAAAGCTGTTTAATAGTTGATACTGACCAGATTGTTCTTTCGCAAGAGAGGGATTTGCAGCTCACTATCGAGCACACGATGGACCTACAGGGGCAGAGGGACCAGGTGCAGGGACAAAGGGACCAGCTCCAGGCCAGAGGGATGAGCTCCAGAGAGAGATCGAGACTACGAGAGGGGAGCGAGACCAGCTGCGCATCCGGGCGGAGGCAGCTGAGGCGCGAGTCGCGGAGGCGACGAAGGAGCTTGCGGCGCTGCGGGTGCAGAGGTCGCCCGGAGACCAGGAGGAGGTCACCCGACTGTGCGCGGAGCTACTGGCGCAGCAGGCGGTGGCGCGGAGCCTACAGGAGATTGTGACGGCCGATAGGCCGTTCACATAGTAGGAGCAGGAACGGGGCGAGTGCCAGCAGGGCGACGGGCGCCTCGGTAGGGCAGTATTTAGCGGGTTCCTCCAGTCATCGGAGGAACGAGGAGGAGGAGAGGCGCCGCCGAGGTGAGGGGAGTGCTCAGAGCGGTAGGGGTGGCGGCGAGATGCCGCCACCACCAGACCGCCAGGAGGGATCTGGGGAGAGTGGTGGTGGTCAGTGAGGAGTCTTGTGAGCCACCTCCCCATCTTTTGTACATCTTGTTCATATCTTAGTGGAATTTTATTTTGTGTCAATTTTTATGGAATGAATGAATGATTTGTAATTGGCACGAGTGTGAGATGAGATTCAAACACGGGAGAGAAAGACGGAGAATACTGAGCACCACGCACGTCCCTTAGAATTACCTATTCCTGCACACTTAGCAAAACATGTTAGATCTGCTCTTTGACTCAGCCCCTTGTGCTTAAATAAATATGAATGTGGCTTTATAATTGTCAAGGGGCTGAGCCTTATTAAATAGGCAAAAAAGAAAATAAACAATGCATACTAAAGGAAAACGGTATGTACACACATTTTTTTTGGATTTTTGATTGATTTTTTTTAGATTTTGAGATTTTCTGATTTTTTTTTAGATTTCTATTTTTTTTTTGGATTTTTGAGATTTCTGATTTTTTGAGATTTTTGAGATTTTTTGATTTTTTGGATTTTTGAGATTCGTGATTTTTTTTGGATTTTTGAAATTTCTGATTTTTTTGGGTTTTTGAAATTTTCTGATTTTTTTTTATTTTTGAATTTTTTTTGATTTTTTTTTATTTTTGAAATTTCTGATAACAACACTTCTTACTTTTTGAGTAATTGGCCATGGATCTCATCCTCATCTCTTGTTTGGTGGATAATATCTATGTGCGGCGTGCATTTATTCTTGGCTCACTAAGGCTTCTTGCCCCTTGAATATTGATTTTCCAACACAGACCAGGTGTGGGGGTCCTTTGGTCTTTTAGGGGGAATAGGAAGATTAGTAATGAGACAAGACTTAGTCTTGGGGTCGGGGTTACTAGCTTGTAAGATTTGCAATGGGTATGTTACACGTGAAATTCGTCTGTTGTCCAGGGACTTTAAGGTCATTGCTCTTTTTGAATTGGGGGCATGCGTATGACCGGGCTCAAGGGCGTCCCGCGAGGAACTGTACTACCACTCTTTGACATGCCCCTATTTTCTTACCATTTTTCTTTCACTTTTTGTTTCATTTCCCTTTTGCATTTCTTTTGAATTGACCGTCCCTCTTTGAGACTTCATACACATGATACATACCGCTTTGCTGATCTACATGCTAGCTTTCCCTTTGTCCCTAGACTTTGTCTGAGTGAGAAGAGAATTGACCTCAGGTTCTCTACACGAGGGATGAGTGAAAACACCATAAACGTCGGGGAATTGGCCTTAGGTCGCCGTGTTGTGTGTGACCGGACATAGAGATCATTTACCACAATGAGGGGGAGTGAGGTACATAGCCAACAACATTCTCCAATTGGTGTTGTTATCAACACTAGGGGTAGAATTTTTTAAGGTACAACCCATTCCATGGGTGAGAGAGCTCCTCACCATCGGCGTTAACCAGCCTATACGCGTTTCCGGAGTACACTTCCTTAACAACGTACAACCCTTCTCAGTTTGCTGACAATTTTGACCTTGGACCTCCAGGTTTTATGAAAATTTGCTTCAAAACCATGCCTCCTTCTTGGAATTTACGCTCAATGACTTTCTTTTGAAAAGACCTTGAAAGTCTATTTTGATATGAAAGCACATGATCGGCCGCAGCTAGACGTCGTTCGTCTAAGAGTTCTAGTTGTGTAAGTAACGCCTCCCGATGTTCATCGGGATTAAGTTTCTTGTCTAACTGAACTCTCAGCGAAGGAATGAGGATCTCATGTGGACATATCGCTTCCATCCCGTATGTAAGTGAGAAAGGAGTTTGCCCAGTGGGCGTGCGAACGGAAGTGCGGTAGGCCCAAAGAGCCTCAATTAGCTTCTCTGGCCAATCAGTAAATTTATTAGACTCACAAGTTTTCTTTAGAATTTTCAAAAGCGTTTTATTTGTGGCTTTGGCCTGGCCGTTGCCCTGCGGATAGTACGGAGATGAATGATGCAAGGAAATGTTGAATTTCTTACACCGGTCCTGAAGCTCTCGAGATATGAACTGTGGTCCATTGTCGGTGACGAGGCTGCTTGGTACTCCGAACTGCGCGATGATGTTTCTCATGATGAATTTGCACACGGTTGAACCTTTGATTTCTGCGAATGCTTCAGCTTCGGCCCACTTGGTGAAATACTCAGTAGCAGTGAGAATGAAGGATTTTTGTTTTATCTGGGCATTAGGATCACCAAGAGGCCCCATGATATCGAAGGCCCACATGGAGAAAAGCCATGGGGAAGATAGTGGATGTAAAGAGGAAGATGGAGCATGGATTTTGTCGGTATGGATCTGGCATTTGACACATCTACGAACGTAGATGGCACAGTCTTCTTCTAGGGTTGGCCAGTAGTAGCCCTGCCTAAGAATTTTCTTAGCCAACATTTGGCCATTCACATGCCCTCCGCACACACCAGAGTGGGACCCTTCCACTACTTTCCGAGCCTCTTCATCAGTTACACACCTGAGGAGCATTCCGTTTAGAGCGCGTCTGTAAAGTGTTCCACCAATAAGGGTATACCTTAACGTTGCTCTACAGATAGCTCGCCTGTCTTCTGCTTCAGGTTCTTCTGGGATGGTACCATCCTTGCAATACTGTTCAATCTCATGGTACCAAGGTCTTTCTTCTTCTATCATTTCTCCTAGCTCCACAAGCAATAACTCCTTCGCTTCTTTTCTCTATGCCTTCAAAACTAGAGAACTCCTAAGGTTAACAAACCAAGGATCTTGAGTGGAAGGAGCTTCTAACCTTTGAATAGTGATTGTCTCAGCGCTGCGGCTGAGAGGGAAGGAGAGAGAGGAGGCCAGGGATGCGGATGCATCGGCCAGGATATTTTGAGAGCGAGGAGTATGAATATAGATGAGTTGACAGAATTGCTTGGCTAGAAGTGTGACCAGATCTTGATAGGGCTTGAGTTTAGGGTCACGAGTGCGATAGGTAGAAAGGACTTGCCGAAGGATGAGTTGAGAGTCTCCTATGATCTTGAGATGACGCGCGCCTAAGAGGTAGGCAAGCTTAAGACTGGCAAGGAGAGCCTCATACTCGGAGATATTATTGGTGGCATAGAATTGGAGCTGATAGGCTAGAGGAATGGTGATCCCTTCTGGGGTGAGCAAGACAACACCTATGCCCCGTCCCCTAGAATTGAGAGCTCCATCGAAGTGGAGCGACCAGAAGGGGTCTTGGGATACAAGTGATAGGTTTTCATCGGGGAATTCCTCTTGAACTGTATCACTATGAGGGAGAGGAAGGTGAGCAAGGTGCTCAGCAATGGCATACCCCTTGATAGCTTTCTGAACTATGAAGGTGATATCGAATTGGGAGAGGAAACTTTGCCAGCATGCCAATCTGTCGGCAAGGACTGGCTTCTCCAGGAGATACCTAATAGGATCCATTCTAGAAATCAAACTCACCTTATGAGCTAGGAAGTAGTGCTTCAATTTCTGCACTACCCAAACTAGTGCTGCACATGTTTTCTCCATTGTAGTGAGTTTGAGCTCGGAGGGATTGAAGAGCCTAGATAGGTAGTAATTGCCCTTTCTTTGCCGATTCATCATGTTGAGCAAGGATAGCTCCTAGGGAGTCCTCGATAGCTGACAGATACAGATCAGGGGTTTCCCAGGGACAGGAGCCTGAAGCACGGGTGGATTCATAAGATAACTTTTGAGTTCATCAAAGGCCTCTTGGCACTTGAGTTCCATTCAAAATCGACTCCTCCTTTCACAGTTCATAGAAGGGACGACATCTTTGGAGTGCTGAGATATGAATCTCCTTATGAACTGGAGCGACCAATCAAACCTCGAAGCTCAGATATGTTCTTAGGAGGAGGCATTTCATTTATCGCCTTGGCCTTGTGAGGTCTATTTGAATCCCCCGCTTGCTGACTATGGTGCCTAACAGCTTGCCTGAGGAAACTCCAAACACGCACTTCTTCGGATTCATCTTCAATTGATATTCCTGTGCACGACGAAACACTTTGGCAAGGACGGAGGAGTGTTCTCTTCGAGTCCGAGACTTCACCATGATATCATCCACGTAGACCTCAACGTCAATGTGTATCATGTCGTGGAAGATAGCTACATTGTCCTTTGATAAGTGGCACTGTCATTCTTTAATTCCAAACGCTGACCACATAGCCATATGTTCCCCGGGGTGGTGAAGAAGGTCTTCTCTGGTCCTCCGGGCTAGACGAATTTGATTATAGCCAGAGTACCCATCCATGATGATGAGTTTTGAACCCTGCAGTGTTATCGATCAAACGTCCAAATGAGGTAACGGGAAGTCATCTTTTGGACATGCCCTATTTAAGTTCCCGGACGTCTATGCAAATGCGTACCCTTCCATCCTTTTTCATCACCGGGACTATGTTCGCCACCCACAACGGATAGAGGACTACACGGATGAACTTGCCTTTGTGTATTTTGTCAATTTCCTCTTTCATTTTTAGAGCAATGTGGGGGAGAAACCTCCTCAGCTTTTGCTTTATGGCAACTGCCCCTGGCTTCAAGATTAACCTGTGTTCTACCAAATTGGGGTCAATGCCGGGCATGTCATCGTAGGACCAGGCGAAAGAAATCCTTGAACTCCCTTAACATCTCTATGAGCGCTTCTTCTTCTTCGGGAGGGAGGCTGGATGCTATGGTTAAGAGCCTGGGGTCCTCTTCTGTTCCAACATTTACCTCCTTGGTGGGTTCGTCTACTGCCGAAGTGGGTTCGTCAAATTTCCTCATGCCGCTAGCATACATCTCGGCAGTATCCTCCATCTCGCAATCATTTTCATCTAATGGGTCATCTTCAGCTAATATCTCATATACCCCGCAATCATCGTCTAGCCCTTCCTCTATATGTAAATCCTCTATGTTCAGAACCACGGCCTCTTGGACGAACTCTTCGACAGCAAGAAGAGCGCCACACCTTTGGACCAAGTCTAACAGATATCTATGGGGTATGCCACTACCCTTTTTCTTCCTAGATGGGGACGGGGACTTACTAGATTCTACCCCTGAACCTAAACTAGATTTAATATTTATAGAAGACTCTGGAGGAGTGTCCAGAGCTTTATTGGAATGGACAGAAAAAGGTGCGGCAGGGCCGCGAGGGTCCTCCGATGGGACTGGAGGAAGAGGCGGGCCACCCGAGCTCGGGGTGCCGGCAACAGAGTTGGGGTGTAGGGGGACAGAAGGCCCCTCACCCGGATTTCCCAAAACGACCATGTTGGTCAGCGGGCGAAAAATGTAGCTTTAAGCAGAAGGAGAGGAAGGGGTGGGGATCGCCGCCCCGGAGGAAACAGAATGACGGGGATCGCCGTCAGAAGAAGCGCGGGGGTGACGGGGATCACCGTCGGGAAGGAGAGAGAGAGCGAGACAACAAGAGTCAAACAGCGGAAAAAAGGTGTCAGGGGAGAGGAGGTGAACGGGGATTGCCGTCCGAAGGAGAGGAAAGAGAAAGACGGGGATCACCGTCTGAGGAAGGTGGAAGGATAAAGACGGGGATCACTGTCCGAGGAGGGAGGAAAGAGAAAGACGGGGATCGCCGTCCAAGGAAGGAGAATGGAGGTTGACAATTATGGAGAAAGCACACATTTTTTTGATTTTTGATTGATTATATATATATATATATATATATATTGTTAAAGGAAAAGAACTACATTACATTGGGAGGCTTCGTATAAGGACAGAACCGAGCCATTAAGGAAGATGGTGAAGAGGGGCGAAGGGGAGACTAATGCTTCGATAGCGTCGGGGAGACTTGGAGGATGAAGGGAGGAGACAAAGGAATGAAATAGAATTTATAACCAGGATGGACGAAACAAAGTAGCTGGGAGGCCGGGAAAACCCAGGCTGGCTCCCTTGTTGATTCGGCTGAACTTGCAATTTCAATTTCCTCACCAAATCCAAGCAACTGTCGCTTGGTGGTGGCTGCTGTTGATGGTGCTATGCTTTAAACTATGACACGTCATCTTCGCTGAACAAGCGGTTGACTGCTGAAATGGGATCTTCTAATTATGGCTCTCCTGTCTCTGCTTCAGGTTCATTGAACAACAAACTAACTGCCGAAATCAAATCTTCAAGATCTTGTTCTTCTGTATTTGTCTCGGCCTTCTTCTTCTTGCCAGGTTGCTGAGCTTCCAACACTTGATACGCTGACCTTGGAACTTCTTTCACCATAGTGTTATACCCGGGCTGTATAGGTCCCCTGATGAAGTGGTCATACAGTGTCCAAGTAAGAGGTTGCTGATCTGACTGTGAGGTGGGTGAGAATGCTGCCCATTCTGCGTATCCTAAGCCATGCTTTGTAGATTTCCTTGTGCTGGTGACAGCTTTGACTCTGCCTTGGATGAGTACCTAACCCTTTTCGGCCTGGTAGCCAATCCTGACATGATATCCCAACCTTTTGCATTTGCTGACACATCCTTCCTAACTGATGCCACTGATGGGGACACAATTGGGCGATGGGAAGAAAAGGTATAAGCCCAGGGATAGTTACATCATATAGAAATACGGGCTTGTTGGACAGCCAGACTGAAGGCAACTCTCTCAACAGCTTCCACCGGTGTCGTTGTTACACCTTGACTTTGACTCCTCCCTTGGAAAGGGAACTTCAAACATTGGTGTGCTGTGGAAGGCACTGCCCCTAGTGATTCGATCCACGGGTGTCCCAGGATAGCCTTGTAAGTGTGATCGATATCCAACACATAAAACTCAACTGACATGGCAAGTGGTCCCAACTCCGCCTGCAAATTGATAACCCCATGACAAGCCCGCCGAGAATTGTCATACGCAGCTATGGTGGTGGGGGTAGGCTGCAACTGACGCTCTGAGATGTTGCATGCTCTTAAGGTGCTTAGTGGACATACATTGATGGAAGCTCCCATATCCACTAATGCTGTGTCAATAGCTACTTTATTTATTGTCAGTGTCACACACATGGGCATCTTCCTAGCTTCAGGAGCAGCCAACTCGCCATCAGAGAAAGTAATTGTGGGTTCTTTGTTTACAATAGAAAGTACAGAGGGCAGATTGTCGGGGTTCATGTCCTCACTAACCATAACCCTTTGCAGGAAGGCTCTTAGGGCATCTTGATGAGTCTGTGACCTCTTGATCAGCTCTAAAATAGAAATCTTGGGGGGAGTTTGATCCAAATGTTTCAATATATCATATTGGGTCCCCAGGACCGGCTCTATCTCATCTGTGTCCTGCTGCTGCTGGGTGCTGGACTGCTGTACTGGTTGACCTGGCATAGCTACGGATGCATTAGGGTACATCCGATGGAACATCCGCCTGCTTCGCAAGGCGAGATTATGGTGGAGCGGAGAAGGTGAAGTGTCAAGGATGGAGGGGTTGGCTAGCAATGGCGCCGGCGTAGGGGATAAAGGGATGTTGGTGGATGAGGGGATAATGGGTGACAAGATGGGGGAGTCATAAAGCGGCGAGGTAATGGCGGCGATAGTAGGTGTGAAGGAGGGAGGTTTGGTGGATGTAGGTGTGGGGGTAGTGGGTGTGTCGTGGGAAATGACTAGAAGCTGGCCCACTTCGTGCTTATCATCGAAGGCCCATTGAGCTTCTGGTGGTGCGTGGTGGAACACTGGGTTAACATGCACGGGTGGAGGAGGTGGCGAAGCCGGTTGGGGGTTTGGAGCTGCAGGATGTTGTGGCATGGGGTTGCGAATTATACCAAGGTCATTTGCCGGCTACTGTGGCTGCTGCTGTTGTTGCTGTTGCTGGTACTATTGCTGGAAGGGCTGGAACTGTTGTTGTTGCTGTTGCTGTTGTTGTTGTTGTTGCTGTTGTTGCGGCTGCTGTCACCTTTACTGTTGCTGTTGTTGCCTCTGACCCTGTTGGTCCCTTAAGGTCTGGATCAACCTTCTCATCTTTGCCCAATCGATTTGGTTCTTCTCATGAAGATCATATATCATATCCCGAAACTGGAAGTAATCTGACACATTGTGGCCCAGATGGAGATGGTAAACACAATACTTTGTTTTTTCCGCTGCCATATTCCAGTTTGGCTTCTCCGGAGGGAGTCTAAGAGCATTGAGGGACATGAGGGCTGCAAAGACGTCAGCTAATGACTCGGGTAGAGGTGGATATTGGGCTCTCTTGGGTCCATTGGGCTTTCTAGGGGCAAAGCCATTTTGAGGTGGAGGGACCTGAGAGTATTGGCATTGGTCTTGGGGAGGGTTCTGACCTTGAGGAGGTTGTTGTTTGTTGTTGTTCCATGGCTGCTGAGGTTGCTGAGTGTATGGAGACCCACCTACCGGGCCTTGGGGGTTGCTGACTGCACCGACTTGCTCAATGGTTTGGATCCCCTCAGTAACTGGGCCTTGAGACTTCTTGACATAATGGGCTTTTGGGGTCTCAAACATGGAGTGTATAGGTGAGTCCTTGAGCTGAGTCTGGATGAAACGGGCTCGGCTGTAAAGCTGGTGCATGGTAGAAATGTCAGTCATGGCCAATATGGCCCGGTAGGTTGGGGTGGCATTGGAGATCAACAATTTGACTTTCTCCTCTTCTGGCATGGGGCATCGGACCTTGGCAGCCAATGAACGCCACCGGTCGGCATAGGTTGAGAACTCTTCCTCAGGTTTCATCTTTTCAGCTACTAGATCAACAAAGGAGTACTCAGGTCCAACCTGATCTTGGAACTACTGTAAGAACCTCTCTTGAACGATATGGAAATCCTCAGCTTCTTCAGGTGGTGGAGAATAAAACCATTCCAGAGCTGGACCATCTAAGGATTTTCTGAACAAGTACGCCATGAGGTGGCGGTCGTACTTGTGCAGTGCTGACTCATAAACAAAATCCTTCAAATGAACATATGGGTCTCCTACCCCAGAGTATCATCGGTAAACAGGAAGCTCCGACTGGGGTGGTACCCGGAGGTACTGGAATGATGGGAGAGCGATGTTGGCCACCTTCCGAGGGTCAATCTGCCTTCTGAGGTCGTGGAGCTCCTTTTTCATGACAGCCCACTCCGCAAGGAAGTCGGAGGGGGCTTGGGCATGATGTGTAGAGACAATGGAGCGAGGTTGCTCAAAAGCACGAGACCTCTCACGGGCAGGGGAGGCAGGCTCGGACGTATAGTACATTGAGGTTGGAGGGGATCGAGGTCAGGCCTCTCGTGTCGGAAGATAGTTGGGTTCTGAGGAATGAATGGCCCGAGGACGGAGGGGTGTAGGGTCTGCCCCTGAAGAAGAGAGGTGGGGTGCTGAGGCAACGTGGGCGGAGGAGACCGCCGGCTGAGCTGGGTTACGGGCAGAAGGAGACAAGGGTTGTTTGCCCTTTGTGGAAGCAATGAACTCTCGGACTTGATCCAGACTTAGATGGGGAAGTAGCTGACTACATTGGGAATGGGGGTCATCTTCCCTTAGAGGAGAAGGAGGATGGGAATGACCCCCAATGACAAGAGGAGCCTGAACATGCCCTGGGGGTATGGCCGTTGAGGGTTGGGCCACATCCTCGAGGAGTCCAAGGGGCAAGGCATCGTTAGCAAGGACACGGAACTGTTCCATGTCGAACAAAGGGTTATGATAGAGTACAAGGAAAGGAGGGGGATGACTCGATCTCCCTAGACAATGACGCATGCACCCCCCCCTAAACGACAGGGGGTGATACTGACATAACCTAGACCCTAACACAATCAAGAAAGACTGAGAGGAGAAGAGATGAACCGAGGCACTCAAGTTATCGTGATTAACGCGCAAATTTGTTAAAGTTCACACTTGACCTTTAGATGAGTTGATTAAGGGTGTGTCACTCGGTGAAATGGACTCTAACAGGTATGAACTCAAGTCCTTCGGTGTCACTAAGGATGGTACACTCACGAGCAAGGGTGGCTCGAACTAAAGGTTGCAACGGGTACAACCAGCCTAGTGAGCCGCAACGTGCGTACGGTCACAGGGTCTTACGGAGGTCCTCGGAAGGTGGGCCCGAGTCAGCCTACGAGTGCTCGTAGGTGAGAGCGCTCACTCATCCAAGGGGGAACCTGACCAATAGGATGAATAGCGTATGCAAGGGGCCTGAATGCCCGAAATGTATGCGAGAGTGGCAAGTAGAAGGCAAACAGGGTGACAAAACTGCTCTCGGGCCAGGTCGCGGTGGCCGTGTACACTGCGGCCTTATCGCGACAGAGCGGGCTGTCGTGATAGTTACAGAGAGCCGAGTACACAGTAAGTCATGCACACAAATTCAAACAGGCTACCCTAACAGATGATAGAAGTACCAAAACCACTAAAGTAATACAAAAGGGATCATGGAGCACTCAGAAGACGATCCATGGATAAGAGCAATAACATACAAAGCATACCTGTAGACGCGACGCCTCTCCACGACGCGACCTTGTCGCGTCCTCAAACACGGCCACGACTAAACCTAAAAACTTACAAGGGGAAAAAAATAAACGGGGAAACCGAACCCTAACAGGATTCTAGCATACAAAAATGCGATGATACATGGTAGAAACACACAGAGCATGGGTGCATGGATTTCTAGAAGCAGGATAAGACAGATAGGGGTCGGATTGCACTAATCGGCTTTCGCGTCTTGTCAGGTCGCCGCGATAATGTCGCGTCCACGGATACGCCACGACAAGAACTGAACACAAAAAAACATAGAAAATAAACAGGGAACTAAGAAGACAACCAAGGAAGAAAACATGGCAAACTAGATCTACGAGGGTAGCACTGGAGGTCCCACCGTGATCGCCAAAAGGTGTAATCACAGGGATTGTGCTTCCCCTCGACACATTAACGGATATTAAATCTAATAATATGGAAATAAGGAATGTGATCGCCGCCTAGATTATTGCCTAAATAAAGAAAATAACATGGGCTAACTACTCTAGGAAAAGGAGAGAGAGGACAGAGGAATACCTAATAACGCGATTGTCATGGCTGACGCGTCTTTTGTCGCGTTGCCTTCCCCTGTCTCGTTCTCTTCTAGTGCGGGAGATAATGAGGGAGACCTCCTTCCCTTCCTCCGGCCGGCAAGAGGACGAGAGCTCCTCATAGAACCTTGTTCGTATGCCTGCCGATCAAAGAGAAACAACAAAGAAAAGCCCTATTAGAACATGATTAATGTAGCAACTATTCTAAAAATGAAGGAAATAAACCAACATGGAAGGGACGAACCTGGGGGTGGTTTTTAAACCCCTAGGGTGCGTGGAATGTAGGTGGGAAAGTGGAATGTAACCTATCTAGAAAGACATAAAATGCATGTAGAAATGAAGGAGAAAGAGAAGGAAGAAGGTGAGCCCATTAGGGCGACTCCCTGGCGTGGATATAGTCCCAAATGGTATGCGAAGGCTTCAGGAGGATGTTGGAGTCGCCCTCTTCACGCCTTGTGCTCCATTGATGAAGAAAGAGTGAGGCTTTGTGGAGTGGAATGTGAAGAAGAATGGTGGAAAAGGATGGCTGCGAGGCTAAGCATGGATCAGTAGGGATTTCGGAGCCCTTTGGGGTGGAAAATGGGGGGCCTCCTCGTCCTTTAGGAGGGACCTTGCTTTTATAGAGCTTTTGAGAGAGAATATCTCCTTAAAATTAGAATTCATTAAAATGGGAGATAAACCTCACCCAAAATCGGATGGAGAGTCCTTAGGAGCCTCAAGGAGAGTCCCTAGGGCCCAAATCCTGCCTAAGGGGTTGAGATATTCCCTAGGGATAAAGATAAAGCCATGAGAGGATAAATAGGAGGTGGTTGCGGAGGCCTGCATGTGCAGCTGCCATCGCGGCGTATCGTATGGCCACGACATAGAGACGTGACAGGGCGGAGCGCCGCGACAGCATTGCCCACGTGCATGGATAATGCATGGGCTGTCGCGGCTGCCTAGACCGTCGCGACTCAGAGACGCGGCACCACGATGCGTCGCGACTATAAAATCAAAATTTATGTGAATTATCAGCCAATCACATGAATGGATAAGAGTTATTGATGCTTAAGGACTCTTTTAAAGTGATATGGGCGGGATTTCAAGGCAATTTAAATCATTAATGGGCTCAAATCAAGGCCAATGATGGGCTCAAGGTGAGTGACCAATTAGGGGCCCACTAAGGTGACAAGAAATATGGTTCAACCCATTTGCTAGAATCGGGTGTCTACACCTGGGTGTGGGCCTGCGTCTGTATGGCCTACACTAGACCCTGCATGAACACTCCATAATCCACTAGCGGCGGTGGGGGAAGTACAGGACCCTGAGGTGCCGGGACCTGCTGCTCAGTCTGCTCCTCACGCCTCTGCTCGCCCTCACGAGCAGGAGCACCGCCACGCCTACCACGCGAAGCCATGGCTGCAATAAATTTCAGCCACTATTAGAGCTATGTTAATTTACTTCTAACCATTTTCTTATATATTTTCCATTCATTATTAATCAATTCTACACATGTGGACAATTCTATAAAGATTTAGCATGTAAAGAAGATGATGACTCAGGTATTTATGTACAGTCTCAACCAAGTCGCTCTGATACTAATCTCTGCGACGACCCTCCTTATACCGGTACGATTATACCAATCCACTACGGTATAGTGAGTCTCGTCACAGTTGGACATTTGCCCAAACACTAACACACATGATTGAGATGTACACAAATATAAATACAGAGTGGCGGCAGAAAAGAACTACTATCTTTCATTTCATCATCCACATTAAATATGCATGATTCATATAACAATTTAAAGATCTAAAGTCCACATAATAAAATGCTAATTCCAAAATACATAGCTTGTCCACAATTTCATAATGTTTCAATTAGAATGCCTCAATTACATACTATGAAAGCAAGTACAATTATGGTGACTCCACAAAGCTACTCTCCCCGCTCGGAGTCGCTCTCCGCGGTCTCCTCCAAAGGAGTGGGGTCACCTGCTAAGCCTGTACGCCGAAGCAAGGAATGGGTCTAAAAGACTCAGCAAGTAAACTCCATACACGCCACACATGCATATATCACAAGTAAGTTCTACTTTCAAATTCATTAAATCAACAATAAACATGGTTGAGACAATAAAATAAACAACCTATCATGGTATTTCTATAACTTCACAACACATGATACATGATTCATGCCATCTCAAAACAAAATACCTATCACATGCTTTCTACTCATCCCTTCACATGAGAGCTAACATTTTACATTTAACTAACAGGGTAGCCTTCTAAGCATGGAATCTCACACACATCTAAAAGAAGAACTCCTAACATAGTTTCTACACATTCTTGTACATGTAAGGCATCATTATAAACATAGGAAGGTTGCTGTTTTGACATGAACTTAATAAATTCATAACATGAATTGCAAATTTTTACTCTAACACACTTATATCACATGGTTACACATTTACACATTCACGTGGTCCACTTTTACACATTACACACATATACATGTTCACACTACACAATTTACACATATTCACATTTACATTTCACATTAAATGCCGTGACACATAGTCCAAACCACCATTAGAAGGACACATCACATACACATAATACATAGACGCCACCTAGGCAACACAGTGACGACTCTTGGACTGCGCAACCGGGAGAAGAACTCTTCACCCTAACCAGTGGTACTTGTCCACCTCCAGGATTTCATCCTAATGCCCATAGGATTTACACATTGAACCTTCCCGTGGGACTTTTCCACGGTACGGTTCCACAGCCCTCTATGAAGCAGTGTCACACACGGCCCATTTTACACATTTCGGTTTTTAACACACATATATTATACAATATGACACATCACTTATAGTTTTATCATTAACACATGGTTCAGTTTTCCTAAATCATGGTACTACTGTTGACAGGGTTCAAACACTTCAAAATTTACACTAATTAGTTGGGAACACCTAATCAAACCCTAATTACGTTAAGCATGCATAAACCATTTAATTTCACATGGAATTTCACAACATAACCTATTGTTACCCAAATTTCATGAAAATTTAACCACACATTGTTTGCAGGTTTCAGACCACACATGCAATTTTTTCACATTTTTATGAATTACATATAATTTACAGAAAATGAAATACTCATTCACATGTCGCAATCAATTCAATCATCATGGAAGCACAACATAATTATCGGTTTTGACAGTTCTCAGACCTGTATCTAACATGAACGTTATCATAGAAAGTTTATCCGAATTTATTGCACATTACATAATTTACTGAAAATTTTTGACTAACCTACACATGCCCTCTATTTTCAATGCGGAAATTTCAACAATTAGCATGGTCATGGAAAAATTCTCGGATTTTCGGAACAGGGACTGACATACATATACATCACCTAAAAATTTCTGAACAATCGAAATTTCACATGGACTACGTAAACAAAGGTCTACATGTTCAGGACCTTATCTAACATGCATTTCAAATTAATGTAAAATTCACATCATTTACCAAAATTCATCAACCATTCACAACACATTCTATTAACTACATTATGTATCATGTAGAATTTACACTATATCCTCATGTGCAAAACCTCGGAAATTAGGTATATAAGGCAGAACAGTTTCCTGTTATGTCCTGAAGAACTTAACGGCAATGTATGGCCGTTTAGAGGTGTTAACGGCAGCATCGTCTGCCGCCAACTGAGGATCTTGACTGCAGGGGATCTTGCCGTCAAGCTCCTGTCTGTGTAAAAACACAGACCGAGCTCTGAAGAATGGGTGAATGTGAGGATTCAGGACATGAGGAAAATCTCATAAAATCCTTAAAACCTACTGGACACATACATGGGCTACAGGGATGGGTTACTTGCCTTTTACAAAATCTCCAAAGGGATCAAATTTGTTGTTGAAGCTCTCCTTGGGTAGTGCCAAGAAGTCTCCTCCACAGCCTTCCCTCGGGTTCTAGGTCGAAGTAGCTGCCAAACCGAGGTTGGGGAAGCCTTCTCCTTCGTCCAAACTCCCTTACAAATGCAGTAGATCACCGGAGGAAGCTTTGAATCGCCGGATCTGAGCTCCCAAAGTTCAGTTCTTCTCCAGTTCAGCTAGGGTTTCCTTCTCCCTTTGCAAAGAGCTAAGAGAGAGTCTTTCAGGTTGCACGGAGAGGAAAGTTTATAGGAAAAGGGCTTGTGATATCCCATAGGGCCTGATGGGAGAGCTGAGAGCCGTTGGGGACATCTCCCCAATCGGCGAGCTAGCTTGCCCCGGAATTTCGGGGTCTGCTGTGCTCAGAAAATCAGAGAAGTAGACATCCACATAGATGGCCGTCTACTTTAGTGTTGGCGTCCATCGACATGGACGTTGACTCATCATGGACGTCCATCCATGTTGACGCCAATTTGCTCTTCGGCCAGAGCTTAAAAACATGCAGAAAACCATGCTTACACTATACACTTACATGCCATATATGTAATATGTTGTACACTCTACTACAACATGTAATCAAGCAGTATTTACAACTAATATACACATGCATACTTAAGTATACCAATATAACATCGTACATAAGTATCCACATACGTATACATGATATATATATATACAACATGACTCAACACACAATAAGATAAAATGACAACTAATTCGAGGGCCTTACAGCTAGCTTTGGAAAAGTCTCCTTCCTCAAGGTCTCCCTTGATTCAGATTAGTATGCTCGACTTCTTGATGAGCAGCTGGTATATCATCTTCGAAGGATGGCTCCCATCATGGGACCCTCCTACTCTATTGAACCTGGGATCTTTAGGCAATTTTTTGAAAAGCAGGAGGAGCAGGCCTGAGAAACTATTTCTCACTATGCCTCTCTTCTGTCTTCTGCTTTTTATCTCACTGTACCTCCTCAAGTATAATAACATCATTTTGTGCTCTCTCATTTGTCTTTTCTCTCTTATTTGTCTTTCTCGTCCTAATACCTTATCTTTTTGCTTAAATGACAAAAAGTGGGAGAAAATATAGCAACTTCTGAAACACATCACTTCTGAAACACATCTGTTATGATTTCACAGTATCACTAAAGTGTTATTTCAGAATATCTTGGTTCAATGCTATGTTTTGTCATCACTAAAAAGGGGGAGATTGATGATCATTTTATCTCCATGTAATTCAAATAAATTACATATCTATTTTGGTGATTAACAAAACTATATAAAGTTTAATCTAACATATTTTCTACAAGTCTTGAGCACAGGAAATGGATCAAGAAAAGTCAAGCAAATTCTGTAAGTATCTCACCCTGAAGTATTTAGAGCTCAGTTCACATAAAATTTCTCTAAGTACACATCGATTTCCATTATAGGTCATAACGATTTCTATAGAGCTATAACGATTTCATATTCACAAGGATTCGCTATGTGCTTTTATCGATTTGGGCTGTACAACGATTTCTTCGGTTTACCTTCACAACGTTTCGTTAAGTGATCGCAACGATTTGCCCTCACAACGATTCGTTAAGTGATCGCAACGATTTGCCCTAACAACGATTCGTTAAGTGATCGCAAAGACTTGCCCTCACAATGATTCGTTAAAGTGGTTCGTAACGATTTGTTCTTGTAACGATTTCTTTAGCATCGTAACGATTTGCCCTCGTAACGATTCCTTTAGTCATCATAACAATTTGCTCTCATAACGATTTCTTATAACGTCATAACGATTTGCATATCGATTTGCTTATAACATCACAACGATCTGCACATTGATTTACTTATAACGTCATAACGATTTGTACATCGATTTGCTTATAACGTCATAACGATTTGCATATTGATTTGCTTATACATCACAACGATCTGTACATCGATTTGCTTATAAAGTCATAACGATTTGTACATCGATTTGCTTATAACGTCATAACGATTTGTACATCGATTTGTTTATGACTTCATGACAATTTGTGTATGCATTTGTTTACTCATTTGCATAACGATTTCATAAGTCATGCATATAACGATTTCATGGAAAACAACGTTTCGATTTTCGGACTAATCCTTGAAAACGTTGAAAAGTCAAAGTCTTCACGTATATCCGTTTGACAGCCATGCATTTATTATGACAATACGTATCTCTGCATGCATGCTGACAATATCTTCTATTATCATATCTTCTCTGTAAACATCCTTTAGAACAACAAAATGGCATTACTATTTTAATGAACATTCATTCTGACGTTGATTGACAACAAGAGACAGCCTAGTTGTCTACTGTTCAAAGCTTTAAATATGTGCAGATCTCTGACAGTATCCGTCATACAACGTTGGACAAAATAGAAGCCAAAGAAGAATTCAGAAAATCCTCTCTCTCTCTCTCTCTTTGCGTGCATGAAAGGAAAAAGGACTGTTGACTGGAAGCTTCCAAGTGTCAAGCAGTCTAACGTACACTTATGCATAGAGACAACAGACACTTCAACGTTCGAATTTCAAGAGATGATATATAAAGTTCCTGAAGCGTCAAGAAGGAGTTGTGTTGTTGAACAACAAGTGATAACGTCCTAAACCTTCTGCAAGCTTTTCTGAGAGCCAAGCAAAAATTCCCATCAGCCTTAGCTCTTGCTCTCCGTGCTAAGTTCAGATCTGTGAGAGAGCCTTTTTGTCTGAGAAGAGTCCTTGATTGTAGATCTCTTCTTCTCAGTCCTTGCTTCAGATCAAGCAGTGTTCTATAAGTTTGATCTAGGGGCATCATCTCTTTGATTACATTCCCTTGTCATGTTCCCTTCGGTTGTGAAGGAAAACCTGGTGGGGTATCCAGGGTGTTGTTCCCTTTGGTTGTGAAGGAAGACCTGGTGGGGTATCCAGGGTGTTGTTCCCTTCGGTTGAAGGAAGACCAGCTGGGGTGTTGGGTGCTGTAGTGTCCTTAAGGGGGATTGTACCCTTGTTAGTGAAATCCTGAGATATTGCTCAGGGACTGGACGTAGGACTCCTAAGGAGAGGAGATCCGAACCAGGATAATTCTCTGTGTCATGAAATTGCTTTTGTGTGTTTGATCTTTCGATTCTCTAACACTAACAATCAGCAAAGTGTGTTTTGTATGACTGTTTTGTGAACAGGTTTTGAGTCTTAAATAATTTTTAAGAATCCCATTCACCCCCCCTCTGGGCTTGCTAGCTGGGCAACAATTATATAATTGCGAACACATTTAGTGAAAAGAGTTTGGTCCACTTTATCTCTGGAGTAGTTTTTACTAACCAGGAAATTGCTCAATCTGTCGTACCAAGCTCGTGGTGCCTGTTTGAAACCATAGAGAGCTTTTTGTAATTTGTAGACATGGTTAGGTTTATCATGAACCTCAAATCCAGGTGGTTGAGAAACATACACTTCTTCTTTGATGTAACCATTCAAGAAGGCAGTTTTAACATCCATTTGAAAAAGTTTGAATTTGTTTGAGCATGCATATGCTAACAAAATTCTAACTGCCCCAAGTCTAGCTATCGGTGCAAAGGATTCTTCAAAGTCTACTCCAAATTCTTGATTATACCCTTTTGCTACTAGTCTAGCTTTGTTTCTCACCACTTTACCCTCTTCATTCAGCTTATTCCTAAATACCCATCTTGTTCCAATTACTGAGATTTTAGGGGTCCTAGAAACTAAGCTCCAAACATTGTTTCTTTAGAATTGAGCAAGTTCTTCATGCATGGCATCAATCCAAGAGTTTTCTTTTAAAGCTTCTTCAACATTTTTAGGTTCCACTTGAGAAATAAATGGTAGATGATCTTGTTCAACAATGTGTCTAAAGTGTGACCTAGTGTGAACTCTATCATTTACATTTCCAATAACGTTCTTAAGTGGGTAATTTTTTAAGTACCTGACATTTCTTATTTTGGACTGGCCCTGTTGAAATTGTTCTTGAGGATGCTGCTCTTGAGGAGTTTGCTCTTGGGGAATTTGTTCTTGAAGAGTTTGATCATTTAGTTGATCTTCTTCAGATCTGTCGACAACCTCTTCTTGGTCTATCGACAGAGGCTTCTCATCTGGTTGTTCAAGTATTTTTCCTTCTCCATCATCATACCTGCAAGCATTTGAATTTTTATATTTTGCACGAGACTCATCAAAAACAACATGTGGAGTGTCTTCCACAGTTCTGTTTTTATTATTAAACACTCTATAGGCTCTAGAGTGTTCAGAGTAGCCTAGAAAAATACCTGGATCACTTTTGACTTCAAATTTATCTAAGTCAACCTTGTCATTATTATGGATAAAGACTTTGGAGCCAAAGATCCTAAAGTACCCAATACTGGGTTTCTTACCTTTCAAGAGCTCATAAGGGGTTTTCTTCATCACAGGTCTTACCATGGGTCGATTTAGGATGTAGCATGATGTGTTCACAACTTCTACCTAAAAGCTCCTTGAGAGTTGACTTTTAACGAGAAGTGTGCGAGCCATCTCCACCAAGGTTCTATTCTTTCTCTCCACTACTCCATTTTGTTCCAGAGTCCTTGGAGAGGAAAACTTGTGATCAATACCTTGGTTCCTGCAGAAATCAGAGAATGAATTATTGTCAAACTCTCCCCCATGATCAGTGCGGATTGAGCATATTTTGTTTATGTTCCCATGCTCAATCTTGTTAAAGAACACTTCAAAATTTTTCAGAACTTTATTTTTATGATCTAGGAATTTAACCCAAGTGAACCTAGAGAAATCATCTACAATGACAAACCCAAAATGTTTACCATTGAGACTAAGTGTTCTAGTAGGTCCAAAAAGGCCCATGTGCAATAGTTCATAAGGTTTTGAAGTGATTATGGGTGCATTGGATTTGAATGACTTCCTAGTTTGTTTTCCCTGTGCACATACATTACAAAAGCTCACATTTTTATTGAAATGTATTTCAGGAAGTCCACTTACCAGTTTCATCCTTATGATCTTGTGCAAAACATTGTAGCTTGCATGGCCTAGTCTACGATGCCATAAAGATAATTTATCTTGCTTATTTGCAACAAGACATAAATTTTTGTTTTCTGGTTCATCTAGATCAACTAGATAGATGTTATTAACTCTTTTTCCAGGAAACTTGAAACCTCCTAAAATTTTATCAATGATTTGGCATGCATCTAAATCAAAAATGATTTTATGGCCTTTATCACACAATTGACTAATGCTCAGGAGATTGTGATTTAGACCGTCAACTAGAAGCACATTATCAATTGAGTTAGAGACATACTTACCTACCTTACCTGTGACAATTATTTGGCCCTTATTGTTACCTCTAAATACGACTTGACCTCCATCTTTTTCAACCAGCAAGCAAAAATTACCTTTATCACCTGTCATGTGCCTCGAGCAGCTACTGTCCAAGTACCATTTGTTTTGATTTTGGGCTGCTAGGCATTCCTGCATAGATGAATCAGACAAGAGGTTTTGGTACCCAAATTACTTACCCTGTTGCCCAGTTGACGAGCCCAGAGGGGGGTGAATGGGCCTTTTAAAAATAATTAATTAGTACCTATAAATCAAAAACATTCACACAACAACATTCTTCGATAGAGGTTAGTAGCTGTTAGTTCGAAAGGCAATCACACAAAGAAAGCAATCACACGACACAAAGGATTATTCTGGTTCGGACCTCCTCTCCTTAGGAGTCCTGCGTCCAGTCCCTGAGCAACCACTCAGGATTTTACTAACTAGGGTACAGTCCCCCTAAGGACACTACAACACCCAGCTGAGCTGACCTTCCTTCACACCCGAAGGGAATAACAACACCCTAGATACCCCACCAGGTCTTCCTTCACAACTGAAGGGAAAACTGCACCCTGGATACCACCAGGTCTTCCTTCACAACCGAAGGGAAACAACACAAAGAGAATGGAATGAGATCAAGCCCCTAGATCAAGCTTTTAACAAGCCAAGATCTGAAGCAACTAGCACTGAGAGCAAAGAATCTAAGCTAAGCACTCTCTCAGAACTACACAAGCTCTCTCAAGATTTTCACTACAGTGGAGAGCAAAGAGCGAAAGCAAAGTAGAATGAGGTTCTTGGCTCTGCAATTCTTTTTAAAGATTTGAAAGCTTGAACCAGGGTTTTCAATCTATCGTTGTATATCTGTGTATCTTCTTCTGATCTTCTATCTTGTATTTATATCTTCAATTTGAAATATGTACGTTGAAGTGTCCGTTGTCTCTCTCTTAAGTAGACGTTAGACTGAATGATGCTTGGAAGCTTCCAGTCAACAACCTTTTGATCACTTGAGCACGCAAAGAGATGAGATCTTCTGAAATATCCTTTGGCTTCTAATTTGTCCAATGTTGTAAAGTGGAACTGGATCAGAGATCTACACAAATTTCAATTTTGAACAGCGGACAGCTAAGCTGTCTCTGATGTCAGTCAACGTTAAAAGAAATAGTCATGAAAATAGTAAAGCCAAATAGCTGAATCTAAAAGACGTATTCAGAGTAAGCACGATAATGGACGATATCGTCTGCATGGATGCAGAGGTACGTTCAGATCTCATAAATGCAGGAGTGTCAAAGAGATACATACGTGGACTTTGACTAGTCAACGCTTCTTGAGATACGATAAATGTCAAGTCGATATAAACCATAAAGTCGTTGTCTATATGACTTATGAAATCGTTAGAGAGCAAATCGTTAAAGCAAGTTTATGTGTTCAACAGAGAAATCGTTATGAACACTTATCAAGTCGTTATGAGATCTAAAGAAATCGTTGTAAAACCCTTAACAAATCATTACAGAACGCAAGTCGTTGTGTTCACTGAAGAAATCGTTATGAGTTCTAAAGAAATCGTTATGAAAAGCAAATCGTTATGAGTTCTGAAGAAATCGTTATGATGACTTATGAAATCGTTATGAAAAACAAATAGTTACGAGTTCTAAAGAAATCGTTATGAAAAATAAATCGTTATGAGTTTTGAAGAAATCGTTACGATGACTTATGAGATCGTTATGAAAAGCAAATCGTTACGAGTTCTGAAGAAATCGTTATGATGACTTATGAAATCGTTATGAAAAGCAAATCGTTACGAGTTCTGAAGAAATCGTTACGAGTTCTGAAGAAATCGTTATGAAAAACAAATCGTTACGAGTTTTGAAGAAATCGTTACGATGACTTATGAAATCGTTATGAAAAGCAAATCATTACGAGTTCTGAAGAAATCGTTACGAGTTCTGAAGAAATCGTTATGATTACTTATACAGTCGTTACGGCGAGCAAGTCGTTGCAAGTTCTAAAGAAATCATTATGATTACTTAAGAAATCGTTACGGCGAGCAAGTCGTTGCGAGTTCTAAAGAAATCGTTATGATTACTTAAGAAATCGTTATGGCGAGCAAGTCGTTTCCAGTTCTAAAGAAATCGTTATGATTACTTAAGAAATCGTTACGGCGAGCAAGTCGTTGCGAGTTCTAAAGAAATCGTTATGATTACTTAAGAAATCGTTACGGCGAGCAAGTCGTTGCGAGTTCTAAAGAAATCGTTACGATGACTTATAGAATCGTTACAGGATTGACTTGTTTGAAACAACATGACTTTCCAGTCTTACAAGGAAATCGTTAAAACACTTATGAAATCGTTGTGACTTTCAACAGAAGTCGATGTGGACTTAGAGAAATGCACTTACCTGGCTTATTGATAGAAGTATTTAGTATTTATCATATATGCTTGATTTTTCTTGTTTATTTCCTGTGCTTAAGACTTATAGAATGCAAGTTAGAAAACTTTGATATTGTTTTGTTAATCACCAAAATAAATATGTAATTAATTTTAATTACATGGGGATGATCTGATCATCAATCTCCCCCTTTTTGGTGATGACAAAACTCAACAATAAGTATGTAAAAAAAACGAAAAAAAAAAACATATAGTTTGTTTCAGACATTAGTATTTCTCCCCCTTTTTATCATTAAACAAAAGGGTAATCTGAGACAAAGAAAAGATAAGAAATATATGAAGATAAGAGAAGTGAATTTTTCTATTGATCTTGAGGTCGAAGAGAAGGATCAAGATAGAAGGCAGGAGACAACAAGGAGGCAAACTGTTGGATGACAGGAAATGCCAATCTTTCCTGCTCTTCAAAATGAGCTTGAAAAGCTCCAATCTCAATTTTATAGGAGGGTCCCATAGTGGGAGCCATCCTCTTGAGATAAAGTTTCCACTGCTCAGAAATGAAGTCCCCATATTTATCCAATCCTAAGGCTAGTTTGAAAGTGGAGAAGGACCCAAAGCTGGCAAAGAGAATAAACTTATCCATCTTGATAGGATAGAAGATCTGATGAGACCGGAGCTCCTTCTGCAAATCATGAAATATCTTGAATCTCTCAGTCCAGATTGCGATTGTATGCCTGATGAGGTGACGAGAATTTGCGTCCAAAAAGTCACCAGGGGTCAGAGGAGGTAGATTTGCGCGGGCCTGGGAGTCATTCAGATCAGAAAGCTGCTGAGCAGACAATGGATAGTGCTTGAGCCACTCATCAGAGGTCAGCCTTTCACATTCGGAGAGAATGTGAGCAAGGATATTAGCTGAAATCTGCCCCTCAAGAAAGTGTTTGAACACAAATCTTTGGAAAGAAAGATCACGGCCTTCATATACATGCAACCTGGCCATGACTCTAGCAGCTCTCTCAAAGACAAGTGTACCAACCGATGAATCCATGATTAAGGAGTGGAGAGGTGGAAGGAACACAATGTCGGGGAACTTCAAGGTAGCAAAGTCCACCTGAAGAGGTTCATAATGAGACGACCGCAGAGCTGTGATAGCTGCACGAAACTGCCCCAACTGAGGTTCATCCAAGCTGTTTACATAGCAGTAATTGCAGAACATCTGATAATGCCTGATGAACTTAATTTCTTTCTGAATGAAGGGTCCAAACAGGTTCTTGAGATGGATCTGGAACCATTCATACAGAGGGAGAGGGGCGTCCCTGGGAGGATATCTGGCAACTTGTACTCTTCGAAATTGGGAGTACGAAGCACTGTTGGTCCGAGCCTACTGCTCTTCAGAATCTCAGAAAGTGTTTCCTTCATGCTGCTCATTTCCCTGTTAAACCATTTCAACTGATTTCTTACTTGTGACATATCATTGGAAATAGATTCCTGGCGAACAACAATAGAACTTACATTTGATTGGACTGAGGATAAGAGATCATTTTATGCTTCCAATCTTTTCAGAATAGGTTTCAATTTCAGCTTCTCTGAAGTCCTTCGTCGTCTGTGAGCAATCCTCTTGCCTCTCCTATCAACAGAATCCTGATGAGCTGAGGTCTGTTCTTCATGAACAGGGGCATCTGTTGTATGCACCCCTTGAAATGCATTGAGGTCCTCAGTCTCTTGCTCCCCCTGAATGGGAGCATCTTCCATGATCATGTCTTGCTTACCCTGAATGGGAGTGTTGCTGAATGAGCAAAAGAGGGGGATCGGCCGGAGTCGTCCCAGGTGGGCTCCAAAGGCGGCGGCAGGGTGTTGTCGTCGGCACTTCTCCGAGAAGGCTTCAACCTGCAAGAAAGAACCACCGAGTCTCCTTGATGGGTAGGAACTCCGATGCTCAAGTCAGAACAGAGGAGAAGAAGGGATTCAGAATTCTAATGCCACGAGTAGCATACCTTGGCCTGAAGCGTCTACCTTGTTTTTATGGGGGGGGGGGGCTAGCCAGGCAAGTTTTCCCCCTACTTTAGTTAGCCGTGCACATTTCCTTGCAAGCCGGCGCCCCAAGGCAAGAGGCGTGATTATCGGACGTTATCTCTTGGATTGCGACTGGCGATTGCTAACTGGGGATGGGGGAGCTGTCGCGATCCGGGATTTTAGAGCCCTTCCTTGTTTGGCATGCGGTTCCGGGGAAGGTAAAGACAGTTAGGGTTTCCATACATAGTGATGAAAAGATCCTCTTAGCTTGAGGCCTTATCGCCAATGCCGACGACTTGATCGTCGGTATTATGATCTTTAGCCTAAAAACTCTGTCGTCAATACCGACGACTTGATCGTCGGTGTTACTCGCGAGCCCTACCCGGGTTCGATGTCGGAGGCGGTTATCAGTATCATTGGCCCCCCAGCTTCTTTTCGGATCTACGGGATCTGAGGAGAAGCCTAGCGGAAATAACCCTTCGCTTACCGAGAATTCTATGTATGCAAATGCCGAGCATGGTCCCGTCGTTTGCGGGCGACAGTTTTGACAGGGGGCATCGAGAATCGAGTGCATTAATGGATGATTTGAAAGGTCGATCGGCGTGCGATCGCCTCGACCTTTCCACTAATGATGGTGACCCAAAAGGCGGCAAGCGTTACCGATCCTGGTGAATAGTATTTGACCATCGAGCTTCTGACATGTGGCGGCTTCTCCTCCATTCGATACCTCAAGCCCGCTCATGATCGTTTGATCCCGTTGCGGCTGCCGTTTCTATAAATAGCTAGTTTTGTCGCGAGAGAGGGTTTCACCATCTTCTTCTTCCTGGTGGCTGTGGAGTGTTCTTCCGACGTCGCTTTCTTTCCTTTCCCGCTTAGAAGCGCGTTGTCGGCTCAACCTTCGCTTGCTCTCCTACGAGGTAAGCAATGAGCCTAATGCCATCTCAGCCTTCTGATGAGGAGTCCTCTTCTAGGACAGATAGTGATGCCCCATCCAACTATGACCCTAGGACCGGCACCTTCATTTATGGTTCGGTAGAGGAGGGTTTTGTCTTGAGAGTCCGGCCTGGGGGGTATGTTCCTCGTAATCCTTCGTCACATATCTCCGGGGACCATCGTCTGGCTGATAATGTCGATGATGCTTGGTGCGAGACAAGCTCTGAGACTTTTAAGTGGATTGGGAAGCGCCTAAGCCCCACGCTTTCCGCCGATGTAGTGTTTTTTGCCAATAAGCAGTTTCGAGCCCACTACGTCCAGGAAGGAGGGGTATGTGTTTACAATGAGGCGGTTCGCGGCGGTTTGCGTTTCCCCTTTCACCCTTTTGTCATAGCTCTGTTATTCGAGCTTGGGGCCGCCCCTTCACAGTTGACGCCCAACGCGTGGCGGTCGATCGTCGAGTTCCTGGCCCTCTGTGTGTCTGCTGCTGTGCCTCCGACGCTCCGCCTCTTCTTCTATTGTTTCTCCGTGAAACCGTTCGGCGACTGGCTGTATTTTACGGCTCGGTCGGGGCATCAGCTCCTCAAGAATCTCCTGTCTTCCGTGCATGGGTGGAAGAGGGAATTTGTTTTCATATATTCTCCTTCCGGTTGGCCTTTCCCGACCGAATGGTCCCAGGTTAACGTTCGTCGTAAGGCGTTTGGGCCCCCCAAGCTTAGCAAAGCCGAGCTCGTGGACTTCTCATACCTACGGGAGATGGAGAAACCCGATCTGACCAAACCATCCGACGAGTTGTTGAAGCTAATTGCTGACGGCTCACAAGGTCGTTGTGCACTGTTTTTGCTTTCTCTCATGAATTCTTTGATGTTTTCTGACAGTTCGCTGTTTAAATAGTAATGGCTGAGATGACATCCCCGACGCGCAAGGCGAGGGGCGGCCCTTCTTTGGCCGATGTGGTGCGGGCTCGGAAGGGTCAGCGACGAATCGAGAAGCGTCCCTTGGAAGGTTCTGAGGTTCCTGTCGTCGTCGTCGGAAAGGAGATGGAGGGAAACTCGGAGGCAATTGCTTCGGCGCAAGCTGTTGAAGAGAGGCCGACGAAACATCTCCACGCTTTGGCGCCATCCTCTTCGGCCCCTCCGCAGGAGCCTATTGGGCCCAAGATAATCTTTGACCCTGTCGCTTGGGGGCAAACGTCGGTCCCTGCTAAGCTAAAAGCGGAGACCTTAGCGAAGTCGCCTCGGAGGCTGGTCGGTGAGTTTTATGCTACGGTCATGGTGCAAATGGCGAATTATGATGCTTTCATTTATCGAGCCGAGGTGAAGTCCAAATCTCTGAGCAAGCGTTTCGCCGAGGTTGAGGCGGCGATTGCTTCCGAGAAGTCCCTTCGCCAGAAGGATGCTGAGGAAGCGAAGAAGACTGAGGATGAGATCAGGGCGCAGCTTGATTCTGCGACCAAGGCCCTCAGCGCCGAGAAAGAGGCGCTTCAGATGGTAAAGTTGAACCTTGCTTCGGAGATTAAGTCGTTCGATGTTTATCGCTAGAGGACCACACAGCTTGTGTCGGATGAGCGAGACGTAGCGATACAAGAGTACTGTTCTTCCGAGGAGCTTTCCGAGGAGATAAGCGGCCTATACCACGAGGGCTATAATGACTGCTTGGCTCGCGTTGCTGAGCTCTTTCCCCATCTTGATCTCTCAGCTGCTCGTGAGGCTAAGGAGGATAAAGACGAGGCAGCCGTCGTGGTGGACGAGGTCATGACTAAGGCGGCCGAGGAAATATATGTTGAGGTGGCCGAGAAGGTAGTGGCCGAAGGTTTGTAATATACTTGATATATCGATCATTTTGTTGACTCACGCTCGAGGTGTTTTTCATGGTCTTGAATGTAAGCGGAATGACCGATCCGTAGGTTCCTGATTGTCTGTGCACAATCGTACATGAGTGTCGGGATGCGAGTTAGAGTGCCTAAGTGACCTCGTTCTGAGCTAGAGTGCCGAGGCGACCTCGTTCTGAGTTAGAGCGCCGAAGCGACCTCGTTCTGTGAGCTAGAGTGCCGAAGCGACCTCGTTCTGTGAGTTAGAGTGCCGAAGCGACCTCATTCTGTGAGTTAGAGTGCCGAAGCGATCTCGTTCTGTGAGTTAGAGTGCCGAAGCGACCTCGTTCTTTGAGTTAGAGTGCCGAAGCGAACTCATTCTGTGAGTTAGAGTGCCGAAGCGACCTCGTTCTGTGAGTTAGAGTGCCGAAGTGACCTCGTTAAAGGGATCGACGCGATCGCTCGTAACCTTGGTTAGGCATAATATTTCCGCAAATGCTCTGCATTCCATGTCCTCAGAATGGCAGATCCTTCAAGATTTTGAAGCCTATAGGCGCCCTGGCCGAGGTTTTCCGTTACGCGGTAAGGTCCTTCCCAGGAGGGCGACAGTTTCCCGTCGGCTGACCTTGGGTTCGAAATCGAAAGCTTTCTCAACACCAGGCTTCCGACGCTGAAGCTTCTTTCTTTGATGCTCCTGTCAAAGCTTCTCTTCACTCTTCTACGATATGCCTCCATTCTCACCGACGCCTTTCCTCGTTTTTCTTCGATCAAGTCAAGCTCGGATCGAAGAGAGGATTCGTTCAGGTCGTGGTTGAAGCCGATGACTCTTCCGGAGTGGGCGAGCATCTCTACTGGTGTCACGGCTTCAACTCCGAAGGCGAGGGCGTAGGGAGATTCTTGGGTTGCTTCTCGTAGTGTTGTGCAGTATGCCCACAAGACGTGGAGGAGTTCTTCAGCCCACCGACCCTTGTGGTCTTCTAATCTTCGCTTTATTCTGTCCAAAATTGTTCGGTTCGTCACCTCGGCGAGCCCGTTGGATTGTGGATGTGCCACCGAAGAGAACCGGTGGTCTATCCCCAGGGCCGAGCAGTTCCTGCGGAAACGAGCGTTGTCGAACTGCCTGCCGTTGTCGGTGACGATCGTCTTGGGGAGGCCGAACCTGCATATGACATTCTTCCAAACGAAACCCCAGGCATTGGCGTCGGTGATTTTCGCCAGTGATTCGGCTTCTACCCACTTAGTGAAATAGTCTACAGCCACTATAAAGAATTTCCTTTGGCCGGTGGTTGGCGGGAATGGGCCGAGGATGTCCATTCCCCATTGAGCGAAAGGCCAGGGTGAAACGAGCTGGGTGAGTTCTGCTGGAGGTTGTCGGTGAAACTTACCGAAGAGTTGGCATTGGTGACACTTTTGGACATACCCCTCGACATCTTTCAGCATGGTGGGCCACCAAAAGCCTTGTCGCGTGATCCTTCTAACGAGGGAGCGCGCCCCCGCGTGGCTTCCGCAAGTCCCCTCGTGCACTTCTCGTATGATCTCCTCGGCCAAACTAGCGGAGATGCATCGAAGATGTGGGTAGCTAAACCCTCTTCTGTACAAATCTTCACCGACGAGGAAGAATCTAGTTGCCCGCCTTCTCGTCTTATCAGCTTCCAATCTGTCGTCGGGGAGGAGGCCGCTTCTGATGAATTCTATTAAGGGGGTCATCCATGTCGTCGGGGAAACGGCGCACATAACCTCTTTAGCCGACGTGGACGACTCGACGAGCTCTTCGATAAGCATGGAAGATTGTCCTTCTGATGACGAAGCGAGCTTGGACAGCGCGTCAGCCTGCGAGTTTTCTGCTCGCGGGATTTTTATTAACTCGGCTGACTCGAATTCAGAGAGCAGTCGGTTGACCTCGGTCCGGTATGAGGCTAGCTTTGCCTCTTGTTCCTCGAACTCATTTGCCACTTGGCTTACCACCAGCTGAGAATCGCTGAAAACGGAGACTCTTTCTACTCCGAGGGACTTCGCCCGCTTTAGTCCTGAGATTACGGCTTCGTATTCGGCTACGTTATTAGAAGCTTCGAACCCAAAACGAACGGCGTACCTTAGGGTTAGCCCGTCTGGGGAGTGGAGAACTACTCCTGCGCCGCTTCCTTGGGCATTTGATGCTCCGTCGACGAAAATTTTTCAGCGACTGTTGTCTTTTTCTTCTTCTTCCTCGGGCCCCCTCACCGTTCCCTCGGAGATGAAGTTCGCCAGAGCCTGTGCCTTTATTGCGACCCGAGGTTTGTAGTCGATGTCGAACTCACCGAGCTCTATAGCCCACTTCGCCAACCTTCCCGAGACCTCGGGTCGGGTGAGGACCTGCTTGATTGGGACGTCGGTAAGGACGACGATTTTATGTGCTTGAAAATATGGACGTAGCCTCCTTGCTGCCATCACGAGCGCATACGCGATCCTTTCGAGGTTGGTAAAACGTTGCTCGGCTCCGCACAGTGCTTTGCTGGTGTAGTACACTGGAAGGTAGTTGCGATTTTCCTCTCGTACGAGCACCGAGCTGATAGAGTGGGTTGTTGCCGACAGATATAATAACAGTTCTTCTTCGGCAATGGGCTTACTCAGTGTCAGCACATGTGCTAGGTGTGTTTTCAGGTCGTTGAAAGCCTGCTGGCACTCCTTGGTCCATTCGAATCGTCCTTTACGTAGTACCTCGAAGAAGGGCCTGCACCGCTCCGCTGACCTGGACATGAATCTACTCAAAGCAGTGATACGACCATTGCGATGTTGTACCTCTTTAATTGTCCTCGGTGGCGTCATGCTCAAGATAGCTTGTATCTTGTCGGGGTTGACGTCGATTCCTCTATTGGAGACGAGGTAGCCTAGGAATTTTCCCGCGCGTACGCCGAAGATGCATTTCTCGGGGTTGAGATTCATCCCGAATTGCCTAAGCACCTTGAATGTCTCGGCTAGGTCTTTGACGTGGTCCTCGGCGCGTCGACTTTTTACCAGTATATCGTCGATATAAGTTTCCATCGTCTTCCCGATCTGTTCCTTGAACATTGTGTTGACGAGTCGCTGGTATGTTGCCCCTGCATTTTTTAATCCAAACGGCATACGAGTGAAGCAGTATAAACCTTTTTCCGTGACGAACGAGGTCTTCTCTTCATCGTCGGGTGCCATCCTGATTTGGTGATATCCTGAGTAAGCGTCGAGGAAGCTGAGGAGTTCGTGTCCAGCCGTGGAGTTGACGAGTTGATCGATTCTAGGCAGGGGGTAGCTGTCCTTAGGGGACGCCTTGTTCAGGTCGGTGAAATCCACGCACATCCTCCACTTCCCGCTGGCTTTGCGTACGAGGACGACGTTAGCGACCCATTCGGGGTAGAACGCGTTCCTTACGGTCCCTGCGCGTAGATATTTCGCGAGGTTATCGTCAGCAGCCTTTTGTTGGTCTCCTGAGAGCGGCCTTTTCTTCTGACGGATTGGCCTCGCCTCGGTGCTAACGTTCAAGTGGTGCTGGATGATGTTAGGGTCGATGCCGGCGAGGTCGTCGTCCGACCAAGCGAAGGCGTCGGTGTTCTTTCCGAGGAAGTCGACGATTCCCTCGCTTAGGTCCCCGAGTTCGCAGCCGACCACCAGGTTCCCGTTGGTGATGGTTATGAGTTTGGTTTGTTCGGCTGGTTCGTGCCTCGTAACATTTTCATCAGAAGAAGGTAAGTACTCAGAATCAGCTATTGCTTTTGCTTTTATTGAATTGACATAACAACTCCTGGCCTCAGACTGGTTTCCCAGGACCTCGCCTATCCCCCCCGGGGTTGGGAATTTCATTTTCTGATGATAAGTCGATGGGACGCCGCCCAACTTTCCCAAAAGACCCCGGCCAAAGATAGCGTTGTACGCTGACTTTACCTTTACCACAAGGAAGTCAGCCTCAACTGTTACATGACGAGGTCGGGTGCCTAGGGTGACTTTCAGTTTTATCGACCCTTCGGTGTTGACGGGTGTCCCGTTAAAACCGAACAGGGGGGTTGCGACCGGCTTGAGGTCGGCGCTCAAATTGTTCATTTTAACAAAGCAGTCATAAAATAAAATGTCCGGGGCTGCTCCATTATCAACAAGGATACGGTGTACATTATATCCGTCGACGTCGGCCTGCATTACCAACGCGTCGTCGTGGGGAAAGGTGACCCCGATGATGTCCGCGTCGGAGAATGTGATGACGTCTCCTTTGAGGTTGGGCTGGCTTGCTGTACCACCAGCGACTGCAGCATACGCCTTCCTCTTTCTTCCGCTATCACCGCCACCTGCCGGGCCTCCGGATAGGACCAAGACGGCCCCTTTGCCTTTGTGCGCTTCTCGATCGTCTTTGGGAGTGCGCTCCTTCGTACGTCCGTCGACGACGTCTTTGCCGATAAGCCCCCTCTTGAGCATCTCGGCGATCTCCATTTTTAAGCTCCTGCATTGGTCAGTGAGGTGTCCGAAGCCTTTGTGGTACTCACAATACAGGTCAATTCCTCGGCTTGTTGGCGGTCTCATCATTGGCTCTAGCCGTCTGAATTCTGGAAGCCTTTTGATGACTTGGAGAATCTCGGGGGGCGATCTTCCGAAGCGCGGAAGATCCCTGACGCGTCGATACTCGTCGGGGTGACGATCTGCCTCTGCGCGTCGGTCTCCTTCTCGTCGGTCTACATCTCGGCGCTTCTCGCCACGAGCTTCCTCCCTTTTTGCTTTCTTCGAAATATATTCTGAACTCGTAGTCCCATGCTCGGATGGCCGACCGAGCTGTCCTGCCGCTCCAAGTGTCGATTCCAACCGCACGTACTTCTGCATTCTGGAGAGCAAGTCGGATAGGCTCACCGGGGGCTTTTTGGCGATGGAAGCTACGAACAGGGCATTCGAACACACCCTCGTCAGAATATTGACCGCGGTCCTCAGGTCTAAGTCTACCACCTTCATAATTTCAAGTTGAAATCTTTTCGCAAAATCTCGGAACATCTCCCCTTCTTTTTGCGCAACGAGCCAGAGGTCGTCGGTACAAAGGGAGTGCTGCACTGTGTTGTAGAAGTGATCCAGGAACCGTTGCGCCAGGTCGGCGAAGTCAGCTACCGACCTGGGGGCGAGCGACTTGAACCACTGCAGAGCTGCATCATCCAGAGTAGACATAAAGGCACGACATTTTAGGGCATCATTGATATTTACCATCTCCATCTACCCTTGGAAGTGGTCTAGGTGATGAACGGGGTTCATCGTCCCGTTGTATCGCCTGAATTTTGGTAGTTGTAATTTGTCGGGTACGGTCGCCGATGTGATTTCCTCGACAAATGGGGAGGTAGCTAAGAGCGTGGCCACCGAAGGAGCGCGTGTTCCTCGCTGCAACGCCTCGATTTTCCTGTTCATTTTCTGGAGGTCATCTTTCCACCGAGGGTCGACCGCCGGGTTGGACTCTGCTGAGAAGTGATCGGTGACGACATCGGTTCTTGCAGAGAGCTCTACTTGCACCGCCGGATGGTAGGTGGCGAAGCGTCGACCTGGATGGGTCCCTACATTAAAGGAACAGAAGGGGGGCGCTGATCGTCGGCGCGGTTGACCGACGCCGCGGGAGGGACTTGATTGGGGAGAGTATCCGCCGCCTGAGTGGCCGACTCCCGATGCTCCGGTGGTGCCTGCCGCTCTTGCTCCAGCCTTAGTAGTACTTGCTGGACATTTGTCAAGATTTGCTCTACGCGTTCCACGCGAGATGATGTAGTTGAATCTTGCTCTCCTGCTCCTGAGTTGTCCCCAGCCACCTCATCTACTACAGTGGCGGGAAGTATTTCATCGCAGGACGAACGAACGACTGCCTTCGCCTTTGGTGCCATGAGGAGTGGCTTTTTGCTCGAAGCAAATTCCCACAGACGGCGCCAAATGTTGCTGAATGAGCAAAAGAGGGGGATCGGCCGGAGTCGTCCCAGGTGGGCTCCAAAGGCGGCGGCAGGGTGTTGTCGTCGGCGCTTCTCCGAGAAGGCTTCAACCTGCAAGAAAGAACCACCGAGTCGCCTCGATGGGTAGGAACTCCGATGCTCAAGTCAGAACAGAGGAGAATTCTAATGCCACGAGTAGCATACCTTGGCCTGAAGCGTCTACCTTGTTTTTATAGGGGGGGGGGCTAGCCAGGCAAGTTTTTCCCCTACTTTAGTTAGCCGTGCACATTTCCTTGCAGAGCCGGCGCCCCAAGGCAAGAGGCGTGATTATCGGACGTTATCTCTTGGATTGCGACTGGCGATTGCTAACTGGGGATGGGGGAGCTGTCGCGATCCGGGATTTTAGAGCCCTTCCTTGTTTGGCATGCGGTTCCGGGGAAGGTAAAGACAGTTAGGGTTTCCATACATGGTGACGAAAAGATCCTCTTAGCTTGAGGCCTTATCGCCAATGCCGACGACTTGATCGTCGGTATTATGATCTTTAGCCTAAAAACTTTGTCGTCAATACCGACGACTTGATCTTTGATGTTACTCGCGAGCCCTACCCGGGTTCGACGTCGGAGGCGGTTATCAGTATCAGGGAGCATCTTCAAAAATGGTATCTCCTGGAGTAGCTGATTGCTCCTCTTCTTCAATGTGGCCTGATGCCACAACTTCTTCAACTGACACTCCATAAGCTTCTGGAATGACTAGAGTGGTATGGATAGAGTCCAGCACCTCTCTAAGGATAGAGGCTACACTGGAGGTGGGCAAAGGAGTTGCTGCACCTTCCACTTGTTCTTCTGCTTGAGCTACTGAAGGTTGTGTTTCCGCTGGCACTGCTGCTGCCAATTCAGATGTTGCTGCAAGTTCTGATGGTTCAACATTTGCTACTGATGCCGCTCCTGCTGGCTCTAGTGAGGCTTCTTGCACATCTTCTTGTATTTATGGGACATCTTCTATAATGGCCTCTCCTTCTGCCACAGAGGTCTTAGACCAAATTCCATTAACCAATGAAAAACCACCCTTTCTCAGGTTCCTGGACCTAATAGCTTGGCCCATCTTCTCAACTACCGCCCCAGACAAATCAACACCAAAGTGTTTGAATATCTTTGTAAACAAGTGGGCATAGGGTAACGACACATTAAGCTTACTCTTGGTATCCCAGATCTGGTCACGAGCAAACTTCATTCGTTCAATTATTACTTCGGCCATGTTAATCTCCTTGTTTTGAGTGGCCCAATACATCATGTCTGAATCAGCCTTGGTGCAGGATGAGAACGTTGCACTTCTAGGAACCAAGATTTGGCAAACTATGAAATGGAGGAGGCGGTTGAAAGCATTTAACTGATTAATGTCTAATTTTCCATCCCTCAGTCTGAACCCCGGTCCTACAATACCAAGACCTTTAATTTGGGCGTCCACGGTGTGAACCCCACTGTGCCCTGAGGTCTTTACTCCAAATAACAGGTGCAATAGGTCATGATCTATCTTAATCAGGGTTCCCTTGACAGATGAAACTAGGGACCCGTCTGCCTCTGCTCTCAAACAGACAAAAAAGGCCTTCACGAGGTCTGGATAACTTACCTCTGAGACGGCGGCGATTCCCATCCACTGCATCCTGCTCAATGCTGCTACTACGCTGTGCATACCATTCTTTTCAAGATCTGTTATGTCCACTACCTTGTTTCCACAGACCTTAGTCTTCACAAAGGTGAACCTCTCCTGCTGCTCAGGAGTGAGGAACTCAGCGCCGTAGCCCCCAAGACTTCCACAGATGATGGATGCGGCCATGGAATCAGGTGAAGAAGGTTTCTGGAGGGTTGAGATGAGGGAAGGGGTGAAATCCCTCAAGAGATTTTTCGCGGGAAGAGGAGCGAAACTTCAAACGAGCAGAGAGAGATGTCGGAGACGTTAGGGCATCGGCTCAGGCTACCAGACGAAAGAGGGAAAAAAGGTAGAAGATGGGAGGTGAATCGTTCCCACATCGATTTTGTAAATAAATAAATGCTTGGTGGAAAGTGAGGTGCCAAACAACGGCAGAAAGCGACAAATAAGTTTGACTATTCAAACCAACTTTAAAAAAGAGAGGGACCAACAGAGATAATTTGAATTTCTTTTGCTTAAATCCATGGAGGGAAATTTTACTTAAATCTGAAAATTTTTGTACTAGTTTCAAACAGAAATCTTTTTCACAAATTACACATGCCCAATTCCCTTCTAAGAGATGTGAATCTATCTTCTGGTAAGGCTTTTGTGAAGATATCTGCTAACTGATTATTTGTATCAATAAACGATATTTCAATATTACCATTTGCAACATGGTCATGAATGAAATGATATCTAACCTCAATGTACTTGGTCCTTGAATGTTGGACTGGATTTTTGGTGAGATTGATAGCACTGGTGTTGTCACAAAATAGAGGAATTGATTTGATATTTAATCCAAAATCTTCAAGTTGTTACTTTATCCATAGGAGTTGTGTACAACAACTTCCAGCAGCCACGTACTCAGCTTCAGCTGTAGACAGTGCTACTGAATTTTATTTCTTTGAGGACCAGGATATCAAACACCCTGCAAGAAATTGACAACAACCACTGGTGCTTTTTCTATCTACTTTGCATCCAGCATAGTAGCATCAGAGTATCCTACTAAAGTAATGTCACACGATTTTGGATACCATAGACCTAAGTCATGGGTTCTAGCTAAATATCTAAATATTCTTTTTACTGAGGTCAAATGCGATTCTCTAGGATCTGCTTGATACCTAGCACACATGCAGACACTAAATAGAATATCAGGTCTACTAGCTGTTAAATAAAGTAATGACCCGATCATACCTCTGTAGACCTTTTGATCTACTTTCTTACCATCTTTGTCACTGTCCAACCTTGTTGATGTACTCATTGGTGTTGACAGTGGCTTGGTATTTTCAAATCCAAATTTCTTCAAGAGTTCTTTTGTGTACTTTGCTTGGCAGATGTGAGTTCCTTCCTTTCCTTGTTTGATTTGTAGTCCAAGGAAGTAATTTAGCTCTCCCATCATGCTCATTTCAAACTCTCCCTGCATAAGTTTCTCAAAATACTTGCAGAGGGATTCATCAGTAGAACCAAAGATTATGTCATCTACATAAATTTGCACTAATAATATGTGTTTGACCCTAGATTTTATGAAGAGAGTGCTACCTACTTGACCTCTACTGAATCCATGGTTTAAAAGAAAAGAGCTAAGTCTTTCATACCAGGCTCTAGGCGCTTGTTTTAAACCATACAAAGCCTTATGAAGTTTAAAAACATGATTAGGAAATTCTGTGTCATCAAAACCCGGGGGTTGTTCCACATAAACTTCCTCTTTTATAAAACCATTTAAGAATGCAGATTTGACATCCATTTGAAATAGTTTTAAGTCTAATGCTGATGCATATGCTAGTAGTATTCTAATTACCTCAAGTCTAGCTACAGGTGCATAGGTTTCATCGAAATCTATGCCTTCCTCTTGAGAATAGCCTTGAGCTACCAGTCTGACCTTGTTTCTTAAGATTACACCAGCCTTATCCAATTTGTTTCTGAACACCCATTTGGTGCCAATAATTGGATGGTCTGATGGTCTAGGAATAAGTGACCATACTTGGTTTCTCTTGAACTGATTTAGTTCATCTTGCATGGCCAAGATCCAAGATTCATCACCAAGAGCTTCATTGACTGTCCTTGGCTCTATTTGAGAAACAAATGTTAAATAATCACAGGGTATCATGTTACCTCTTGTTCTTACCCCAATCGATGGATCACCAATAATATTCTCAGGTGGGTGATCTTTCTTGTATCTCCACTCCTTTGGAAGATTTTCATGTGAAATTTCTTTTTGTTGCATGTCTTCCAGAGGTGGATCATCCTTGTCCTTAATTGATGTATCTTTTAGTTTCTTGGACAGCTCATCTGCATCATCATTATCACTATCTTCTTCCTTTCTCAAGGAAGGGTTAGTTTCATCAAAAATAATATGTACAGACTGTTCAATTAATAAAGTGTGTTTATTAAATACTCTATAGCCTTTGGGTTTAGAGGTGTACCCCATGAAGATGCCTTCATCTGATTTGGCATCCAACTTACCAATGTCCCTTTTTCCATTATTGTGGATGAAGCAAGGACAGCCAAAGGTTCTGAAATGACTGATTTTTGACTTCTTTCCTTTGAACAGTTCATATGCAGTCATCTTTAGGATTGGCCTGATCATTACTCTGTTGATAATGTAGCTTGCTGTGTTGACTGCTTCAGCCCAAAAATACCTTGGCAGATCATATTCTGATAACATTGTTCTTGCCATATCAATAGAGTTCTATTCTTTCTCTCAGTAATTCCATTTTGCTGTGTGTCCTTGGTGCTGAGAAATTATGCTCAATTCCCTGATCATCACAGAACTTAGCAAATTTTTCATTCTGAAATTCACCACCATGATCTGATCGCATAGAAACAATGCTGAACTTCTGATCTTTCTGAACTTTCTTGCTGAAACTGACAAAGTTATCAAATGTGTCATCTTTATGTTCTAGGAATGATACCCATGTGAATCTTGAGTAATCATCGACTATGACACATCCAAAGTTCTTTCCTCCAAGACTGGTAGTCCTCATTGGCCCAAATAGATCCATATGAAGGAGCTCTAAGGGTTTTGAGGTGGTTACCACCGTCTTTGACTTGAAGGAGCTCTTGGTGTGCTTTCCCTTACACAAGGTCTACAGACACCTTCCATTTTTGCACTGACCTTTGGCAGACCTTCTACAAGATTTTTCTTCAGCAATTTTCTCATGCCATCTATGTTGCAATGTCCTAATCGTCTGTGCCATAATTCAGTAGATTTTTCCTTATTTGTTTTCAGACAGACATTTTGTTCTTTGAGTTCCTCAAGATAGAGCACATATAAGTTCTTTTCTCTATTTGCTTCAAAGATGACTGATCCATCCTTCAGTATGCTGCATTTCGATTCTTGAAACTGGATCTGATGGCCTCTGTCACACAGCTGGTTGATGCTAATGAGATTATGCTTCAACCCTTTGACAAGCAACACATCTTCTATAACTGTTCTTCTGTTATTATTCACAGAGCCACTGCCTATTACTGTTCCTTTCCCATTATCTCCATAAGTAACTGTTCCTTCTTCAGCTTGGAGATTAGTGAATAATTTTTGATTTCCTGACATGTGCCTTGAGCACCCACTATCCAAATACCATTTGGATGCTCGAGGGTTAACCTGAAATAAAACCATCAAGTTTTAGGTACCCAAATTCTTTTGGGTCCTGATGGGTTAGTATCATCAATTTTCCCTTTTATTATCCATTTCTTATGTCTTGTTGGACATATTTCTTTTATCTGACCTAACTTGTTGCAGTGGCTACAACATGATGTTTTAGTAACTCTTTCAATATATTTAAAGTTAGCCTTATATGTTATATCTTGTTCGGGTACAAATTTTGGTGTTGGGTATATTTTAGGATGAATTATAGTTTCTTCATTATCTGGAGGTATGTATCCTAATCCATTTTTCTTTTTACCTGATCTTCTAGCACCTTTTAATATGAGGGAGTTTTTGCCATTTGTAAATTTTTCCAATGTGCTAGATAACTTATCATTTTCTTCATTTAAGTCTTTAATTTCTTTCCTTAGTTCATCTACATTTTCCTGTTTTTCTAATTTCGTTATTTGTTTATTTTTATCTTTTAAGTCTTCACATAATAATTCATTTCTTCTTTTAAGTTCAGTTATTTGTTTTTCTAACTCTTCATTTTCTGTTTTCAGATCAGAGTTAGTGTTTTCTAAACAAGTACTGTTTTTCTTACTAGCTTTTAATAGTTTAGTACTTCTTTATATTTATCATATAGTTCGTTAAATGCTTCCTCTAAATTATCTGAATCAGAATCATTACATGAATGAAAAGAGGAGTCAGAAGTTACCTTGTCTTCAGTATTAGCCATGAAAGCCAAATTGGCTTCTTCTTCATCGCTGCAGGAGCTTGACTCACTGTCTGAGTCGCTACTGTTTTCCCATGCCGCTGCCATCACCTTCTTGTATTTTCTAAACTTCCTGGAGCTTTCTTTCTTCTTGAGCTCCGGTTTCTTGAATTTTGGACACAGCTTTGATGTGTCCTGGCTTTTTGCATTCATAGCAGATGGGTTCTCCTTTCTTTAGATCTTTTCCATCTGGTTTCTTGAAGTCCTTGTTTCTTTTGAAGTGCTTTCTACCAGATTGGAACTTCTTCTTCTTAGCTAGAATCCGCTGCAATCTTCTAGAGAGCATTGCTTCCTCATTTTCACTGTCCTCAACACTCTCACTCTCATCTGAGCTTGCTTCTGGTGAGTCTTCTTCAGCTTTTAAAGGGTTGGAGTGCTTCTTTCTACTTGAGGACTCTCCTAGCCTTTCCATATTGATCTCATGGGCCATAAGGGACCCGATGAGCTTTTCTAAAGACATTCTTTTCAGGTCATTAGCTTCTTCAATCGCTGTGACCTTTGGGGTCCATGAGGATGGTAAGGATCTAAGAATTTTCCTCACCATATCTCCAATCTCATAAGTTTTCCCCAGAGCAGCCAGTCCATTAGTAATGACAGTGAACCGACTGAACATTTGGGTTATGGACTCACCTGATTACATCTGAAATCTTTCATATTGAGTGACAAGAATGTCGATTCTTGTCTCCTTCACTTTGTCTGTGCCTTCATAAGTAATCCTGAGCTTTTCCCACATTTCCATTGTGAATTTGCAGGCTGAGACTCTGTTGAACTCCTTTTTACTTACAGCACAGCATAAAATGCTCTTTGCTTTGCAGTTCAAGGAGATCTTCTTTCTGTCATCATCTATCCACTGAGCTTTCTCATTGGTGACTAGAAGATCACCTTCTTCTATTATGGACCATATCTGATAATCATGGTCTTGTAGGAAGTACTCCATTCTGGTTTTCCAATAAGGATAATCTTCACCATCGAAGAGAGGGGGTCAATTGACAGACTGACCTTCAATGTTGCCTTGGGCTGCCATGGATCTTTACTCTTCAGATCATTGGATCTTTTTCTTTGTCGAAGAGACTAGCTCTGATACCACTTGTTGCCCAGTTGACGAGCCCAGAGGGGGGGTGAATGAGTCTTTTAAAAATAATTGATTAGTACCTGTAAATCAAAAACATTCACACAACAACGTTCTTCGATAGAGGTTAGAAGCTGTTAGTTCGAAAGGCAATCACACAAAGAAAGCAATCACACGACACAAAGGATTATCCTGGTTCGGTCCTCCTCTCCTTAGGAGTCCTACGTCCAGTCCCTGAGCAACCACTCAGGATTTTACTAACTAGGGTACAGTCCCCCTAAGGACACTATAACACCCAGCTGGGCTGGCCTTCCTTCACACCCGAAGGGAATAACAACACCCTGGATACCCCACCAGGTCTTCCTTCATAACTGAAGGGAAAACTGCACCCTGGATACCACCAGGTCTTCCTTCACAACCGAAGGGAAACAACACAAAGAGAATGGAATGAGATCAAGCCCCTAGATCAAGCTTTTAACAAGCTAAGATCTGAAGCAACTAGCACTGAGAGCAAAGAATCTAAGCTAAGCACGCTCTCAGAACTACACAATCTCTCTCAAGATTTTCACTACAGTGGAGAGCAAAGAGCGAAAGCAAAGTAGAATGAGGTTCTTGGCTGTGGAATTCTTTTTGAAGATTTGAAAGCTTGAACCAGGTTTTTCAATCTATCGTTGTATATCTGTGTATCTTCTTATGATCTTCTATCTTGTATTTATATCTTCAATTTGAAATATGTACGTTGAAGTGTCCATTGTCTCTCTCTTAAGTAGACGTTAGACTGAATGATGCTTGGAAGCTTCCAGTCAACAGCCTTTTGATCACTTAAGCACGCAAAGAGATGAGATCTTCTGAAATATCCTTTGGCTTCTAATTTGTCCAACGTTGTAAAGTGGAACTGGATCAGAGATCTACACAAATTTCAATTTTGAACAGCGGACAGCTAAGCTGTCTCTGATGTCAGTCAACGTTAAAAGAAATAGTCATGAAAATAGTAAAGCCAAATAGCTGAATCTAAAAGACGTATTCAGAGTAAGCACGATAATGGACGATATCGTCTGCATGCATGCAGAGGTACGTTCAGATCTCATAAATGCAGGAGTGTCAGAGAGATATATACGTGGACTTTGACTAGTCAACGCTTCTTGAGATACGATAAATGTTAAGTCGATATAAACCATAAAGTCGTTATCTATATGACTTATGAAATCGTTAGAGAGCAAATCGTTAAAGCAAGTTTATGTGTTCAATAGGGAAATCATTATGAACACTTATCAAGTCGTTATGAGCTCTAAAGAAATCGTTGTAAAACCCTTAACAAATCGTTACAGAACGCAAGTCGTTGTGTTCACTGAAGAAATCGTTATGAGTTCTGAAGAAATTGTTATGAAAAGCAAATCGTTACGAGTTCTGAAGAAATCGTTATGATGACTTATGAAATCATTATGAAAAACAAATCGTTACGAGTTCTGAAGAAATCGTTATGAAAAACAAATCGTTACGAGTTTTGAAGAAATCGTTACGATGACTTATGAGATCGTTATGAAAAGTAAATCATTACGAGTTCTGAAGAAATCGTTATGATGACTTATGAAATGTTATGAAAAGCAAATCGTTACGAGTTCTGAAGAAATCGTTACGAGTTCTGAAGAAATCGTTACGAGTTCTGAAGAAATCGTTATGAAAAACAAATCATTACGAGCTTTGAAGAAATCATTACGATGACTTATGAAATCGTTATGAAAAGCAAATCGTTACGAGTTCTGAAGAAATTGTTATGAGTTCTGAAGAAATCGTTATGATTACTTATAGAGTCGTTACGGCGAGCAAGTCGTTGCGAGTTCTAAAGAAATCGTTATGATTACTTAAGAAATCATTACGGCGAGCAAGTCGTTGCGTGTTCTAAAGAAACCGTTATGATTACTTAAGAAATCGTTACGACGAGCAAGTGATTGCGAGTTCTAAAGAAATCGTTACGATGACTTATAGAATCGTTACAGGATCGACTTGTTTGAAACAACATGACTTTCCAGTCTTACAAGGAAATCGTTAAAACACTTATGAAATCGTTGTGACTTTCAACAAAAGTCGATGTGAACTTAGAGGAATGCACTTACCTGACTTATTGACAGAAGTATTTAGTATTTATCATATGTGCTTAATTTTCCTTGTTTATTTCCTGTGCTTAAGACTTATAGAATGCATGTTAGAAAACTTTGATATTGTTTTGTTAATCACCAAAATAAATATGTAATTAGTTTTAATTACATGGGGATGATCTGATCATCAGGTCCCATTCTTTCATTCATGCCAAAAAGTAAATACTTTGGAATCCATACTTGTTTGCATTTCAACATATTCAATTTGTTCTAGCATTGTGTTTCAGTATGGCCAAGTTTTTTACAACAGTTGCATGATGGAGTTTTACTTTTTGCATTTCTATTGCTGTTGTGTTGAGATTGTGGGTATTTTTGCCCTTTTTGTTGCTTGGTTGGCTTTCCTTTTTCAGTAGATTTCCAGGCATGTCGACAGTCCACTTGGAGTATGTCAACAGATGCCTTTCCTTTTTGAGCAGTTGAAATCTTTTGTTTATTTTTCTCTTTCTTACCTTTGGCTTGGACATTTCTGCTTGTACTTGGTCTGCACTCAACAAATGATGTGATCAAATTTTCTCCAAGTTTCTTTTGACTTTCATTTTGAAATCCAAGCCCATGCCTTGTTATGTTTGTCTTAACTCCAAAAACAACATCAATATTTTATTTTCCTTTTACAAATCTTGACAGATCTTCATTTTTGCTTTTTAGTTCCTTTTGAACCTCTTCAATCCTTTTCTTAATCTCTTGGTTTTCATTTTGAAGGGTTTCTGCAAGTGTATTTAGGACTTGTTTTTCTTTTTCTTTTTCTTGAAGTTTTTCCTTCAAGCAATCCATCTCCTCATAGTGGCCTTCCTGTTCAATTTTCAGTAACTCTCTCTCTTCAGTTAGGATTGCAATTTGTTCATTATTGCTTGTACTATGAACAAGAGTGGTGATTTTCTTTTTCAGTGCTTTATTTTCAAACTTATATTCGTAAAATTTTTCAAACAATAAGGTATATGCCTCTTCCCATTCATCAACAGTATAATTTTCAAAGGAGGAGTTTACCTCAATGGAATCCTCACTTCTTGCCATTAGACACTAGATCTCTTCATCGTCATAATTTTCTTGAGCATTCTCATCTTCATCTTCATCACTCCAAGTTGCCATCATGGCCTTGGCTTTCTTGTATGAAGATTTGTCCTTTTTCAGCTTCTTCTTGAGCTCTGGGCATTCACCTTTCATGTGCCCCTGTTTCTTGCACTCATAGCAAACAATCATGTCAGATTTTTTGTTAGCATCAAATTTGTTTGAGAAATCTCTTTTTGGAAGAGTTTTGAAGTTACCTGATCCCTTCCTTTTGAACTTGAGGAATTTTTTGAACTGTCTAGTGAGCATTGCCATTTCATCATTCTCACTTTCACTAGATGTATCAGTTTCCTCATTTTCTTGTTGAACCTCTTTCTTTAAGCTTGAAGAACCTTTGTTCGAGGCTTTTAAAGCAATGGACTTTTTGGGATTAACCTCAGTTTCTTTTCTTTCTAGATTTATCTCATAAGTCATCAGGGATCCTATCAATTCATCAAATTTCATTGTTGATAGGTCTTTAGAGTCCTCAATGACAGTGGCCTTAGTATGCCAAGAGGATGGAAGAGACCTAAGTATCTTCCTTACTAAGTCACTCTCACTGTACTTTTTCTTCAGACCTTTCTAGCCATTAATAATGATCATGAATCTAGCAAACATGTCTGAAATAGTTTCTTCATTTTTCATTTTGAACATTTCATATTCAGAGACAAGCATGCTAGCTTTAGTTTCCCTTACCTCTGATGTACCTTCATATATTAGCTCCAACTTGTCCCACATTTCTTTTGCTGACTTGCATGTGGAGACCCTTGAGTATTCCTTCGGATGCACGACGCATTGCATCATGTTCAACGCGCTCCAGTTCAAGGTTCCTCTGCAGATCTGTTCTCTTGTCCAGGTGTCTTCGTCAGTGGGCAGCTCATATGGACCCTTGCTAACGATCTTCCACAGCTCATAGTCTTGAGCTCTCAAAAAGACCTGCATACGGTTTTTCCAATATGTGTAGTCAGTGCCATCAAAGAAGGGAGGCCTAGACACTGAGTGTCCTTCAACCATAAATCCCTTGTTAGTTTCCAATAAACAGGATCTCTCCTGATCGTGAGATCAAGCTATTAAAGCTGTAAATCGGAGAAACCTCGCTCTGATACCAATTGAAAGGTGCGCGAAATCACCTAAAGTAGTAATCTAGAAGGGGGGTTGAATAGATTACTACCTATTAAAACCAATTTGACCTTCTTTTCGATGTTAACACTGACTTGATGAAAACTTAAACAGATGTGAATCAAATTCGAGCTTTGACGTGCGTGCAGAATGTGATTGGGAAATTAGCAATCTACCAAGCGTGTGAACAAATAATCATGCCTACCATACATCTAACGTAAGAGTGTGCAAACCACAGGACATGATGATTTAAGGTGGTTCAGAGTACACAACTCATGTATCCTACATCCACCATCCACACACACACACAGAAAACTGCTTATGAAGCGAGTTCAACCCAACAACACACACGCACGGTGTCTGAGGCAAACACGCAGTCAGAACAGCCACACACACGTGGGTCAAGCACAAGGAATGCTCAAACCACTACCACACACACAAAGTAATGAAAAATAGAAACAAAGAAGAGTTCAGAGTTAAAAATCAAATCCAAAGATGAACTCCTCGATGTGGTCATCCAGAAGAACTTCAAGCATCACGTTGATGACGATTAGATGACGAAGATGAAGCTTGACTTGAGGATGAACCAGATTTAACTCCTCACATGAGATGGATCTTCCAGGAACAAATAGGAGAGTTGAACCAGAGCAGAGCAGAGAAAGCCTTCTTCTTGATCCTTGCTTAGGGTTTTGGTGTAGAGGCTTCTTGCTGCGAAAATAACTCCATATGATCTATATATAGTGGTGTTCAAGTTTGGAGAGTCGTGTCAGAAGGGAACACCCTAATACAGATCACATGCCGGTCACACGTTGTGACTTATCCTGCGGCTGTCGATAAGTACACTATGGCTGTCGACAGGTACTGCTGGAAACTGGCTTCCAGAACCATGTTGGTCACTGGAATCTTGGGCTGTCGACATGCGACCTGGTGCTGTCGACAGGAAAGCCTTATCTGTCGACAGGTGCACTCTATCTGTTGACATCTACTGCTTTTTATTTGTTTCCAAAAGCTTGTTTATTGTTGTCTTGTCTATCTGTCGACACATGGCTTCTTGGCTGTCGACAGGTGAGCACTTGATGTGTATTTCCAGTTCTGTTGCACTTAGGTGTTGTTGATTATCTTGTATGCATTCACACCTACATGAAAAACACTCTAAGTGAGATATCATGAATGCATAGATGGGCATAAAGTCATTTTTCATTTGATCATATCTTTCATGTCTTGATCATGTCTTTATCATGTTTGCAACCTCAATTATGTCAATCATCAAAAACATTTAAGCACAATCATCATCATACACATTGTAACCCAACACGACGTTCTTACCCGTCATGATTTAAGGAGAAGGTGACTGATCAAACCATCGTGTTTTAAGAAATTGATTGTTCCCTTGCTTTGACTAACGACGACTTACTTAATAGCGACACCTGAAACCATCGTGATTTATAGGGCCATCCGAAACCCAGTTTTCACCGTATAAGCCTTAGTGAATAGCGATGGCTGAATCCATCGTGATTTCTAACAGCTTATCTGAGACATGTTTCAAACAGTCTAGGTTGTAAGACCTGCATGTTATGATTGTTAGAGAGCATTGTCAGCCTGTCCCGTGGCGTAAAAACTGTCAACTCATGTAAAAGTCTTAATAAACCTAAAAGTATATTCTAAATGCTCGTAATTGTAGATCTATTCCTCTTGAAATTGTTATAATCATCTTGATGATCTAACTTGTTAAATTGAAAGAATATCATGTTAAAAAATGGAAAAGCATGTTGATATAATTGCATGTTCTATATTGTGTCATCATGTTACTTGCTTTCCACTTTATTTTAAACCGATGGATTGTGATATCTTGTGGCACATTCTACTCTACACGATTGCTCAATAGGCAACCCTTTTCTTGGAGGATTGGAAACTCTCTACTAGACATTCCGTTCTCGTAAACTAGTGACCTTTCCAACAAGACCTCCGTAAATCTCCTTACTCTGGATTCCCTCATGGAGACGAGTTGGTTGTACCATTGAAGTTCCCAGAAGATAGAATGCTTTTCGTTTCTCATCTACTTCTTGTGAGTGTGATTCTTTACACATAAAACCAAGCCATTAATATAAATATTAAACTAAGTATAAGTTGCATCATTATGCTGCCCAAATTCTCTCTTGACCATTGTTATCATGAAATCATGTTCACATGAGTTGTTTTGCTTGAAATCATTATTGACATGACACTATATATGATACTTTGAACCATTCTTACTGACTTGATAGTCTTGAACCTTCTTGACAATCTTGTTCGTGATATTTGCTCTTGAAACTCACTCTTGACATCATAGTCTCAGACTGCTAGTGACCATTATTTCTTGACATGATCATACTGATGTTCTCAAACATCCTGACATGACATTCTTGAACTCTTGAAAGTACTCTCTTGGTACCCTTTGAGCTGTTATAATTCCTACTATTTTGTATTGTTCTGAATTGTCTAGCGTTATAATGGGTCTTGCGACTCTACTAGACTTGAATGCATACAACTGAGGGTAAGGAGAGTGTCCGAGGGGCTCCAATCTAGTCCTGGGGGAAGAGAGCCACTAAAAAATACCTACAGAGGATAATGACGGTGTCTCCATTTGCATATGTTTTGACTGTTCTGATTTAGCTAAACATTCGACTGTTATACTATTACTGTTAATCTATTAATTCAGACATACTACATTATTACTGTATTGCCACTATTCTGACTGTTATTGAACTGCTACTGTCCAGCTAATGCTCTCCTGCTGTGCTGCTACTATTCCATTGCTGTTATTTTTATTACCTGTTATCACTTGACTAAACAAAGTACTTGCTCGTCTCGTGAAAAGCTCCTTATACATTGACAGTCTAAATTCTACTATCTTAACATGTTCCTGTCTACATGATATCTTGCTAACACTTTGTCATCGATTTTATCATGCTTATGATTTAGCTTGTTACTCGTGCTTGCCTAGTTCTTAAAGCGTTAATCACTTATATCATTGCACGCACATCGAGATGTAAATCCTACTAGACTAGTTTGCTCATACCTACTTCCTAACATTTCAGGTACTGAAGATGAGGAGTATGTTTAATGACGGAACTTGTGCGCCGAGCGTTAAGTACACTTTAGAGAGTCATGCTTTATTCTAGTTAGTGAAAGTTTGGAAATCAATGTAATTTTGTCTTTCCTTGAGAGATAGATGAGGTAGTAGTGGAGAATTATCCTTATTTTGACATTTGGAGATTGTAACATTCACTAATGATGAATAATGGAGATTTGATTATTGAATTTTGGGTCCTATTGATATTAGTCATTTGTCTATGGCTTCTAAATGTTTGCTTGTTCATCACATTCTCGATTAAATTCTGCTGCTAAAATCGGGGGCGTGACAGTAGTGGTATTAGAGCCTAGGCTTTCATAAAGTCCTAGGATACATTAGAGGCTAAGTTGTGACTCTGAGCTATAGGATCTTGGCCATGAGGATCTAGGATTCAGAAGGTTGTGTTCACCATTAAGCTATGTTAACTTGCAAGACCTGGTGAGATTGGGTAGAGCTTGGGGTTATGCTAGGAGCTTAATTATATGTATAAGCACCCTAAGTTTAAAAGGAAATTAATTAATTGTTATTACTAACAGGAGACTAGAGGGGATGGCCGGTGAGCGTGCAAAAATGCACGAATTGCGAAGGACCGTATAGGGTTAACTCAAGCCCTTAACAATGTGATTCAAGCGAGAGCAAGGATTGGAGCAGGAGACTTATATGGAAACTTTCAACGAATGAATCCCTCTTGGTTTAATAGAACCCGAGATCCTGATGAAGCTAAAAATTATGTGAAGGCTATGGAACGAATCTTTAGAGTCATGCAATGTTCAAACCAAGAGAAAGTCCTTCTGGTAACCTTCCAATTGGACCGAAATGCTAGAGCCTGGTGAGAAGCTGTCAGTCGCCATTTACCCATTATGGACATAGAGTGGGATGAATTTTTAGAACTTTTTAACACCAAATATTTTTCTGAGAGGATTCGTGAGAAGAAGGCAAATGAATTTGCATATTTTAAACAACGAATGATGTCTGTAGTAGAATATGAAGCACAATTTGAAAGACTAGCGCAGTATGCACCACATTTGGTGAGTACAGAAAAGATGAAGGTGAAGAGATTCTTAGAAGGGTTGAGGCCTATCTATTGGGGAAAGTTAGCTCCACTAGACATTGTAGTATACTCAGACATGGTATTGAGAGCTCAATTAGTAGAGGACACCATAGAACATCTTGAAAAGATCCAGAAGAAGAAGGCGTTGAAAAGAGAATGTGCTACTCATTCCAATGGAAATTGAGGAAGAGATACCGTAGATAGCAAGATAGTGAAAGAGGAAGTGGAGCGAAAGGAAGTCTGTGAATTATGTGAAAAGGTAGGGCATCAAGTGAAAACTGTTGGAAGAAATTGGGCAGATGCTTGTGATGTGGAAGTCAACAATATTGAGTCATCAATTGTTTAATGAAGAAAAATCAACCTCCACGACAAGGACGATTACAAGCCCTTGTGGATATAGATCATGCCAATGAAGGTGGACAAGGTACCTTCTAACCCTTAGTCTAACTTCATATTATTTTCCTCGATAGCAAAGTCTTAAGTGGGGGAGATGATCGAACAAAATATTCAGAATAAATTGGTAGTCATATCATATGAATTTGGGGACCAAATTTTCTTAAGTGGGGGAGGGTGTAGCACCCCAAAAATTTCATTAATTAAAAATTATAGATAAATTGGAAAGTTGTCAATTTAATAATTCAAAACTAGTTAAAAAGGTATGCACCATTATCACATATGGATAAACACATCTAAAATTTTTGTAAAAAATAATAGTTATACTTTAAATAATATTCTCTAATGATCTAGGAAGAAATTTGGACAAACAAAAAAATTTCGAGTCAAGTTTAAGAATTTTTGTGACTATTTATAGTAATTAAGGAATAAGTCAGAAAATCCATTAACACATATACATAAATGATTCTAATATTAAAATAAAATTATTGGTAGACTCCAAACAATGTGTGTTGATAGCCCATCATCGGATTTGGATCAGTGGACAACTTTTGGCCCATGAATAAATTCAAGTAAAAAAATATCATGAAAATTCGTAGGTTTAATTAGGCTTGAATTGGAAAGACCAATTAGGGCTAAAAACAAGTTTAATAGGACTCCTAAAACTACCCAAATTCATACACAACTATAATAGGAGATTTCTTAATAGATTTCCCACTCATATTGGGATGGGAATCCTCAAATGAAGGAAGGGATTAGCCAAACTCGGAATTCCCCAATTCCTAGTTACATTATGACTTCAAACAACCTTAAATATTTAAATACTCTCCCTAAGCTCCTTGGGGACGAGTTTACCTTATGTTGAGGTCTTGAGGAGACTATCAAGGGAACCAAAGGCGGAGGAATTCATCCTCAACCCAAGGTTGCTTCCACGACTCGTGCTCTGTACAACCTATGTAGAAGACTTCCCTTAGAAGCGATCAAAGATAGGTGTTCTCAGGCCAAACACAAATAAATCATACACCATGTTAAAGTTCTTCGTGTCTAGTTTCATTTGTGTAACGACCCTCTTTATACCGGTACGATTATACCAATCCACGTCGGTACAAAGAACGCCGTCACAGTGAGACATTTACCCAACACTATACAATAGGTTGATATGTACATGAATAACAATGAAAATACAGCGGAAATAAAATGTAATTCTCATTCCATCATCATCACATAATCCACAGTCTATATAGAAATAAAAGAAATAACAATGTTCACATTATTACATGTCCAAATGAAATATATTGTCCATCACATTTGATTACATACTACGAAAAAGAAATGTAAACTAAGCAACGATCTCCACAAAAGTAGCTACTCCTCACGCTCGGAGTCACTCCTCACTATGTCCTCAAGAACGGGGACACCTGTCTCACCTGTATGCCAAAGCAAGTATGAGTCTTCTAAAAAGACCCATCAAGCAATCCAAAGATAACATCCTTACACACATCACATACACATACTAATCTAATTAACAGTGAAGGAAACACATGGCACATGCTTCATATTAATTAACAATTATACATAATCAACCTACACATGTTTCTTAACAATTTAAACCAACACATGCGCATTTTAAAACATGGATAATAAACATGGAATCTATTAAGCAAAACTATACTAACACATGTAAAATAGTACTTCTAAACATGGATACTAATAATGCGGTATTATTAACATGAGAGCAATCATACAATCACATGCTTTAATATTTTACTTTCATATATCACTAACACATGGCTTATATTCAAATTTATAACATGATACTAAACACATGCTCATCAAGTAATTACTAGCTCATGGATATAATAACATACACCTACACATAGTACTATACACGATGAATAACTTAATTCATGTTACTAATCACAACTCATATCAACCCTATAAACAAATATCCATGAATAACTTATAGCATGCTTTTTACACATAGTATGCAACATGATTCATTGTTTCAAATTTTATTCATACCATTTCACAATTATACCCTATTTAATCATGGGATTATGCACAAGGTAAATAGCAAACCTAGCATGATATCTAATCATTTTCACATGCATTTATATCACTTATTCACACTTTAAACTTTCTGTTTTAATATAAAATTATCACATTCACATGGATTATATTGAAGTATGCAACATAATACTAAACATGATATCACAATCAACATAAATCACATTAACACAGATATGACATGAACATATGCACTTTTATTTTGGTTTTCACATGTACCTACTCTCACATTAACATTCACTTTTACTTACACATGATTTCACATAGTTCACACATTGTTTTCACTTGCACATTCACGTATCACGTGTCACATCACTTGCACTTACCACTTGCCACATTCACATGTCATTTTACACATTTTACATATATTCACTTTTCACACTTTTTACACTTATTTTCCGTGACACATAGTCTTAACCACCATAAGAAGGATACACATACACATAACACATAACACATAACACATATCCGTCATCTAGACAATACAGTGACGAATCTTGGTACTGCGCAGACCGAGAGAAGCCCTCTCCACCCTAACCAGTGATACTTGTCCACCTCCAGGATTTCATCCTAATGCACATAGGATATCACATACACATTAAGCCTTCCCATAAGGACTTTACTACAGTACGACTCCACAGCCCTCTATGGTAGCAGTGTCAATCTCGGTACACTTTTACTCATTCACTTTATCACATTGTTTACATAATTCACATGCATTGTTTAAAACATTTACATTCACTTTTAAATAATTACACATGCTTCAGTTTACAGAACATTATACTTTTGTTTCACAGTGATAATTAAATCATAACATAATCCTAACCATGCTGCTAATCACCGAATTCCACATGATTAAAATTAACATACTTAACATGGTCAATTACCCTTGTTAACTAATAACAATACCTACTATTGTCAATACAGCATGAAAGTTTTATCGCAGTCATCACACAGGTTATATATCACATACCCATATTTTCAGATTTTTCAGAACAGTAAAGCTAATTTTAACAATTAAAATAGATCTCATGTAGATTTATCAAGAAATTCGTTAAAACATGGTTCACATCAATACAGTCGGTTCTAACAGTTCTTAAACCTGAAAACAGTCAACATAAGATCATATAAAATTTCTAAAACCCTAACTTGCAACGAATCAATTTATTTAGAATTAAACACAGGTAGATCATGCTCCTTTCCAATTACAAAAATTACCCTAATTCATATCATGCTAAAAAAATTGACAAATCCTCATGATATGACCTACAGTCCGTACCTGACTAGTCAAAAATTTTACAACATGAACATATATCCAGAAATCCGAAAAACATAGCACGAAGATCAAAACAGTTATTCTGAAAAACCTGAAGAACTTGGCGGCAATGGGGTAGCCACCAACCGGGGTTAACGGCACACGATGCTGCCGCCTACTATGGATCTTGATGGCACACAAGTGGTCGTCAATATCCTGTCTGCAGAAGTGCAGACTGAACGCAATAACAAGGGGAATTTGAGGTTCCACAACGCGAGGAAAAATCCATAAAATGTCTAGGACCTAACAAACATGTGTAGGGATGAAATCCCTCGATTACTTGCCTGAAAATAAATCCAAGAAGATCTAATTTTGTTGGTGAAGCCCTCCTCGGCCAAGCCAAGAAGGTGCTCAAACTCCTCCCAGATCCGGTCTTCCTGCCGATGTACGCCAATTTATGGAGTCGGGGATGCTTCCTTAATGCTTGGAGTATTTCCCAGTCGATGCAGATCGCCAAAAGACCCTTCAATCACCGGATCAAGCTTTTCAAACGCACTCGTTTTCTCACAAGAAACCCTAGTTTTCTCTTAAGGCCAAAAAGACCTAATCTCGCCAAAACTAGGTGTTTTTATAGGGCATAGGGTCGGGGTACGCATTAGGTTAAGTCTCCTACCGTTAGAGCTAGGTTTCCTAATCCAGAACCGCAAGAAACGCAGCCATTTCCAGATCTGGAATCGCAACTTAACTAGGAAATAGACGTCCACATTTGCTGCCGCTAATAGGGAGTCAACGTCCATCGATCTGGATGCCAACCTCTCCTGGCCATGCAGTCAATGGCACACATGTTGCCGTCAACATGCAATTAACGTCAATGTATGTTGACGTTAACTGGCATTTCGGCCAGAACACAGAAATACATCAAAACAGATATACATATACACCATAAACAATTTAATGTGTACAGAAAACAGATAGATATCATATGCATAGAATATATATATATATGTACACATCATAATTACATACAATATGCATGGAATAAATAAATATAATATGCACATAATAAATAAATATAATATGCACATCAATAATTAGATACTATATGCATAACATGATTTAAATACAATATGCATCGGATTTAAATAAGTACAATATGTACAGAATTAGCTAAGTACTTATATTCACAGAAATAAATAAATATATATATATAATATGCACATGAGTAATTAAATACTTATATTATGCACAAAGTTAAACAAACATAGTGTGAGCAAAATTTGAGGGTCTCACAATTTGCATCTGTTTTGTCCAATTTTCATCAAGCATGCTTCGAGTATTAAGCTTTTTCCAAGATGATTAGGGCTTTTTCATGTTTATACCATGATTCAAGGATACCGAGGTCAAATTGAGTTAACTCAAAACTATAGTTCTCTTCTACATTTCGTTCTCTACAACTTTCGTGTTTACAGTTTTATCCAAGGAACCCTAGATAGTGAGTTATAGACCAAACAAGAAGATCTAGGTCGTTTTTTGCATTTTCGGACAAGCACCTTAATCCGTGACGGAACTAGACGTCGCCGATTATAGGGACTTTTTGCGATGCCCTTGACCGTCACATTTTATTGAATAGCAACCATTCATACCGTCGTGATTCATAACCATTTTTCCAGGATTGCATCAAACTGTGTGCACTTGGTTTTCAGTGTCCCTTTGAATCGCGATTGAACTGTCCGTCGTGTTTCAGTTGTTTTTCCCGCCTTCAATTCTTGTGCAAATTTTATATTTGACTTTTGAAAACTCCTGTAAATAGTGACGTTCTTATCCGTTGCGATTTAAGGAGAAGGCGACTGTTCAAACCATCATGTTTTAAGAAATTGATTGTACCCTTGCTTCGACTGACGACGAGTTACTTAATAGCGGTGCCTGAAACCGTCGTGATTTATAGGGCCATCCGAAATCCAATTTTCATCGTATAAGTCTTAGTGAATAACAATGAATGAATCCATCGTGATTTCTAAAAGCTTACCCGAGACCTATTTCAGACAGTCTAGGTTGTAAAACCTGCATGTTATGATTGTTAGAGAGCATTGTCAGTCTGTTCTATGGCTTAAAAACTGTCAGCTCATATAATTAAAAGTCTTAATAAACCTGAAAGTCTATTCTAAATGCTCTTAATTGAATGATCTATTCTTCTTGAGATTGTTATAATCACCTTGATGATCTAGCATGTTAAACTGAATGAATATCATGTTAAAATACTGAAAAGCATGTTGATATAATTGCATGCTTTATATTGCATCATCATGTTACTTGCTTTCCGCTTTGTTTTAAACCAGTGGATTGTGATATCTTGAGGCACGTTCTACTCTACACGATTGCACAATAGGTAGCCCTTTTCTTGGAGGATTAGAAACTCTCTACTAGACATTCTTCTCTGGTAGACTAGTGACCATTCCAACAAGACCTCCGTAAATCTCCTTACTCTGTGGATTCCCTCATGGAGGCGCGTTGGCTGTACCATTGAAGTTATCAGAAGATAGAATGCACTTCCTTTCTCCTCTACTTCTCATGAGTGTGATTCTCTACACATAAAACCAAGCCATTAATGTAAATATTGAACTAAGTATAAATGGCGTTGTTATGCTTCCAAAATTCTCTCTTGACCATTATTATCATGAAATCATGTTCACATGAGGAGTTATGCTTTAAATCAGTATTGACATGACACTATTTATGATACTTTTGAACCATTGTTATTGACTTGATAATCTTGAACCTTCTTGACAATCTTGTTCGTGATATTTGCTCTTGAAATTCACTCTTGACATCATAGTCTCGGACTGCTAGTGAACATTGTTTCTTGACATGATCATACTAATGTTCTTAAACAGCCTGACGTGACATTCTTGAACGCTTGAAAGTACCCTCTTGGTACCCTTTGAAATGTTATGGCTTCTACTATTTTGTACTGTTTAGAACTTTCTAGCGCTACAATAGGTCTTGCGACTCTACTGAACTTGAATGCATATTGTTAAGGGCATGGAGAGTGTCTGAGGGGCTCCAATCTAGTCCTGGGGGTAGAGAGCCACCTGAAAATACCTGCAGGGGCTAATTTTGGTGGATGCATTTGCACCTGTTCTGACTGTTCTGATTTAGCTAGACATCCGACTGTTATACTATTACTGTTAGTCTCTTAATTCAGACATATTGCACTATTACTATACTGCCATTGTTCTAACTATTACTGAACTGCTACTATCCTGCTAATGCTCTCCTGCTGCTCTGCCACTATTCCATTACTGTTATATATATTACCTATTATTACTTGACTGAAACAAAGTACTTGCTCGTCTCGTGGAAAGCACCTTATACATAGACCGTCTAAATTCTACTCTCTTGACATGTTCCTGTCTACATGATATCCTACCAGCACTTTGTCATCGATTTTATCGTGCTTATGATTTAGCTTGTTACTTGTGCTTGCCTAGTTCTTAAAGCGTTAATCACTTATATTATTGCTCGCACATCGAGATGTAAATCCTATTGGGCTAGTTTGCTCATACCTACTTCTTAACATTTCAGGTAGTTAAGATGTGGAGTATGTTTAATGATAGGACTTATACACCAAGCGTGAAGTACACTTTAGAGAGTCTTTCTTTATTCTATTTAGTGAGAGATTGGAAATCAATATAATTTTGTCATTCCTTGAGAGATAGATAAGATAGTAGTGGAGAGTTGTCCTTATTTTGACATTTGGAGATTGTAACATTTACTTATGATGAATAATAGAGTTTTGATTATTGAATTATGGGCCCTATTGATATGAGTCATTTGTCTATGGCTTCTGAATGCTTCCTTGTCCGTCACATTCCCGATTAAATTTCGCTGCTAAAATCGGGGGCATGAAATTTCTAGAATTTCTGCATCTCTCACTTAGTTGACTTGGAAAGAAGTACCATTTGTGTGGAACAAGGATTGCGAGTATGCATTCCAAAAATTGAAAGAATGTTTAATGACTACAACAATCCTAGCCTTACCTGTGGAAGGAAGAGCTTTTGAAATCTACATTGATGCCTCAACCCTCGGGCTGGGATGTGTTCTAATGCAGGAAGGGAAAGTCATTACATATGCATCTAGGAAGTTAAGGAATCATGAGAAGAATTATCAAGTTCATGATATGGAACTCGCAGTAGTAATCTTTGCTCTGAAGCTATGGAGACATTATTTATATGACAATCCGTTTGTTGTATACTTAGATCATAAGAGCCTGAAGTACTTATTTTCACAGAAAGAGTTAAACATGAGGCAAAGAATATGGATGGAGTATGTCAAAGACTTTGATTTTAAAATTGAGTACCATCTTGGAAAAGGCAACATTGTTGCTGATGTTCTCAGTAGAAACCCTGTGGCACAGATGTCGTGCTTGATGGTAAAGGAATGCAAAATTTAGAAGAATTCTCCATGCTAAACTTAGAAGCAAACCTTGGGAAGATAAGGTCATGATAGTAAACTTGAAGGTCCAATCTGACCTTATGAAGCAAATCAGAGAACAAGAAGATAATAATCCCATGCTGATTAAGATCATAGAGAACTTGAATTCTAAAACTGATTTTAGTATTGATGCATAAGGGAGTCTTCGATTTCGAACAAGATTATGTGTACCAGACGATTCAAGATTAAGAAGCAGATACTGGAGGAAGCATTGATGAACAATTTATCTCCACTCATATATTTTGGTGATAAACAAAACCCCAAAATATTTTGACTAACATATTCGTTGAAGTTTGTCAACAGGTATCAAATGAAATAAATTATGCAAGTTGTCACACTCACTTTAAATTAGAAGTTAATTGCATATGAATTACTTAAGTCTACATCGATTATTATTGTAAGTTCACATCGACTACTGTTTTAATATCACATCGATAGTAGTCCACTTAAACATCGATTATGTTTTAACATCGATTACATTTCAACATAGGTTACACTCACATCAATTTCACTTAAACATCTATTATGTTTCAACATCGATAGGCTCACATCGATTTCACTTAAATATCGATTACAATTCAACATCGATAACGGTTCAACATCGATTATGCTCACATCAACTGCAGTTCAACATCGATTATGTTTAAACATCGACAACGTTCACATCAATTATAATTCAACATCAACTATGTTTAAACATCGACTACAGACACAACAATTATGATTCAACATCGATTATGTTCACATCGATTATCCTTTGGACATCGACTGTCTCTGAACATCAACTCTCTCTCTGTTCATCGATTATGTTCACATATATTATCTTTTGGACATCGACTATCTCTGAACATCGACTCTCTCCATGCATCGATTATCCTTTGGACATCGACTGTCTCTGAACATCGACTCTCTCCGTGCATCGATTATATTCACATCGACTATCTTTTGGACGTCGACTATTCTTTGAACATCGACTATATTGTCTTGATAATAACATCTACAATAATCATTTGATTATGGTTACAATCAAAGTGTTACTAAACATGATAAATTAGCCTTAATCATTTTTGCGTCGTAGTTCCTTTCAAATTAATTTTGAAATGTTGTGCATTTCAAACTTTTCCGCAAATTTTTTTGTATCCTTTGCACATAGGCATTTATTGATTATCATGAGTACAGTTTCTATGCATGTCATCCTTTACTGTTTACCACTTTCATGACATATCAGCTAGAATTTTAAATGATGACAGAATGGTGTTTCCTCTTTAGTATATCCTCCTGCAGTATAGCCAGTGACATTGGCTGACAGTTTAGATACATTTGAGCTGTCTACCTTCAAGCATTTATTGTCTGCAGGTTTCCGGTAGTCACATACATTTACAACATTGGACATGCCATGTTGGCCGGAGCAAATAAGATATTCATATGATCACTCTCTCACTATACGTCTCTATCCAAGCATTTATTAATTGCAGGTTATCCGGGTCTCTTACGTTGGACTTGCTACAACTGTCTGGAGACACGTTTCAAGATAAGAGACAACGAATACTTCAACGGATACTTCATCAAGAGAAGATAAATAGAAGTATGTTGACGCAATGAAGTTGATCTTTTTTTAGATTGAAAAATAGAAGAGCTTGCTACTTCATTCAGATCAAGACTCTTGCTTTTAGCTATCCAAGAAGCACTATTCTTCAATCCCTTCTAGAGTGTGAGAGATGTTTAGATCTGAGAGAACTTCTTCTTGGTGTAATTCTTTTTCTCTCTTAGATTTTTCCTTAGATCAAGCACTATATTGTTGCTATTTGCTTGGTCTAGGGGCCATCACCTCTTTACTCTTATTTGAGTGCTCCTCTTCATTTATGAAGAGAGGACCTACTGTATAGTGGGTGGTTCTTTCCCATTTGTAGAAAGAAAGATCTGTTGTAATAGGTGTTGTATTGCCTCTTCGTGAAGTGAAGAGAAGGCTAGTTGATGCTGGATGTGTAAGTGTCCTTAAGGGGGACTGTACCCTTGGTTAGTGGAATCCCATGTTGTTGCTTGGGGATTGGACATATGACTCCTTGTGATAGGAGATCTGAACCAGGATAAAATTTCCGTTGTTTATGTGATTGCCTTTGTCTTTTTATCCGTTGCTCATTAACTCTAACTATTTCGTTTAGTGTTTCTAAAGTTTTTTTGTCATAGAACATTTCTAAGACATTTTTTTAGCAATATATTCGCCCCCACTCTAGGCTTGCAACCTGGTCAACAAGTGGTATCAGATCTAAGTCTCTTCTAGATGTAGATCTCACAATCTGAAGAGCAAAGATAAATGGCAGCCCAAGGTTATGTAGATGGACAATCTATCAACTGGCCTCCACTGTTCGATGGAGAAGACAACAACTATTGGAAGATAAGAATGGAGTTTTTTTTTCAAGGTCTAGACTATCAACTATGGACTATAATAGAAGACGGAGATCTAATAGCCCTGAACTCCAAAGAGAACTGGACAGATGCTGACAAGAAGTTAATGTCTCAGAACAGCAAAGCCAAGAGCATATTATGTTGTTCACTAAGCAAGAAGAAATTCAACCGGATATCTGCATGCAAGTCATCCAAAGAAATGTGAGATAAGTTGAAACTTACCTACGAAGGAACAAACAAGGTAAGAGAAACCAGAATAGATATACTGGTAACACAATATGAGAAGTTCCAAATATAATCAGAAGAATCTATCTCCCAAATGTACAGTAGGTTTATAGATAACACAAATGGTCTAGCTGGGCTAGGCAAAAGGTACAAGACAAGAGATATGGTGAGGAAAATACTAAGATCCTTGCCAACTACATGGACTCCCAAGGTTACAGCCATAGAGGAAGCCAGTGATCTCATGGCAATGTCTCTCGAAAAACTTATTAGGTCTCTAATGGCTCATGAGATAAACATGGAAAGGCTGAGAGAATCCTCTAGCAAGAAAAAGTATAATAATGCTCTCAAAGCAAAAGAAAACACATATGAAAGTTTATCAGAAGATGAGAAAAGTGAAGAAAATAGTGTAGCAGAAGAAGCTTTCCTCTTTAAACGGCTACAAAGAATTCTGGCCAAAAAGACGTATCAGTCAGGAAAGAGAAATTTTAAGAAAAGCAAAGAATTCAAAAGACTTGAGCCTATCTGCTATGAATGCAAGAAGCCAGGACATCTTAAGGCTGATTGTCCGAAACTTAAGAAGGCAGAGTATAAAAAGAAGGATGCCAAGAAATTCAAGAAATATAAGAAGAAGGCAATGGCTGCTGCATGGAACAATAAAGGAGACTCAAGCAGTGAGTCAAGCTCTAGTGAAGAAGAAGAAGAAAATGCCAACCTAGCTTTTATGGCAAACTGTAATGTCGCGTATTTTTCGGATCCTTGTGGATTCCTTGTTTTGTGGTTGTGGTGGCAGGTGTGTGGCCAATGTGGCGTGCTACAGGTGTGTACGCAGGTTTTTGGGGCTTAGTGGGACGGCAGGTTGGGCCCATAGCACCCGTTGGTTCACTGGTTGTGAACGCGACAGGGGTGTGCGTCGCATTCTTAACGCGACGGCCCTAGTGGTCGCGTTCTGCTTCCCGACCAAGATGCGGTCTTCGTTTGTATGCGCGCCGCGTGTCGCGCACTAGGCGGCATGCTGACGTCAGCCTTGAGAAGGCGACGCCCTACTCCGTCGCATTCAGGTCACGATGAAGGGGTACATCGCGTTCTTAACCACAAACAGTTCATAACCTAGGTCGGCCAGACAGAGCTGAGCGAGCTCTGTTTGGCCAGAGGGAAGAACTGCTGCGAGGATCTCGGGCAAATTGGCATTTGGGAGTCGTTTTCGGCATGGTCTCGCCGCGAGGACGTCGCACGGAGCGGGGGAGACACTGGGTTGTGTTTGATTTTTGCATTCTTCGTGAAGGTAAGGAGATTCTACCCGTTTTCATGTTGTGAATCACATGTGATGCATGTATGACTTGTTAATCGCTTAAAGAACATTAGATATCATGCTAGGGCACTAAGTAAAGCATGAAAAATGGATTTAAATGTGGTTTTGCATGGTTTGTGGGGGTGATCCGGGGAGAGCATCCCGGATTAGGGTTCCTACCTATGAAGGCGACGGAGCCCCCTATCGCGTTCTGAATGCGACAGGCCGACCGGTCGCGTTCAGGTATGAACGCGACATATCGGGTGTCGCGTTCAGAAGGCGACACTTCCCTCTATCGCGACCACAACTGAGAGAACTTGTTGTGTATGTTTTAGTGGTACGATTATCCAATTATCGTTAAAGTGATGTGCATGGCAATGGTAAGCAGTGCATTGGCACCTGTAGCACTCCACGAGCATTTTGTTACGTGGTTGGCGTATTGTTCACACAGTTAGTGTGCTGTTCACGTGGTTTGTGCGGTGTGCACGTAGTTTGTGTGTGTGTGGTGAGTAGTATGATGCCTACCATGGTTACCTCTTCAGTTGGGTGCCCTAGGTTCTATGTGAGCCAGGCACGTGTGTTTGTGCTCGGGGCTTGTCCCGGTACTTGTGTACCATTGAGGTCTATGTCGTCTGACCTAGACACCCTCAGTCCTGTGTTTGAGTTGTACATCCGGCTGAGGGAAAGACGATAGTGGGACAGCGACTTGTGAGAGTTTGTTGTTTTGTCGCTTGTAGCGCACTCGTGATTGGGGGTATGGACACCAGTAGACGTATTGGGCCCCAACTAGTCCTGTTTTTCAGTGCCTCACTCTAGGGAGCTTGAGCCAGAGTCCCTAAAGGTGCTAGGCATGGGCCTGCAGCAGTGTGGTCTGCAGGTGTGGTATTGGTTGGACTCCACACATGTTTGGCTTGTTCTAGTGGAGTGGCAACTGGACCTTTCGCTCGTGGCTGCGAGGTTGAGAGGTAGACCTGTGTGGTTTGTCCGAGTCAGTTGCTGGTGTCGCGAACCAGTCTACGTGGCTCGAGTGTGGCGGTCTCTACTTTAGCACATACACCGAGTTGTGGTTTGCCATTTATTTATTAAAGTTGGTTTACATTAATGAAAAATGGTAAGTGATATATACAGCTTAAATATTATGCTCAGTTTACTCTATAAATTGTTAGCATAGCTTCCTGCTTTCGTACTTGAGTTTGGTTTGCTCAATTTTTGGGGGAGTTTCCCTACTGAGCCAGTGACTTGCGAGGCTCACCCCTACTCCTTACAGGTGAAGGAGAGCAAGAGGTTTTCTTCCGTCTTCTAGTTCATAGCCGCATCACAGTGGTGTTGGGCCGACGCCTCCAGCAGTGTAGACTACTCTTTTGTTGTACCTCGGGGTATGCCTCAGGCTTGTGTACTTTAGTTTGACTTTTGTTGAAATTTGGCTATGTAAATCCATTGTAAATATATGTGGGATTGTGAATCTTATATATATATATATATATATATATATATATATATATATATATATATATATATATCAGTGTGTTCCTTTGCGTTTCCACAGACATGTGTGTGATATCCCTTGCAAGGCTACGGCTTGTTTGCAAGAGGCGGAGTTGGGTCAAGCTCGTTATTAGTTTAACGGGGTTGAACGACGTAGTCCGTCACACAAACACTGACGATAAGGTAACTTCAGACTCTTCTTTTACTTCATGTAATGATTCTGATTCTGACTTTGATAGTTTGGAAGAAGCATTTAACGAACTATATGTCAAATATAAAGATGTGTGTAAATAATTAAAATCGGTTAAGAAAAACTTTGCATGTCTTGAAATAACTAACTCAGATTTAAATCAGAAATGGAACAACTAGAAAAACAAATTCAATAATTAAAAAGGAGAAATGAGTTGTTGTGTGAAGATGTAAAAAATACAAATAAAAAAATATTAAGTCTAGAAAACCAGGAAATTGTAAGTAAGTCTAAAAAGGAAATAGAAATATTAACAAAAGACAACGAGAACTTAACAACTACAATCGAAAAATTAACCTATGGAAGATCTTCATTGATATTAAAAGGGTCAAGAAGATCACAAAGGAAGAAATATGAAATTGGTTATACTCTACCAGAAAATGAAGAAACAATTATATATCCTAAAATTTACCTATTACCAAAATTTGTAGCTGAACAGAAGCCTGGTTATAAAACAAAGATGAATAAACATAGTAAAACAAGCAAAACAACAAACGATATTTTCTGTTGCACTTATTGCAATAAACTAGGTTATATGAAAAATACGTGTACAACTAAACACCTAAAGTGGGTTCCAAAAAGAGATTTTGTAAAAGCTAACCAATCAGGACCCAAAAGAACTTGGGTACCTAAATCTTATTAATCTATTGCAGGAAAGCCTTAGAGCATCGAAATGGTACTTGGACAGCAGGTGCTCAAGGCATATGATAGGAAATAAGAAGTTGTTTTCATTTATTAAGACTAAAGAAGGGACAATCACTTATGGAGACAATGGTAAAGGATCAGTAATTTGCTGTGGATCAGTTGTAAGCAAAGACAAGACTCTGATAGAAGAAGTTCTCTATGTTGAAGGTCTCAAACATAATCTGATTAGCATAAGTCAGTTATGCGGCAAGGGTCATCAGGTAAAGTTCCAAGAATCCAAGTGTTTAATCATCAAGGAAGGGACAAAATTTTTTGAAGCCTATAGAGAAAGAAATCTCTATGTATTACGTTTGGAAGATCTAAAAGGTCAAGATATATGCTTGACTACAAGCAAAGAGCAAAATGCAGAACTATGGCATAGAAGACTAGGACATGTTAGCTTGGATGGAATCAGAAAGCTCATCAAGCATGACTTAGTGGAAGGCCTACCTAAGATAAATTCAAGATTGGATAAGATCTATGAACCATGTGCTAAGAGAAAGCATGCCAAATCTTCCTTCAAATCTAAGACAATAATCACCACCTCCAAGCCTCTAGAACTGCTACATATGGATTTATTTGGACCTATGAGGACTACATGTCTAGGTGGAAAGAATTTTGGATTCGTTATTGTTGATGATTTCTCAAGATACACATGGGTCTCTTTTCTTGAACACAAAGATGACACATTTGAAGCATTTGTCAAGTTCAACAAGCTAGTTCAGAAAGACATGTAAGTCTTCGATCTAATCATGGAGGAGACTTTCAGAATGACCGGTTTGTAGAATTCTGTGATGATCTTGGGATCAAACACAATTTCTCAGCACCAAGAACACCACAATAGCTGAGAGGAAAAATAGAACATTACTAGATATGACAAGAACTATGTTATCTGAATACAACCTTCCAAGATATTTCTGGGCAAAAACAATCAATGTAGCCTACTACATAATCAATAGAGCTATGATAAGGCCTATATTGAAGAAGACAACATATGAATTGTAGAAGCAGAAGAAACCCAAGATTAGCCATCTTAGAACATTTGGATGCCCTTGCTTTATTCACAACAATGGTAAGTCAAACATTGGTAAGTTGGATCCTAAATCTGATGAAGGTATTTTTATGGGTTACACTTCAAAACCCAAGGGATATAGAGTCTTCAATAAAAGAAGTCTATTAATTGAACAAATTGTACATGTTATTTTTTGATGAAACTAACCCTTCCTTGAGAAAGGAAATTGTTAGTGATGATGAAGGTACAGAGAACCTATTCGAGAAAATGAAGGAAGTATCCATCAAAGATAATGAGGATCCACCCTTGGAAGAACTACGACAAAAAGATTTAATCTATGAAAATCTTCCTAGGGAATGGAGATATAAAAGGATCATCCAATAGAAAACATAATTCGAGATCCAAATGTTGGGGTAAGAATAATAGGTAATATTATTCCTTGTGATTATTTAGCTTTTGTTTCTCAAATAGAGCCAAAGGCAGTCAATGAAGCACTGACTGATGAATCTTGGATTCTAGCTAAGCAAGATGAACTAAATCAGTTTAAAAGAAACTAGGTCTAGTCCCTTGTTCCCTGGCCATCAGATCATCTTGTGATTGGCACTAAATGGGTGTTCAGAAACAAGTTGGATGAAGCTAGTGTTATTACTAGAAATAAGGCTAGATTGGTTGCTCAATGCTATTTCTAAGAGGAAAGCATAGATTTTGATGAAACCTATGCACCAATTGCTAGACTTGAGACTATTCAGATTTTACTAGCTTATGCATCTGCATTGGATTTAAAACTTTTTCAAATGGATGTAAAATCAGTTTTTTTTGAATGGTTTTATGAAGGAGGAAGTCTATGTAGAATGACCTTCTGGTTTCGATGACTTAGAATATCCTAATCATGTTTTTAAATTACATAAAGCTTTATATGGTCTGAAACAAACACTTAGAGCTTGGTATGAAAGACTTAGTGCATTTCTATTGAACCATGATTTCATTAGAGATAAAGTAGATAGCACTCTATTCATTAAATCTTGCACTAAAGACATATTAATTGTACAAATTTATGTTGATGACATTATCTTTAAATCTACTGATGAATCTCTATGCAAGTACTTTGAAAAGTTAATGCAGGGAGAATTTGAAATGAGCATGATGGGGGAGCTCAATTACTTCCTTGGACTACAAATCAAGCAAGGTAAAGAAGGAACTTATATAAGTTAAATCAAATATACCAAGGAGTTATTGAAGAAATTTGAATTTGAAAATGCAAAGCCTCTATCTACTCTCATGAGCACATCAACAAGGTTGAATAGTGATCCAAAAGGTAAGAAGGTGGACCAAAAACTTTATAGAGATTTGATTGGTTCACTGCTTTACTTAATTGCAAGTAGACTTGATATTTTATTTAGTGTATGCATGTGTGCTAGGTATTAATCTGATCCCAAGGAATCACATCTGATTTTAGTAAAAAGGATTTTTAGATATTTAGCTCATACTCATAACTTAGGTCTGTGGTATCCTAAAACCTGTGAAATAAAATTTATTGGATACTCAGATGCTGACTACGCTGGATGCAAAGTGGATAGAAAAGCACCAGTGGCTGTTGTCAATTTCTTGCATGATGTTTAATTTCATGGTCTTTAAAGAAATAAAACTCAGAAGTCTTATCAACTGTTGAAGCTGAATATGTAGCTCCTGGGAGCTGTTGTACACAACTCTTTTGGATCAAACAAAAACTTGAAGATTATGGAGTGCACATCAAAACTATTCCACTGCAATGTGACAACACAAGTGCTATCAATCTCACCAAGAATCCTGTCCAGCACTAGATGACTAAGCATATTGAGGTTAGGTATCATTTTATTCAAGATCATGTGGCAAATGGTAATATCAGTATTTCTTTGATAGACACCTTAAATCAGTTAGCAGACATCTTTACAAAAACCTTACCTGAATAGAGATTTATCTCTCTGAGATGGGAATTAGTCATGTGCAATTTGTAACAAATTTATCTACGTATGACTGAAATAAATAAATTTATTTCAAAGTAAAATATTGCCCCTTTTTTTCTTTTATAAAAATCAATTCTATTCTCTCCTATATTCTATTCGTTTTTACGCTATCAGTTACACAGACTCTTTGTCATTTTGTGCAAATAATGCTCCGCCTTTTCTACTTTACCTTTCTCTATTATATACCGATGGCAACTCATTCCCTATCGATTCACTCTCTCTCTTCGTGCCCGTTCGACCCCAAGCTCTGCGAAACTCTCCTCTGATTCCACAGAGCCTTCCTCCTTCTTTGAGAAGTTTTTTATTTTTCCCGCTCAATTTCTTGAAGGGTTTTACTCCTCTTCCTCCTACGATCATTTAGAATTTTTTCTTGTTGATTTCCATGGCCGCATCTGGGAATTCTAGCAGTCTGGGTGGCTACAGTGCGGAGTTCCTCACGACAGAACAGCTCCAAAGATTTCAAGTTGTTAAGATCAAGATTTGTAGTAATAAGGTAGTTGACTTGGCCGATTTGGAGAAGCATGGTATGGTCAGTGTGGTTGAAGCGCTTGAAAGGATGAAATGGTCAAGGCTGTGCACGGTTTCAGAACCGAGCTACCCTCCCTTGGCAAAGGCGTTCTACACCTGCCTTCAATCTTAGGATAGAGGAACACTTATTTCATATGTTAAAGGTAAGCATATTCGAATCACCTTTGACCTGTTAGAAGAATTGTTTAGTTGTTCTAAGGAAGGTCACAATTTGGTAAACTCCGTGGATATTCATGCTAAAGGACTTGGGATTATTGGAACATAGTACAAGCTCAAGGATGGAAAAATAGATATAAATCAGTTTACAGCTTCAATAAGTTACTGCATTTTATTGTTTGTCAGATTCTAGTACCTCCCAGTGCCACCTTTTCTCAATGCACCAAAGGAGATGCCGATATCATGTTCTGGGCAGTGCAAAATCAGAAAGTGAACATGGCCCAAATTATGTTTGAAAGAATGAAGTCTACATCTGAACTTATATGGGACACGAAGAACAAGTTGGTAGTTCCTCTTCCTTGTGCTCATCTACTCACCAGAATTTTCCAACATTTTGAAGTAGACCAGGAAGGGGAGTTACTGGAGAGAATGGGGCAGCCTATCCGAATATGAAATCTGAAGAAAAGTGGATTCACTTTGTCTGCTAATGTGTGTTCTAAGGTCTCCATGGCTGAAGGAGGAGCCATTCTGGGAGATACTCATAGTATAGAAGCCCCATCTAATCTAGAAGCTGAGCCTGAAGTTGCAAATATTGAACCAGTTGCATCTATCCTTGCTGACCGAAGAATTGAGGACATTGCTCTTGAACTTTGAGCCCTCAGGGCAAGCAGTTGTGAGTGCTGTAACTGAGCTTGAAATAGAAACTCCTCTTGTACAGGAGACATTTGCTAATGTACTTGAGGAGGTAGCTCCTATTGAGGGGGAGAATGTAGCCGTCCCTCTAGAAAACTTGTCAGTCGAACACTCAGAGAATGTTCTTGTTGAGGAAGCTCCTGTTGAAGGAGAGCATGAAGAATGTGTCCCAGATGTTATGCCCATAGGACATTCAGAGGAAGTTGTTGTGGAAGAAGCTCCAGCTCAGGGGAGCATGTTGCTGCTACTTATGAAGATGCATTTGTGGAAGGTTTAGTGGAGGATGCCTCTGATGATGAAGCCTATGCTCATCAACATACAGAAACTAAAGCTATGCATAAAGAACCAAATGTTGATGAAGCTATCAGAGAAAAGGTTGTACATGACAGGATTCCTAGGCTCACTAGAAGAAGTCATAACAAGCCAAAGAAAATGAAAATTTGTGTTTATCTCGAGCCTGTCATTGAATGATTGAATGTTCAGGGAGAATTGATTTGCTCATTGCAGGAAGATCTTGCACCTATATCTGAGAGCCAGCAGGCTCAAGGGAATATTTTGTGTGAAGTAAAGAATGAGCTTCAAGGGATGAAAGCTGAATTCAGCAGCTTGAGAACCATGGTGACTGATCTCACTCAACTTGTGAGAACTCATCTAATCTCATCTGCTTTTGAATACCCCTATACGGCTCAAGACCCATATGTGCAAGCTTCTCAAGTTCCTTCGGAAGTAGCTAAACCAGGGCCATCTGTACAAGAAGCAGAAGATGCTACCGGGCCATCAGGGCCTCTAGATCAAGCAGAAGCTATTATTGGTCCATTAGGGCCATCTGTTCAGACAGAAGAAGTGGTTGGGCTACCAGGGCCTTCAACATCAGTTGCTCCACCTGAAGATATGGAGCCTGGCACTGAATCTAGCCCCACAGAGATTCCAGCTATGTTTTTAAATGAGCAGACTCCTGCCCCTTCCTCTCCTACAACTCCTTCCACTGCCCCTCCTGCTCCTGAGCCCTCCAAGAAACCTCTTCCTAAACACATTTCTTCTCCCACTCCTTTCATTGATGAACCACCCTCATCACCTACACCCTCTCCTTCTATTCCACCTCCTCATTCTGAAGCATCTCCAGCCTCTACCTCTGGCACCTCTTCAGCGGGACCTTCCACACAACCTCCCTCACACTCTTTCTCCTCTCTTCATCCTCCTACTCCACCATCCTTCATTACCCTCATTCCTGAAGGAGCTTGTTTTACTGGTACTTCTGTCAGTCACATTAAGGATCAATTTGAGGAAGCTATCATCAGGACAATGTTGTCTGTTTCCTCTTACATCCACAGGACTGAGTCTCTGCCCTCTTCTAGTCCTGCTCCTAAAAGAAGAAAAATCTCCCAAGAGCTTGTTCTCCAAAGTTCTTCAGCTCTGTTTCCCCCACTGTGGTACTCACTACATTTATCCACAGATGAAAATCCATCTACATTGAGTACCTTTAGAAGTGCACCTTTGCTGCAGTTTTTGGACTCCCCTATCTCAATCTTTCAGAATATCTTTCTCTTATCTTTCCTTTGTCTGATGTGCCTAAACCTAAGATCAATAAGATTCTTTCTATTGTTGAGTCCAAGACTGAGGAACAATGGGCTAGATCCCATAGAGCTCTTTATAGAAAATTTGAGGTTGCAAGGGATCGCATATACCCTTCGTCCGATCATACTCATTCTTTATCAGAATGGTTTGTGCATCAGCACACCTCTTCTTGGGGCCCTCAAATCCAGAAAGAAGTCAAGTTGGTAAGGCAGTTTCAGATGTATAGTGACTATTGTCATATTCATAATCTCCCTGAGGCTCAATTAGCACAGTTCAGGTCTGCTCTGGATGAACTTTGGTCCCAGCGCAAGGATTGTACAACTTTTCAAGTTGATTTTGACACTCTCAAGCTTCCAGAGTTCAAGTTATTGCCTCAGTTGCACTTCCTTCTCATGAACTCTGATGTTGGTCCCATTATTTTTGAAAGATTTGCCAGAGTCAAAACTCAGATTCAGGTCCAAAAAGGAGTTTATCTAGCTTTTCCTCGCTTTCTTTTTCGAGAGTATCACAGGGGGTTCATCAAATCTTCAGTTTTAGCCCGTCTGTTAGCAGAATCCGAAAGATTTTTTCCTAGTGAATGGCATAAGAAATATCACCAGGCAGCTCTCCAACTAGATCAGATCAATGCAGCTCAATTCAAATCCGATCAGCCCACCTTATCTCCCGAGCAGTTCATAGATCTCAACTCCATCAATCTGGTGACAGATCCTTATTCCATATGGGTTGGAAGATACAAAGTATATATTACTCTAAGGCAGGAACTACTAGCTCACAACATTGGTTATCCTATCTCCATAGATCAGTTTCTGCAGTATGCTAGTTTTGGCACCTGAAGCCTCTACAGAATGACTCTCAGTGATACAGAGTATTATCAGTTTCTTTAGACTCAGAGGCAGCTTCACATTAAAAAATTCAGTGCAGATATGGGGCCTTCCTACAATATCATCTGGGAATTGTTTAATAATTATTTTGAAGAGCAAGAAGTCAAAGCTTGGCCTATCATCACTCGCCTTGCTTCCCCCTTGTCCCCTGCCTTCTATATCTCAAACTCTCAGTGATTAATATCAATTCAATTGGCCTCCATTTTTCTTTGCATCTTTTATCTCCTAGATTTCTTTTTGATTAATGACAAAAAGGGGGAGAACACACTCTATAATTACATACTTATCACTTTACTTAAAATTTATTTTAGAAATTTCCTTTCCATACTCTTATTGTTCTGTCATCACTAAAAAGGGGAGATTGATGAACAATTTATCTCCACTCATATATTTTGGTGATGATAAACAAAACCCTGAAATATTTTGACTAACATATTCGACTGAAGTTTGTCAATAGGTATCAAATGAAATAAATTCTGCAAGTTGTCACACTCACTTTAAATTAGAAGTTTATTACATATGAATTACTAAGTCTACATCGGTTATTATTGTAAGTTCACATCGACTACTTTTTTAATATCACATCGAATATAGTCCACTTAAATATCGATTATGTTTTAACATAAATTACATTTCAACATAGGTTACACTCACATCGAGTTCACTTAAACATCGATTATGTTTCAACATCTATTACGCTCACATCGATTTCACTTAAATATCGATTATGGTTCAACATCGATTACGCTCACATCGATTTCACATAAATATCGATTATGGTTCAACATCGATTACGGTTCAATATTGATTACGCTCGCATTGACTATGGTTCAACATCGATTATGTTTAAATATCGACTACGTTCACATAGATTATAATTCAACATCGACTATGTTTAAATATCGACTATGAACACATCGATTATGATTCAACATCGATTATGTTCACATCAATTATCCTTTGGACATCGACTGTCTCTGAACATCAACTCTCTCTATGCATCGATTATGTTCACATCGATTATCCTTTGGACATTGACTGTCTCTAAACATCGACTCTCTCCGTGCATCGATTATGTTCACATCGATTATCCTTTGGACATTGACTGTCTCTGAACATTGACTCTCTCCGTGCATCGATTATGTTCACATAGACTATCCTTTGGACATCGACTATTCTTTGAACATCGACTATATTATCTTGATAATAACATCTACAATAATCATTTGATTATGGTTACAATCAAAGTGTTACCTAACATGATAAATTAGCCTTAATCATTTTTACCTCGCAACTCCTTCCAAATTAGTTTTGAAATGTTGTGCGTTTCAAACTTTCCTGCAATTTTTTTTTGTATCCCTTGCACACAAGCATTTATTGATTATCATGGGTGCAATTTCTATGCATGTCATCCTTTACTGCTTACCACTTTCATGACATATCAGCTAGAACTTTAAATGATAACAGAATGGTGTTTCCTCTTTAGTATATCTTCCTGTAGCATGGCCAATGACATTGACTGACAGTTTAGATACATTTGAGCTATCTACCTTCAAGCATTTATTGTCTGAAGGTTTTCGGTAGTCACATACGTTTACAACATTGGACATGCCATGTTGGCCGAAGCAAAGAAGATATTCATATGATCTCAACCATTTATTAACTACAGGTTTTTCGGGTCTCTTATGTTGGACTTGCTACAACTATCAGGAGACACGTTTCAAGATAAGAGACAATAGACACTTCAACGGATACTTCGTCAAGAGAAGATAAATAGAAGTATGTTGACGCAATGAAGTTGATCTTTTTTTAGATTGAAAAATAGAAGAGCTTGCTACTTCATTCAGATCACGACTCTTGCTCTTAGCTCTCCACAAAGCACTGTTCTTTAATCCCTTCTAGAGTGTGAGAGCTTGTTTAGATTTGAGAGAACTTCTTCTTGGTGTAATACTTTTTCTCTCTCAGATTCTGCCTTAGATCAAGCAGTGTATTGTTGCTATTTGCTTGGTCTAGGGGCCATCACCTCTTTACTCTTCTTTGAGTGCTCCTCTTCATCTGTGAAAAGAGGATATGCTGTGTAGTGGGTGGTTCTTTCCCTTTTGTAGAAAGGAAGACCTGTTGTAATAGGTGGTGTATTGCCTCTTCGTGAAGTGAAGAGAAGGCCAGCTGGTGCTAGATATGTAAGTGTCCTTGAGGGGACTGTACCCTTGGTTATAGGAATCCCAAATTGTTGCTTGGGGACTGGATGTAGGACTCTTTGTGATAGGAGATCTGAACCAGGATAAAATTTCTATTGTTCATGTGATTGCTTTCGTCTTCTTATTCGCTGCTCATTAACTCTAACTATTTTGTTTAGTGTTTCTAAAGTTATTTTGTCACAGAATATTTCTAAGATGATGTTTTAGCAATCCATTCACTCTCCCTTTGGGCTTGCAACCTAGTCAACGAAGCACACCGAACTTATTACACTATACACCTTGGAACTGTCAAGATGCACCAAGATCTCACGAAGAACTTTTGGTGGTGTAATATGTAACGTCGCGCATTTTTTGGATCCTCGTGGATCTTTGTTTAGCGGGTTTGTGGCCAATGTGTGGCCCATTAGCTTGTGTTTCAGGTGTCTGCATGGGTTGTGAGGCTTTGTGGGCCGGCAGATTGGGCCCAAAGCGCTCACAGGTTCTCTACCTGTGAACGCGATAGGGGTATGGGTCGCGTTCTGAACGCGACGGCCCTGGTGGTCACGTTCATGTTGCCATTGTTTGGTGGTCTTCGTCTGCATGGCTGCCACGTGTCGTGCGCTGGGCAGTCAGCTGACGTCGGCCTTGGGAAGGTGACGGCCTCCTACGTCGCGTTCAGGTCGCGACGTAGGCCTACGTCGCATTCTTAACCGATGTGCGTTTTTAAAGAAGTTTTGGCCGGACAGAGCTTTGGCAAGGTCTGCACGACCAGGGGAGCTTGCCGCGGGCTCTCTCAGGCAATTTGGCTTGTTGGGGTCATGTTTGGCGCGCTCTCGCCACGAGGACGTCATGTGGAGCAGGGGAGACGCCGTACCGTGGATGGTTTTTGCGTTCTTCACGAAGGTAGGGAGATCCCACCTCGTTTTGATGCATGGATCATGTGTGTGGTGTGTTTGATGTGTTTTTCATCTTATAAACCTTAGATATCATGCTAGGGCATTCATTAAAGCTTGAAAAATGAGAATTAAGCATGTTTTGTAGGGCTTGTGGGGGTAATCCAGGGAGAGGATCCCAGATTAGGGTTCCTGCCTGAGAAGGCGACAGAACCCCCCTGTCGCGATAAGGTCCCGACAAGCTGACCCGTCGCGTTAGGATTCTCTAACGCGACATATCAGGGTGTCGCGATCTAAATGCGACAGTACCCCACGTTGCGACCTCAGTCCTGAGGTCTTTGTGTGCATGTTTTCAAGGTACGATTATCCGATTATTTGTTAAGTTTTGTGCGTGGCACTGGCTAGTGGTGCGTTGGCACTTGTAGCGCTCGTAGAGCATGTTGCTCATGAGGTGAGCGTGTTTTTAAGTGGTTAATGTATTACTTGTGTTGCATGTGTGGAGTTTACGTGGTTTGGGTGTGTGCATGGCACATACTCTATTGTGGTCTAATGTGTTAATCGTAATGGTTGGACAGTGAGGTTCCAATGTGAACCTAGCCTCAGTCATGTGACGTCTTTTATAGGCTGATAAAGATGGTTTAATTAGTTTTGTTTGAGTAAAGTTAAGGGTTATTGTATGGCATTTATACATTGTGTTTATGTGGCTACAGAGGTCATGAGATGACCAATGACAGGCCGAATTGTGAATGTTTAATGCGATTTATGGATATGTCTGTGTAGGTTAGCTTATGGGTCACGAGTGACCAGGACAAGCTACCCTTCACATGTGTATTGGTTTGTGATAAAGATTATATATATATATATATATATATATATATATATATATATATATATATATATACACATCATGGTTTGAGCTTGCCGAGTTTGGTGGTCCGGCGCCTGTTCCGGAATACCTCTACAGTCAGGTACCCCAGGTTCTGTGTGAGCCAGGTACGTGTGTTTGTTGTGCTCGGGGTTTGTCCTAGTACTTGTGTTGTACCGTCGAGGTCTGTGTCGTCTGTCCTGGACACCCTCACTCCTGTGTTTGAGTTGTACGTCCGGCTGAGGGAAAGACGACAGAGGGCAGCGACTTGTGTTTGTGGGTGTGCAGTCGCTTGTAGCGTGCTCGTAATTGGGGGTACGGACACCAGTAGTCGACACTGGTGCCCAGCTAGTCCTATTTTCCAGTGCCTCACTTTAGGGAGCTTTGGCCAGAGTCTCCAAAGGTGCCAGGCATGGGCCTGCAGTTGTGTGTGGTCTGTAGGTGTAGCGTTGGTTGGTCTCCACTGTTCTTTAGCCTGTGCTTGTGGAGCGACAGTTGGACCTTTCGTTCGTGACTGCGAGACTGAGAGGTAGTTATTGTGTTGTCTGGGTTGGATACTGGCTTCATGAACCAATAGTCCGTTCCCATGTGGCGGCGTGATTCCTTTCCGACTCGTGCTTTGCTACTGGTTGTAGTGTGTGTGTATTGGCTTGTTGGTTGTGGTTTAACCCGTGTCGTGTGCCCATCGTTGGCACACGTGTTAAGGTTTTACCCGTGGTGGTGTGCCTTGTGCTGGCACTAGTTTGGTTGTGGTTTTCGTGGTGGTACCTCATGGTGGTAGGTACTGTTGTACCTGTACCCTACGTGGGTACTTGTTTCTCGTAGTACATAGTGTACCAACCTTTTCAGGTGGTGTGGTGGAAATGTGCCCTGTGGAGGTCCTGTGGTAAGACCTTCCACTTGTTGTGTTTTTCCCTTCCTTGGGTAAACTTCTGAGTAAGGTTACATTGTGTGATGGATTGGCATCATGGTAGCCAGTCCTATTACTTAAGTGTGATATTCGATATATCATGGTTTAGCGGTATAAAGGACTAGCTCTTGGTTAGCAGTCCCATTACCCATGTGTTTGTGGTTCGCCTGTGAAGCTTGTAGCCTAGGCAGTGGTTTTGTAACATCTCGTGCTTTTCGGATCCTTATGGATCATGTGTGTATTGGTTGTGGTGGCCATTGTGAGGCCAATGTGGTTTGGACGTGTGGTGTGTGCAGGTGTGGTGCAGGTTGGGTTCTAAAATAAAATAGGACCTGCTGCAGTTGAGTAGGAGTTGGCGGCCAGGTGTGGTCGTTGACTTGTTGGCGTCCATATGTATTGACGTTTACTGTATGAACTTGGAGACAAGGGATATGGACGTCTAGCCTTGGCGGTCTGATTGGCGACAGCCATGTTGACGCCAACCTGTGCGACCTGCAGAATATAGGTCTGCCCGAGAGCAGTTCTCTCACTCCATTCTCCATCTCCTTTGCCCTGTCTTCATGCCTCTTGCTTCCCCACTACTTCCAAGATCTGTGTAAGGATAATTGGAGGAACGTGGAATGCGAGACGGTGACAAATCGACCAAGGAAACGCCGGGACGTGGTGCAATTGCCGTAGGAGCTCGCGGAGGGTTCGGTGTGAACCGGGAGAATTTAGGAGGTTTAAGCGCGTCCTGAGGTAGGGAACGATCCCTTTAGTTCCTATAGGTTGTGATAATGCAATTAGAAAGCATGAAACTGCATGATAATTGTGTTTTCGGGTAATGGTATCCATGCAGGGTACACGGGTGGTTTGAGCAATTTAATAATGGAAACATGTTGTTTCGAGTTGATTAGGATTCATGCATGTTAGAGGAAGTATTTTCTCATGTTTCTCGATAGTTTCGGGACTATGAATACCTGTAGAATCGGTTTAGGGTTTCTGCAAGAACTGGAGATGAGGAGCTTGGCGTCAATATAGATTGACGCCATGTTCTTTAGCTGGGAACTTAACGGCCAGATACCTTGCCGTTTATACCCCATCGACGGCAGTCGATGTTGCCATCAGCATGCTTTTAGTTTAAATATTGATATATTGAATATTTGTTGTTATCGAGCGGTGCAACGATAATTGTGATGCACCCAGTGCTCGTGGTTTCTGAGACTAGCGTACTGGGTACGCAGATGGTTGGTTCTTTACGTGCTTACGTCGTGTTCACGTGTAGTGGACTACTAGTGCACGCGGTTTACGTGAGTCTTCACGTGGTTTGTGTGTGACGTGCACGTGGTTTTGTGTACGTGGTGAGTAGTACGACGCCTACCGTGGTTACCTCTCCAGTTGGGTGCCCCAGGTTCTTTGTTAGCCAGGCTGTTAGCTCGGGACTTTGTACCGGTACTTGTGTTGTACCGTCGAGGTCTGTGTCGTCTGACCTGGACACCCTCACTCCTGTGTTTGAGTTGTACGTCCGACTGAGGGAAAGACGACAGTGGGACAGTGACACTTGTGTTTGTCTTTAGTCACTTGTAGCGCGCTCGTAGTTGGGGGTACGGACACCAGTAGTCGACACTGGTCCCCAGCTAGTCCTTTTCTAGTGCCTCACTCTAGAGGGCCCAGACCAGGGTCTCCAGAGGTGTCAGGCATGGGCCTGCGACCGTGTGGTCCGAAGGTGGTGGTGTTTAGTTGGTCTCCACAGTTACTTGACCTTTTCACGTGGAGCGGTAGCTGGACCTTTTGTCCGTGGCTGCGAGACTGAGAGGTAGACCTGTGTTAGCTTGTCCGAGTCAGTCTCTGGTGTCGCGAACCAGTTCACGTGACTCGTGTTTGGCTGTCTCTACTTTAGCTTGTACACCTGTACTGGTTTGCCGTTTAATTATTACAGTAGTTTTACGTAGTCGGCAGACGGTGAGTACTTTTACAGCTTTCATATCCTGGTTAGCTGTTCTATAAATTGTTGGTACTGTTTACTGCTTTTGTACCTGTGGTTTTGGTTTGCTCGGTTTTGGGGGAGTTCCCTACTGAGCCAGTGACTCGCGAGGCTCACCCCTACCCCTACAGGTGAGAGCGAGGGGGACGTTTCTCCACCGTCGTCCAGTTCAGAGCTGCGTCGTAGCGGTGCAGGGTCAGTACCTCCAGCTGTGTAGTAGCAGCTCCAGCAGTGTAGTGTAGTCAGTTGTTTACTTGTTTCAGTTGTACCTCGGGGTATGCCCCAGGCTCTTGTACTTTCTTTCAGTTTTGTGGAAATATGGCTATGTAAACTTGTGAAATATATATGTGAAATGGTGTGTTTCTTTGTGTTTACACAGACTGTGGTTTGGTATCCCTTACGAGGCTTCGGCCCGTTCGCGGGAGGCGGACTCGGATCAAGTACGTTATCGGTTTAACAGGCTTGATCGAGGTGTTCCGCCACAGTTGGTATCAGAGCAAGGTCCATGTTAATATAAGGGAACTAGAAAGATACATAGCCTTATTTCGGTCTTTATACACTGCTGGTAGGGGCCCTGGTTTCTGATAATTTGTTGTTTTGTTTTGTTTGGTATGTTGTTTATGTAGAAATTTGAAATGGCTGATAGAAGAGATTGGGGTGGTGGAGGAGATGATCCCGAGGAAAGTACTCAGCGTATGATAGAGAGAATCTGGGAGAGCCTTACTTATATCCAAAGGAGGATGGATCAGCAGGCGCCGGTACCACAGGTTGCAGTGCCACCTGGGGATGGAGAGACTGTACATGTAGCTCCAGTTCCGCCAGGAGTAAGGTGCCTTTTGTAGCACCTGTGCCACCACCACCACCAGTGTTATTAGCAGAGGAACCAGTGATGCAAGTTGAGAAATTTCTGAGATTGCAGCCACCTACTTACTCAGGAGGGCCGAATCCAGATACAGCGGAACACTGGGTCCATGAGATTGAAAGAGTTTTTGCGACCATGAGATGTCCGGAAGCAGATAAAGTCGTGTTAGCTGCATATCAATTGCGGGGTTTTGCATTAGAATGGTGGCGATTGAAGATGCAGACCACCTTCGCAGGCAGGACAGAAGAGGCTATCACTTGGTCGGAATTTCTTGATGTATTTAACGATACATTCTTCCCGATTCAAGTACAGCAAGTAAAGAGAGAGCAGTTTCGGACACTCCAACAAGGTAACTCTTCAGTTTTAGAGTACCAGATGAGGTTTATGGCGCTTAGCCGATATGCGCCTTATGTAGTATCAGATAATAATATGATGGTTGAGTATTTCATTAGAGGTTTGAGAGTGGAGTTGCAGGATGCAATAGTACCTCTCATGTGTAAAACAGTGGAAGAAGCGGCTTAGAGGGTAGCTACGTTGGAGAGGTCTATTCGGACTCGTCAGGTAGGCGAGTCAGGCTCAGGTAGTTTTCGACTACCGCAGTAGTCAGTGGGTGCGAGTAAGGGTAAAGCACCAGCAGGACCTTCTTCATCAGGCTTTGGTAAATGGGGTCAGAAATTGAAGCAAGCATTTAAAGGTAAAGGAAGAGGATGGGGAGGTCGTCAGCAATTCCAGCAAGGTCGTGGTAGACCAGAGGTGGAGGAGTCGCAGCAGAGTACTGCCAGGCAGCCCATTATTCCACCAGAATATAGATGTTATAATTGTAATCAGCCGGGGAATTTGATCCGTAATTGCCCCTATCCGAGAGAGTATGGGTATGGAAGAGGTGTGCAGCAACAGCAACAGCCTCAGCAGTTTCAGCAGCCACAGGCAAGTCGTGGCAGAGGAGCACCGCAGCAGCGAGGAAGAGGCCGGGTTATGGCTATCACCCGAGCCCAGGTGGAGGCATCGAATATGATAGAAGGTACTTTACCTCTTTATGATTATTCAGCAAGAGTTTTATTTGATTCGGGTGCCTCTCATTCTTTCATTTCTGAAGAATTTCTGGATTGCATGACTCATCCTTTAGAAGAAAAATCTTGTGAGTTGGTAGTGGAGGTTCCCTCAGGTGAGTTCCTGCTCACTTCGAGCTTTATAGATGAAGCTATTGTTATGATTGAAGGGAACCAGATGCCGGGTCGGTTGTATGCCCTGCAGTTGACAGATTATGATATTATTTTGAGTATGGACTGGCTTGAGACTTATGGAGCAATGCTAGATTGCAGAAAGAAAAGGATCAGGTTTTGTCATCCTAATGGTGCAGTATTTGAATATCAAGGTATGCCTTTTTATACCTCTAAGTTTCTAATTTCTGCAATTAGAGCTAGAAAGTTGATAAATGCTAGGTGTGTGGCTTATTTAGCCTCGGTAAGTCTGGTAGAAGCTAGTCAGTCAGTGGAACCAGTTCCCGTGGTTAGGAAATTTGCTGATGTTTTTCCTGAAGATTTGCCTGGTTTAGCTCCACATAGAGAGGTGGACTTTACCATTGAGTTGCTGCCAGGTACCATGCCGATTTCTAAAGCTCCATATCAGATGGCACCAGTAGAACTTAAAGAATTGAAAAAGCAATTAGAAGAGTTGTTGCAGAAAGGATTTATTAGACCGAGTTATTCCCCGTGGGGAGCACCGGTATTGTTTATGAAAAAGAAAGATGGAAGTTTTCGTATGTTTATTGATTATAGAAAGTTGAATGATGTGACCATTAAGAATAAGTACCCATTGCCGAGGATAGATGATCTGTTTGATCAGTTGCAATCAGCAAAGGTATTTTTTAAAATTGATTTAAGGTCCGGGTACCATCAGTTGAGAATTAAAGAGGAGGATATAGATAAAACAACATTCAGAACCAGATATGGTCACTATGAGTTTGTGGTTATGCCATTTGGGTTGACTAATGCTCCTCCAGGTTTTATGGATCTGATGAATAGAATTTTTCATCTGTATTTAGACCAATTCATTGTGGTCTTTATAGATGATATTCTAATTTATTCAGCATCTGAAGAGGAGTATGCAGCTCATTTGAGATTTACCCTACAGTTGTTAAGGGATAACCAGTTGTTTGCTAAATTCAATAAGTGTGAATTTTGGTTGAAAGAAATTCAGTTTCTAGGTCATGTCATCTCAGCTAAAGGAGTAGCAGTGGACCCGAGTAAAGTGGAAGCAGTGATGAGATGGGAAGTGCCTAAGACAATAACTGAGATTAGAAGTTTTTTGGGATTAGCAGGTTATTATAGGCGCTTCATAGAAGATTTTTCTAAGATTGCGGCACCTATGACTAAATTGACCAGGAAAGGTGTGCCTTTTGTGTGGTCCGGTGAATGTCAAAAAAGTTTTATGGAATTAAAGAAAAGACTTACAACAGCACCTATATTGACATTACCGGAAGGGAGTGGTGGTTTTGTGTTGTATACTGATGCTTCAAGGAGAGGACTTGGTGCAGTGCTTATGTAGCATGGCAAAGTAATAGCTTATGCATCTAGGCAATTAAAGCTGGCAGAGGAGAATTACCCCCCTCATGATTTGGAATTGGCAGCAGTTGTGTTTGCTTTGAAAATGTGGAGGCATTATCTGTATGGCGAGAGATTTGAGATCTTTACAGATCATAAAAGCTTGAAGTATATCTTTTCGCAGAAGGATTTAAATCTTCGTCAGCGCAGATGGATTGAATATTTAAAGGATTATGATTTCAATTTGGATTACCATCCAGGTAAGGCCAATGTTGTAGCAGATGCCTTGAGCAGAAAGACATATATAAATCTGATGATGATCAAAGAATGGAAGCTGTATGAAGAGGTAGTGGAAAACTCTTTGTATGTGCCCAGTAGTCAGCGACGGGCAGTACTAGCTGCTAGTGCTGTAGAACCGTCCTTGTATTGGCAGATTGTTGAGGCTCAGAGAGCAGATGTAAGTTTAGCTGAAATTGTAAAAATGGAAGGAGTTGCCATTGATGATAATTGTGTGGTTAGGCTCAGAGGCAGATTGTTTGTTCCAGCTGAAAGAGAGGTGAAGCAGCGAGTGTTGGAAGAGGCTCATAAATCCAGGTACACTATCCATCCGGGTAGTACTAAAATGTACCACGATTTGAGGAAGCATTTCTGGTGGCCTCATATGAAAAAGGAAATAGCAAAGTTTGTTGCAAGATGTGCTATCTGTCAACAGATTAAAGCAGAACATCAGAAGCCTGGAGGTTTATTGCAACTGTTGCCCATTCCACTATGGAAATGGGATGATATTGCCATGGACTTTGTGGCAGGTTTACCAAGATCGAATTCCGGGCATAATGGAATTTGGGTATTTGTTGATAGATTGACTAAGGTGTGCAGATTAGTGGCAGTAAGTATGTCTTGGACAGTGGATAAACTAGCAAAGGTTTATGTTGAAAGAATTGTTCCACTGCATGGTATTCTGAAGACTATTGTGTCTGACAGAGATCCAAGATTTACTTCTAGTTTTTGGAGAAGTCTGCAAAAGGTAATTGGTACTGAGCTGAGATATAGCTCCGCTTATCATCCCCAGACAGATGGTCAGACAGAGAGGACTATCCAGACAATTGAAGATATGTTGCGGGCTTGTTGTTTAGTTTGGGGAGGTAACTGGGAGCATCATTTGGGAATGGTTGAGTTTGCCTACAATAATAGTTATCATACCATCTTAGAATGGCACCGTATGAAGCTTTATATGGAAGGCCATGTAGAACCCCATTGAACTGGCATGAAGTGGGAGAAAGGCAATTAGTGGGTCCTGAATTAATTCAGAAAACCACAGAAGTGGTGAAACTTATTAAAGAAAAATTGCAGGCAGCTCAAAGTAGGCAAAAGAGTTATGCAGATATCCGGAGGAGACCACTTGAGTTTGAGGTGGGAGATTTTGTTTTCTTAAGAGTTTCCCTGAGTAAAGGTATTATGAGGTTAGGTAAGACTGGAAAACTAAGCCCAAGGTATGTAGGACCTTTCCAAGTGATTGAGAGAATTGGGGAAACAGCTTATAGGCTGAATTTGCCAGCAGATTTTGCGGATGTTCATAATATATTTCATGTCTCTATGTTAAGAAAGTGTATTGAAGATCCAGCTCAAATAATCAGTTATCAAGGTGGTGACCTGAGACCGGATATGACCATGCCAGAGTATCTGGTGCAAATCACTGATCGAAAGATAAAGAAGTTGAGAAATAAAGAAATTGAATTAGTTAAAGTGCGATGGGAAAATAGGTTGGGTGGTGAGGATACCTGGGAGTTAGCCGAGGAGATGGCTAAAGGGTATCCCTATCTGTTTGAATAAGCTTTGGTATTTCTTTTTAGATGATAGTACTTGAAATGGTGTGTATGTTTAAGTTGTTTAACTTTGAGTTGTGTTATGAATTTCGAGGTCGAAATTTTCATTTTAGATGATAGTAATGTAACGTCGTGTGCTTTTTGGATCCTTATGGATCATGTGTGTATTGGTTGTGGTGGCCATTGTGAGGCTAATGTGGTTTGGACGTGTGGTGTGTGCAGGTGTGGTGTAGGTTGGGTTCTGAAATAAAATAGGACCTGCTGCAGTTGAGTAGGAGTTGGCGGCCAGGTGTGGTCCTTGACTTATTGGCGTCCATATGTATTGACGTTTACTGTATGAAATTGGCGACAAGGGATATGGACGTCTAGCCTTGGCGGTCTGATTGGCGACAGCCATGTTGACGCCAACCTGTGCGACCTGCAGAATATAGGTCTGCCCGAGAGCAGTTCTCTCACTCCATTCTCCCTCTCCCTTGCCCTATCTTCATGCCTCTTGCTTCCCCACTACTTCCAAGAGCTGTGTAAGGATAATTGGAGGAACGTGGAATGCGAGACGGTGACGAATCGACCAAGGAAACACCGGGACGTGGTGCAATTGTCGTAGGAGCTCGCGGAGGGTTCGGTGTGAACCAGAAGAATTTAGGAGGTTTAAGCGCGTCCTGAGGTAGGGAACGATCCCTTTAGTTCCTATAGGTTGTGATAATGCAATTAGAAAGCATGAAACTGCATGATAATTGTGTTTTCGGGTAATGGTATCCATGCGGGGTACACAGGTGGTTTGAGCAATTTAATAATGGAAACATGTTGTTTCGAGTTGATTAGGATTCATGCATGTTAGAGGAAGTATTTTCTCATGTTTCTCGATAGTTTCGGGACTAAGAATACCTGTAGAATCGGTTTAGGGTTTCTGCAGGAACTGGAGATGAGGAGCTTGGCGTCAATATCGATTGACGCCAGGTTCTTTAGCTGGGAATTTAACGGCCAGATACCTTACCGTTTATACCCCATCGACGGCAGTCGATGTTGCCGTCAGCATGCTTTTGGTTTAAATATTGATGTATTGAATATTTGTTGTTATCGAGCGGTGCAACGATAATTGTGATGCACCCAGTGCTCGTGGTTTCTGAGACTAGCGTATTGGGTACGCAGATGGTTGGTTCTTTACGTGCTTACGTCGTGTTCACGTGTAGTGGACTACTAGTGCACACGGTTTACGTGAGTCTTCACGTGGTTTGTGTGTGACGTGGACGTGGTTTTGTGTATGTGGCGAGTAGTACGACGCCTACCGTGGTTACCTCTCCAGTTGGGTGCCCCAGGTTCTTTGTGAGCCAGGCTGTTAGCTCGGGGCTTTGTCCCGATACTTGTGTTGTACCGTCGAGGTCTGTGTCGGCCGACCTGGACACCCTCACTCCTGTGTTTGAGTTGTACGTCCGGTTGAGGGAAAGACGACAGTGGGACAGTGACACTTGTGTTTGTCTTTAGTCACTTGTAGCGCACTCGTAGTTGGGGGTACGGACACCAGTAGTCGACACTGGTCCCCAGCTAGTCCTTTTCCAGTGCCTCACTCTAGAGGGCCCAGGCCAGGGTCTCCAGAGGTGTCAGGCATGGGCCTGCGACCGTGTGGTCCACCGGTGGTGGTGTTTAGTTGGTCTCCACAGTTACTGACCTTTTCACGTGGAGCGGCAGCTGGACCTTTCGTCCGTGGCTGCGAGACTGAGAGGTAGACCTGTGTTAGCTTATCCAAGTCAGTCTCTGGTGTCGCTAACTGGTTCACGTGACTCGTGTTTGGCTGTCTCTACTTTAGCTTGTACACCTGTACTGGTTTGCCGTTTAATTATTACAGTAGTTTTACGTAGTCGACAGACGGTGAGTACTTTTACAGCTTTCATATCCTGCTTAGCTATTCTATAAATTGTTGGTCCTGTTTACTGCTTTTGTACCTGTGGTTTTGGTTTGCTCGGTTTTGGGGGAGTTCCCTACTGAGCCAGTAACTCGCGAGGCTCACCCCTACCCCCACAGGTGAGAGCGAGGAGGATGTTTCTCGACCGTCGTCCAGTTCAGAGCTGCATCGTAGCGGTGCAGGGTCAGTACCTCCAGCTGTGTAGTAGCAGCTCCAGCAGTGTAGTGTAGTCAGTTGTTTACTTGTTCAGTTGTACCTCGGGGTATGCCCCAGGCTCTTGTACTTTCTTTCAATTTTGTGGAAATATGGCTATATAAACTTGTGAAATATATATGTGAAATGGTATGTTCCTTTGTGTTTACACGGATTGTGGTTTGGTATCCCTTGCGAGGCTTCGGTTGTTCGCGGGAGGCGGACTCGGATCAAGTACGTTATTGGTTTAACGGGCTTGGTCGAGGTGTTCCGCCATAGGTTTGCTTGTGTGGCTTGTAGCTTAGGCGCCCAGTTGTTGAGGTAGTATGCCTGTGAGGCCAGTGGCCTAAGTGTTTCAGTTGTTGAGCGGACTAGTAGTGTTGTGCTAGTCCTGTAGTTCCTCTTTCTTTCCGAGGAATATGTATTTGTTTATGATTTACTGTTTAAGCTGTTATTTATTATAAATGTTGTGAGAATGATATGGTTTGACTATTTGAGTTGCCGGTGAGACCCTTTGGGGTTGAGGTTCTTCAGTGTTGCGTGTTGTTTTTGGGTGGTCCCCTACTGAGCCTGTGACTTGTTGAGCCTGTGACTTGTTGGGTGGTCCCCTACTGAGCTTGTGCTCCTTCGGGGTATGCCCCAGATAGTTGTACTCTTTAATTGGACATGCAATAATGTATTGGGACAGTTGTACAATGTGGTATACAGATATGAGCACATGTACTTTCTTGTGTCTTATACTGTAGTTGTTGTCTTTTATATTCTTATTGGACACTTGTGTGAGATATCCTTGTGAGACTTCAGTCCGTTCGCGGGAGGCGGATTTGGATATGGAGCCTTATTAGGCATAAGTATCCAGGGCCATTACATAATATGAAGAAGGACATTGCCATTTTTTTAGCAAAATGCTTAACTTAAGGCTGAGCATCAGATGCCTGCAGAAAAATTGAAACCTCTAGAGATACTAGAATGGAAATGAGACAATGTAGGCATGGAATTTATTACGAGATTACCCAAAGCTCGTGGCGGATATGATGTCATATAGGTAATAATCGATTGACACACGAAGTTAGCTCATTTCCTAACTGTAAAAAGTAAATGGTCTGTCAGTATCCTTACAACATTATATTTAAAGGAAATTGTTCAACTGCATGGAATCCCAAAGGATATTTTCTCTGATCATGATGCAAGGTTCACCTCGCATTTCTAGAAGGAACTACAAGAGGCATTGGGAACTAAATTGAAATTCATCACTGCTTTTCATCCTCAAACTGATGGGCAGATCGAAAGATTAAACCAAGTTGTTGACGACATGTGCTGAGCATGTACATTAGAATTCAGGAATGACTGGAACATTCATTTGTGGATTTTGGAAATCACTTCTAATAACAGTTACTAGAGCATGATTTAGATGGCACCTTTTGGAGTACTGTATGGAAGACAATGTAGATGACCCATCTGCTGGATAGAATTGAATATGCCCTAGATTCTTGGAGCAGAAATGTTACAAGAAACATCAGAAATCATAAAGATAGTACAATGAAGGATGAAGGTCGCACAGGATTGACAGAAGAGTTATGCCGATCAAAGAAGGAGAGAGCTGGAATTCCAACAAGAAGATCATGTCTTCCTAAAAGTATCACCTCGAAGAGGTATCCGAAGATTTGGAGTAGTGGCTTATCAAATTGCTCTTCCCTCAAAATTATCCAATGTACATGATATCTTTCATGCATCTCTACTGCGGAAATATGTCTATGACCCATCCCATGTCATAGAATATGAAATTTTGAATGTGCAAAGTAACTTGGCATATGAACTGAAACCAGTACAAATCATCAACCAAAAAATCAAGCAACTCCAGAATAAGTAAGTTCCATTATTGAAGATTCAATGGAGTCGTGCGAGGATAAGAAGAAGAAACAGAGAATTAGAGGATGCTATCAAAGTCAAATACCTAGAATTGTTTGCAGACTAGTATTTGATACAAGTTGAATTTGGAGGACCAAATTCTTTTCTCAGTAGGGAGGAGGTGTAACACCTTGACTTTATATATATAAAAATAAATAAATCTTGAGAAATTTTGGTTAATCGATTTTAGATGTTACATGTTAATATTACACTTGACTAAATGTATTTCATGATAGCACTACCAAAATTATTGTTAAAAGTAAATACACAAGAATGTACATAATGCCTATCCAAGATAAATTTGGAATATCAACTTAAATGAGAAAGAAACTGTAATTGAAAGGAAAGAATTAAAGAAATGATATTATAATTATATATATAATCATTTATTGTGTAACTCATTCACTATTCACATACGTAACCTATCTTACGTATCAACTGTTATACGTGTTAACCACGGGTGAAATCAAGCTACGTGGGTAAAATCTATCAACTAAACCTATCAGCGTGATCTCCATCATCCAACTGTTGGTGAATTCACGCACATGTTAGATTTATATAAGTTGTTCTTTGGCCAAGAACTTTGGCTGCTAGCTGCTCTGATTGCTGGAACTGGAGGTGGTAGAAGAAGGAAGGGTCGGCGTGCTGGTGAAAGGAAGAAGGGTTTTGGAGCTCTGTTCTTCTTGTCAAGTAGGATATTGTCTTCTTTCCTCTCTCTTTACTACCTTCATGATGGTCAAGTGTTTATGTTGCCTAAGTTAGAACCCTCTATATTGTTAGCATGTCCCAACCCAAGGCAACCCCAAGCCACCATCGTAAGCAGAAAAGAAACCAGTTCTGAAATATCACCAGAATCAGTCGACCGACCGATCCTATTGGTCGATCGATCCCCCTTTATAATACCTGCCTGAGAGAGAAAAAGAAGAGAGATGAGGAGCCTAAAGCTTTCCATTACCCCAGAAAAGTGTGTACGACTGTACAATAGACTCTCCTCTGTTGGGCAACATGCTGCGAGGCAGGTGCGCGTGCCAGTGTGTCACCCTGAGGGACCTAAGAATGAGGGTGTGGCGGAGGCTGGGTTGGCCAAGTCATGCCTAGGTCCGGGTGTGGACCTGCTTGCGGGTGTTGCTGAGATGTCCAGCAGGGGGACTGTACCCTGTGGTGGGTTATAAGGAAGGATGATATCCTTACGCAACAGCTCGAGTTTTGGCATAACGGCAATGCCAAGGATACCATCCTTCCTATAACCCACCACAGGGTACAATCCCCCTACTGGACAACTCAGCAACACCCGCAGGCAGGTCCACACCCAGACCTAGGCATGACTTGGCCAACCCGGCCTCTGCCACACCCTCATTCTCAGGTCGCCCTAGGGTGAGACGCTGGCATGCGCACCTGCCTCGCAGCATGCCGCCCAACAATCTCCCTCCTAATGGCACCTATGGGAATCGAACCCGCGACCTGCTCTGATACCAAGTATATAGGATCTCAGGCATTGCCGTTAAGCCAAAACTCGAGTTGTTGTGTAAGGATACCATCCTTCTTTATAACCCACCACAGGGTACAGTCCCCCTGCTGGACAACTTAGCAACACCCGCAGGCAAGTCCACACCCGGACCTAGGCATGACTTGGCCAACCCGGCCTCCGCCACACCCTCATTCTCAGGTCACCCCAGGGTGAGGCGCTGGCATGCGCACCTGCCTCGCAGCATGCCGGCCAACACATGTAACTCCCTTGTCCTCTATACTTGGATTTAATATTCTTTATTAAGAACATATATGAAATACAGTATTTTAGAATGTTTTCAAGGCAGCCATCTGTTCTACAAGATATCTGCAAGTGTCCTTCGAATTGACAAGTCTCTAGTTTTTAAGGAAAAGTTTTTTTTTTCAGTTGTACTGCGTGCCAAGCAAGTGTCCAGACCTCTTTGGATGCTTACCTACCCCAGTACTCCTCAAGGATAAACTTTTTGTCTGGAACAGATAGATATATCTTCAAAACGACTTGTCTCTTGCTTTCATTTGTTATTTTATTTCTTACAAGCCTAACCATGAGAAAGAGAAAAGTTTTACATAGGTATGGTGTTTGTAGACATTTATTGAAGTTGTCTATAGAATCATGTAGCTATCCAAGTAGCCTGGAAGCCGTTGAGACTCAAGATCTGATGATGAACCTCTCAAGTTGTCTCCCAACTCACAACGTTCAAATGTTTGAAACAACTATTTTCCAACATGAAAAAAAGACTCTAAAGGCTATATTAAGAGCTGAAGTTTGAAGATCCACAATATAGAATACAAGACATAGAAGAAAAGAAATATACACACCCAACTACAAGCAAGAGAGCCATAGACACAATTTGAGGAAAGCATTCTGTGCAAGCAGTCGACTTCAAGTTTTCCTCCTCTCTCTTTTGTCTTGTTCGTGGGGGATTCAAATTCTGAGATCTATTCTCCAGACCACCTTTGAGCTAGAAAGAGTTCTGAACATTGAAGTCCATTTGTATATCTCTTTTATGATCTCTTGTGTTTGCTCATTCCTTGAGCAAACACACAATCTATACTTTGTTCAGTGTAGAAACCAGCAGGGGTTTGTTCCCTGCAGTTTCCCTTTGGCAAAAGAGAAGGCCTATGGTTGTAGGTGGTTGTTTATCCCTTTTGTTTAAGGGAAGATTTGCCGGGGAACAAGTGGTTGTAATACCTTTTATTGGAAAGAAGGCCAAGAGTTCTCGAAAAATCCCAAGTTGCACTTGGGGACTGGACGTAAGACTCCTGATTGAGAGGAGGTCCGAACCAGGATAAATTCTTTGTGCACTTTGTGTGACTGATTCTGCCAAGTTATACTTGTTTAACACACACCACACCAAGTAGTAATGCTACTGTTAAGTGCTCTCTCATTTTTAGATAAATTTATAAAGTGCAAGAAGTCCTATTCACCCCCCTCTAAGACATCTAAAGCTCCATCTTGATCTAACATAGTGTAGCACCTCAGATGCAGACATCTCCCCCCATCACAATATAGGCCTGATGAGACTCGACCATACCCTCTTGGTGTGCTGTCTTAGTGCTACTCGATCTGTCAGTTCACCTCTGTCGATGCGTCAGCTTGGTGCCCACAATAGGTCACTCTTCACCCACATTGCAAAGCACCATGAGATACTGTTAGCCCAACCTTGTCCAGCTAGTCCACTAGACTCCTTTATGCTACTCCAGACTTGAGTTGCGGTGTTCGAGGTCTAAACTCAAAGTGGAAGGCTCATGATAGGGCTTTGCTTTATTGGGCCCAGTTCAACTTGGCCCACTTAGCACACTGGAGGCAAAGAGGAGTAGGAGTTCAAGAGAAAACTTAATCCTATATCAGAACTCACACTTCTCCTCATCTTAGGGCCACTTTCAACAAAACTCCAATAGCCATAGGTAAGGGCCAAAATAGGACATGTGTCAACCAAACATAGTTCTACCAACAACTCTCTTCTTACTCTATCTCCCTTCTAGGATCGAGCTTTTCCCACTTTGTTGACTTGATTGTTGGAGGGCTGACTGGGAGATCCCCTCTAGAGATTAGCTATCTTGTAGGGTAAAGAGACATTTAGAAAGCGATACGGCACCTATTTTCTTTCTTCATCTGAGCTGCTTGAGAGCTGACCTTAGGCCATCCATGGTTGTCTCCTCCTTGATATCCATAGAAATCAGACATGACTCTTGCCTCTTGTTGTAGGACCAAGAATGTAAAAAGTAGAGATTTTGCAGCTTGACGACAACTATCTTTAACTCTCTAGATAAAGTGGTTCAATTTATAAACTTATTTGAATGCCCAAGTAGAATTCTAATTTTGTTCTTAGTAACATCAAGTTTAAAAATATGTACGCAGAAAGTGGTTTAGTGATTATTCAAGATTTAATGACTGCAGATTTATAAAGAATTTTCTAAAAATTATGTAGACAACTTTGAAGAGAAGGTACCGTGTAGTCTCCTCTTGCGCCAGAATAGTGAAGCTTATAAAGAGTACTCATACACCACAAGTTTCCGTTTTCTCAGGTACCAACGCAGAGAGGTTTGAGACTTGAGACCCTGTATGTGTTTTTTCTTATGTACATGGATGTCCACGTATTTAATGTCCATCCACGAAAGTCCATATATAATTTTTTGACCAGTAAGAAAGTCCATATATAAACATACACAAAAAAGGGTCAGTGCACATACTGTTAGATGAGTCCACTGATTTCACCGGCAGCACACGCATCACATCTTGCCATTCGATTGCAAACCCATCAATGCACATTAAGAAATGGGCAAATATTATAGTATATGAAACTTTGAACTTTTCTTGGCCCTGTCATCAGGCATTAAACAAAGAGTAGTAATAATGCGACCTGTGCATTCCCAACCTTCCACCAAGGAGCAGCTGGCTAGGTTGAGTACATCAGACTCATACATGGTCCCTGCATCTCGCAGCCCATCTTAATTTGTGAATCCTTCGCACCCACCCTCCATGGAATAATGGCATGGCACTTAAAATTGCATGCTGCTGGGAAGGGGCAGAGGTGTCTAGGGTTTGACAAACCCTGTTAAATCTTCCCTTGTATTAGATATATCACTTTAATTAAGTAGTCGCTTTGTTCTCCTTTTAATCAGCACAGACTTTAACCTGGTCGGGTACAGAACGGAAACCACGGGGCATTAATGCTAGCTATTAGGAATTAGGATGGTCCTTAACCTACTACGTACATACACGTTTCTTCATTAGCTAATGTAGGTCACAGGTCATAACCACCCACCCCCGGGGGAGCAAGTTGCTAAAAAGAAAAGAAACTAACTAAAAAAAAAAAAGGGGCCCCAAATTTAATCTACATGCATGCTTAGTGCGCACAAAAGGAATCGGCTCTAATTATGTTGGGGATGGGCAGATGTCAAAGGGGAGATCTCGACGTGCACGCCGAAGCATATCGGACGGCGGGATTCACCAAATTAAAAAGGTCTCAATCGCGATTCGAATCGAGTGGGCCATGTTAATTAAGATGATTAGCTAATGAGTCGATTGGGCATAAACCCCTCCCCTAACCATGAGTTTTGCAGTCACCTGCCGGATGCTAAATAATCACGAATACAATAGAGATATATCATCGTTTAATTGCGGTTAGGAGGCCCATCTTAATCAACCCAATCCTTGTACTTTACTAGGTGTGTGCATATATGTATATATGTACATGCATGGTCTCTTTTGTCTTTAACTCGAATGGAGTTCTAAGTTGTTTGGGCTTGATGCAAAGTAGTATCAAACATCACGAATTGTCATAGTCAGACGGTCATACCATACGTTCTCAATTTGTATCAGTTTGAACAGTCTGAGATTAATGAATCGTGTGAATACTTCGTTGGGGAGTTGATCCCATTTGCAACCTCGTGTGAGAAGCTATAGAGAACCACCAACCATTGCATTCAACTTCTTTCTACAGTTCAAATTTAAAGATCAGAGTCAATTTCTATACAGTACCTATCATTAAACCAATTCCAATTAAAATTTGGAGAATCTAAGGGCTTAAAATTTCATGTTAAGGCCAATAGAGGGAGCCTAATGGTGGTGTTGCTGCCACTAAACATGTTATGGGGGGTTGTCAAACGCCCTGCACAAAGAGAAAGCGACGGGCTGCATCATCCGACTCAACAATGTCTTCAACGATCGAGAAAGGAACGCCTGGTTTAAACCCGACTCGCCTCCAACGTCGAGACCATTTGAGAGAAACACATCATCGGGGAGTATGAAACGTTAGATGTGACGACCGTCAAGGACACTATTAATCCGGTTAGTTGGATGACGCTAGCGAGACTTAGGATTTCCTAAATAGGCCAATTAGCACGACATCATAGGACATGATCAACTACGTCTATTGTGATGAATGCCAATGAAATTACCAAAATGCACCCCTATCGAAAAAAGACGTGGGCTAAATGTCCAGTCCCCTCGTTGGGCCAGGTCACCACATTTGTTCTCCTAGGCAAAACCCCATGAAATTATTGGCTATTGTTATTATCATTATTATTATTCCTTCCCTCTCATGGATTGGATGCTCTCAAACTAATTGGTGTTTTTACCTTTTGATAAGTTAACAGAGGAAAGGGAGAAACAACGTAAAAATACGAACTTGATCGCTGCCACAAAAAGATCTCAAAATAAGGGGTGGCGGATCACTGCACAGGTTCTAGTTGGAATTTTGTATTGAGAGAAGAACACAAGACGCAGGTAACTTTGGCCAGGTACAAAGTGGATGTGTTTTGTATCTGCGTGAGGCCACCCTGATAAGTCACACCAGCTGAAGAAGAAGGGCAGGAAACGTAAATATGGGGATGTGGACGGGGGTTTTGGGTAATTTGGGCGTGGCCTCCGAATCTTGCGATGGCCTTTGGTTCGGGGGCGCGAGGGGAAGAGAAATCTGGAAAGTGCGGGGGATCCGGAGCGTAGACATTTGTGTAGTGTCGGGCGACGACGCAAGAATAAATAAATAACTGAGGTTCGAAAGATTTAATTTCATTTTTTGGATTTTTGGTGACGAAATAACACGGATCACTGAGTACAGGAGTGGTCGGTGAGCGTATCCCCTGGTGGGTCCGTCACCTGCCGGACGAAGTGAGGCCGCCACGGAGTTTTGGTGTGACGGGTGGTGTGGGTATGGTCACCGTCTCGGGAAAAGAAACCGCAGAAGAAGAAATGGACAGAAAAAAAACATATTGTAATTTAGGGAAATGAGGTGAAGGAAATTATAATACCAGCTCCAGCGTCCAGCTGGGAGGGGGGGGGGGGTTCTCCGTTCTCGTGAGCAGCTGGAGAGAGAGAGAGAGAGAGAGAGAGGGTGGCCTGGCCTGTGTTGGGGGGGGGTGGGGTTGGGCTGGGAGGGGGGAGAGAAAATAAATCGATAGGCCTCTTTAATTTCTTTCTTCCCAGCCCTTTCTCTTTTCTGATCTTCTCCCTTCTCTTCTCCTTCTGCTGCAGCTGCTGGTTCTGCTGCTGCAGCTGCTCCTTTTGCTCACCATCTTCTCCTCCTCCTCCCCAGCTATCGGCAATCTACCTGCATTCATACCTTGCTTGCTGCTTTTCCATTCACGAGATCCCCTTCTCCGCATTTGCCTGCTGCTTTCGATCCCTGGGCTCCCCGCATCTCCCTCGCCCTTTTTCTTTTCCGTGGTTTGGCCAATCCCCGCCACCGCCAGGGCGCCGCTGGCCGCTGCTGCTCCCACATTCATGTCTTCTTCTCCCTGCTCTGTTTGCTCAGCAGAGGTGCCGAGGTTTGCCTGTCCCCACGCTTCCCTCCCCGTGGCTGTCGTCGCAGATACAGCCGCGGATCCGAGGGAGCAGCACCAGTAGTAGCGGGGGAGGACGGGTGAGATCGTCGTGCAGTGGGGGTGGAGGAATCGGTCGAGCAAAAAGAAGGGGGCGGCGAGGAAAAGTGATAAAAATATAGAAAGATTTGAGCTTTTACAGTGATGTCCCGTCCCGTCGACATGAACAGCAAGGCCCAGAAGCCCGCTCTGGGGACGGGGCTCGATGCCATCTCCGATCGGTTCCACTCCGCCCTCACCACTTTCGACGGGAACAAGCCGGACGCCAAGGATTTCGATTTGGGCTCCCCGGTGTCGCCGCTCCGCACCCGAACGGCCTCCAATGCCATCACCAACACCAGCAGTAGCTCCAGCTCCTCCGGGTCGGTCAGCGGCAGGACTGGCGCGAATGTCGTCGCGAGGAAGTCCGACGGCAAGAGCCACTCCGGGGAGCTCTTGGGATCTGGCGAAAGCCACCCGGCGGGCACCGACGGCGCCGGATCGCACGGGCAGAGGAATTGGAGACCCGGACATCGGCGCTCGGGGTCTGGCCCGTTGATCTTCTCAGGCGGTAGCGGCGGGGGTAGCAGCTCTGCGACCTCGCCACTGACCAATGCACTACCTGCGGGGAACATCTGCCCGTCGGGAAGGATCGGGAAAACCGGCATGATCTGCCGGAGCTCAGCGCGCAGCGATGTGTTGGGTTCAGGGACGGGGAATTACGGACATGGCAGCATAATGCGGGGTGGCGCGGCGGCTGGCCGGCCGCCAGTCGAGCCAGCAGTATCGGCAGGAACCCCCGAGGTGGCGGCATCCTCAGCGAGGCGAGCCATGACAAGCGTGGATCCGGAGGAAGTGAAAAGGGCTGGGAACGAGCAGTACAAGATGGGTCACTTCATGGATGCGCTGAAGCTGTACGATCGGGCTATCGCCATGTGCCCCGGCAACGCCGCGTGCCACAGCAATCGGGCGGCGGCGCTAATTGGGCTGGGGAGGTTGACGGAGGCGGTGGGGGAGTGCAAGGAAGCAGTGAGGCTGGATCCCACGTACTGGCGCGCGCACCAGAGGCTGGCGTCCTTGTACATCAGGTGAGGATAATGCTTCCATGGGTATCGCTGATCAGATCCTGCATTATACCTCAGTCCTCTTGTGGTTTTCTGTCACTGTGTAACAAAGAAAAGCCAGCATTCTTTGGTGTAAGGGAAGAGGAGGCTGTTAAAGGGAGGGTGCTGCACTGTTCTATGTTTCATATTGGTTTTGATGTTGCTTAGACGTTTCTTGCGGAAAGATTTGAAATTTTGTGGACTTGCAACATTTTTTGCCTTGCAATTTGTCGTAGTTCGTATCACTCCGTTTAATCTTGTGTATTAAAGCTGAGTGCACTCCAATGGCGCCTTGTTGCATATTCTACTTTGTTTTGATGCCTTATATCTCAAGCATTTCGTCTTGTATAGCGACAATTTTATCTGCTCTACCTTCCAAAATTAATTTTCTGTCTTCTTATTTCAGATTTCAAGAATTATTCCTTCTATAACTTTGTGCATTCTGTTTGATTAGCTTCATGACTGGCATAAAAATAGCATGATGTTTCGGTTGGCCTATGTCTGATGAGGAGTTTCAGGGCTTTGTCTTGCTGCAACTGCAACGACATGAATTTTTTTTCTTGTTTATGAGGTTGGATCCAGCTGTTATATTTCCTTGGAGCACATCTTTCGTGATTCTTCAGCTGGTAGTAGATGTACAACCGGTTTCCTTTTTTGATAGATTACAACATGGTTTGCGTTCCGTGGAACAAAGATTGGTTCCCCATGAATTACCGTAATCCAATGCTTTGCAGGCTAGGGCAGGTTGAGAATGCTCTGAAGCATATTTTTTCTACTGGGCAGCAGCTGGATCATATGGAGTTACAGAAACTACAAACATTGGAGAGGCATGTCAATAGGTGTGCTGATGCCAGGAAAACTGGCGACTGGAAGAGTGCATTGAGGGAAAGTGATTCAGCCATTGCTGCTGGAGCAGACTCATCCTCCTTAGTAATGCTTCTTAAATTGTCTTGTTTGCAGTTTCAGTTATAGCTGGTTAAGGGAAAGGAAAAAGGGGTAGTGTGATTCTAATAGTTTGTGTATTGCAGCTGTTTGCATCAAGAGCTGAAGCCCTTCTCCGGCTCCATCGACTTGAAGAAGCCGATTCGATGTTATCAAAAATGTTGAAGCTAGAATCTTCAATCTCATCGTCTTCACAGACAACATTCTTTGGCATGCTGTCAAATGCATACCTTTTCATTGTTCAGGCACGAGTGGAGACAACACTAGGAAGGTAAGCTTTGTGGAGTTGAGAGTTCATATCAAATTAACCAATTGTTTCATGTAAGAAAAAGATTAGATTCATGGACCTTTTTACAGGTTTGACAGTGCAGTTTCTGCAGCTGAGAAGGCTGGACAGATTGATCCTCGGAACATGGAGGTTGCAACTGTCCTTGCAAATGTAAGATCTGTAGCCAGAGCCAGATCCCGAGGGAATGAATTATTTAATTCTGGGAAATTCACCGAAGCATGTACAGCATACGGGGAGGGACTAAAATTTGATCCCTCCAACCCTGTCCTATGTTGCAACAGAGCAGCTTGCCTCTCAATGCTTGGGCAATGGGAGAAATCCATTCAGGACTGTAACGAGGCTCTTAGGATTCAACCTAATTACACCAAGGCTCTTTTACGACGAGCTGCTTCCAATGGCAAGGTGAAACTGACCGTTCTTCAAGTCTTCAGCTTTATATGTGATGTAGCCAGCATGTTATGGGTAGAAAGAAATTCAGTTAAACATTCTTCTGTCTTATGATATATATAGCTTGAGAGATGGGCCGAGGCTGTGCAAGACTATGAAGTCCTGAGGAAGGAGCTTCCTGGTGACAGTAAAGTTGCCGAAGCTCTGTTCCATGCTCAAATAGCATTGAAAAAGTCTAGAGGCGAAGAGGTTTCAAATCTTAAATTTGGAGGTGAGGTCGAGAAAATTTCAGGAGTTGAACATTTCCGCGCTGCAATTTCCTCACCTGGTGCGCCTCTCTCGTCTTACTTGCTTAACTTTGCACGTCTATGCCTTCATCATCTGAGATATGTTCCTTGGTTTTTCGGACTCTCTTAGCTAGTTCAAAGTCATTTGCTTTTTCAGAGGAAGTAAGCATGTTTTGCTTTTTTTCCCTCTATTTAACTGATTTACACGACATTATAACTGTGAAGTCATTTCCTCCAACATCCCACGTTGAGCATTTCATTTTACATTGGAAAGAAGAATCGAGGAACCTCCTTTGGCATGAGGAATTTTAATATTCCAATCGGAGGCTCAGAGCTGAAGGGCATCATTCCTCTGTCATACATGCCAGTCAAGTGGTGTAATGCGGGTGCTATTTGTTTGTAAACAATGTTCTATCTTAGCCGTAGTACTGGTTTGTCTTATCTCATTCATCTTGACCAACAAAGTTTCGGCTAAATTGCAGGAGTTTCTGTCGTTCACTTTATGGGTGCTTCCAACCAACAATGCCTCCAGATATCTTCATTTGTGGATGCCTTGTGCACTAGATACCCATCTGTGAATTTTCTCAAGGTAATATGAGAGATTTTCTGATACTGAGCTTTACATACAACATTGTCCGACTTGCGTCTGTGTTGCATTGCACTAACCCTTTTCTCTATGTTCAAATCCAGGTGGATGTTGATGAGAGCCCAGATGTAACCAACGTTGAGAATGTGAGGATAGTCCCTACGTTCAAAATCTACAAGAATGGGTCAAGAGTGAAGGAGATGATCTGCCCCAGCAGGCAGGTGTTGGAGTACTCTGTGAGACATTACGGGCTCTGAGATGGTCTGCTGTCGCTCCCGTTCTTTTGTTCCCACGTTCTTTGTGCCTCCACCTTCATCATCACATACGAATATCCAGTCCCACAGTGAACCAGCTAGATTGAGATCCCACAGAATCGGGCCCCGGAGACAGGTCAGGTCGAGAGTTAGTCAAAATAATTTTTTTTTTAATTTTTACTTTTCTTTTCTTCTATGGCCCCCTACTCTTCTTTTTCTTCTGACCCTTCGCCAATGGCATTCATTCTTTCCATTTTTCATTGGCCCAAGTCTCAATTTTCCACTCCCGTTACCTTTTCAGCATGGGCAGGCCCTTAATTCTTAGATACCATTCCATCACCACCCACCCTTCTTGTTCAGAAGCCTGAGAAATTGTACCATTAGTTTGGGCCCGAGCTGGGGGGGGGGGGGGAGGGAGATGGCTGGTTGTATATATAGCGTATACTACCAAACATGGGGGCCATGGAGAGCTTGGATGTTCCGCTGGATACTGTCTCTTTTGTCGTTGCTGCTGCTTCATCTGCTGTTGCTGCATCATTTGGGACTCAGAGAGGTGGGGTAATCTGGAGGTGGTCGAAGATGTTGTTGGCGCTGGCTGGTTCAAGACATATATGCTCCCCCATTGCTTCCATAATTCCCACTCCCATGAATAATAAAGAAAAACTTGAGATTTTTTTTCTTCCTTTTCTTCGTCGTCTTCTTGCTCTCCTTTCTTTCTTCTCCTTATTTTTCATATCTTCATCATTTGTTTTTTCCCCCAAATTTTTGTATTACGATACACTGAAAAGCCTCCTGTTTTCATCATCATTGGTTTTTTCTTTTCCCCCCTTCCAGCTCTCAATGGTCCCTTCTGATGCCACTGGAAACTGACTGATGGACTCTTGTTTATAGCCGATCTCAGCAGTGGAGATGTGTGTGTGTGATATGGGTATGTCCGTTGTGGTGGTCTTATTTGACAACTGCACTGCATCAGAGTAGGCTGGTGTGGGTCAGTCAGCTGGCGGAGGGTGGTGGCGTAGTGTGCCTTCTTTAAGTGGTGGGCTGCCCCTTGTTGTCCATTGTGGTTGGAGGAGGCATTGATTGCGTTGGGAGGGGAAGGGAGGCTCCTCCTTATCACTTTCTCATGTTTGCCCCCACCCCTCCACCCCTTCTCGTCTCCTTCCTCCTTCATATGCACGCACCAGTCTGTGATGGCTAATGAGTGATGCCACAGCGACGTTGTTTACGTTAGAAGCAGCTTGGAGGAACTTGCAGCGAGCCCTGCTGTCTGCCTGCCGTGGCCAATCCTCTCTCTGTGGGACTGGAAGAGGAAAAAGCCCGTGTTTCATGGTGGAGCAGACGCGGTGGCCCTCCGCCCCACGGCCATGGATGGGGGGTTTCCCTTGTCTACGCGGTGATGGTGTTGCGGAAACGGCTTTTAGCATTAATTAAACCTCACCCCACGCCCTCCATCGCTACCATCTCCTACCCACCCGTCTTCTCTCCCAAGCTCTCCTGCTGCCGGCAAACAAATCCGAAGGCTGCCAGCAGACACATCGCGCGAGTGAGGAGGGGGGATGGTGGGGAAGAGAGTCCACGATAAGGTCCTCTGCCCATAATTCTCTTCGTCACCCATCTCTCCCCTTCCCCTCCTCTGGCCACTCCCCCTCCCTTCTTCTCTCTCTATATGTATGCATAGTGAGTTGGAGGAGGAAGCCAGCCCGTGATATATAGATGGCCCACGGTGAGGTGGGGGTGGCCCTTCACACAAGAAATGTGCATAGTTATGCGTCCCGTGGCTTTGTTTTCTCACGATTCCCACTGTGCACCGTGTAGTGAGTGTGGGTTCGTAGTTTTTGGGTTGGGGTGGGTCTTCTTGTCTTCTTTTATGCATGGGGGCTTGGGATGCCCCTTGCCCCGTGAACGGGACACCGTCCTTGGGGGGTGGCGGTATCATAATGCCAGGCTCATACCCACGCCACCCCCGTTTCTCTCTCTTTCTCTCTTTACACCAACCCAAAAAGACCACCAAGGGGGAACAAGTGGGAGGTTGCAAAGGTGGGGGGAAAAATTGAATGGGTTCAGTACGGTCCAGTCTTTAATTAGACCCACCGTCGTCGCATGCTAGTATACTAGTAGTCGGTGAAATGAAGAGAGAGGTCGTATAAGCAACTCTATTTGGTCCATGGGAGATCAGGTACCCAACACGACCACGCCTTGTTAATCGGTGTTAGGACCTTTTGGGGATTGGAGGGGGGGGGGGGGAATATTGGTTTAAGAAATGTACTTTAAATTTAAGAGGTTCGAAGTAGGATATGAGGTAATTTTTTTATATCTTTTTACTATGCAAAGATATATTATTGGTTTTTGACATACAAGATATAAGTTGTCAGAACAATATAAATGTAGAACATGGTGATGGTAAATTAAGTTATTACTTTACAAAAGGCCAAGTAGACAAACGTATCCCTCCTTTATCATAAAAGACATGCAATTTGTACTGGCGCATTTGACTTGGTGTTTCCTACTAAGTTCAGCCATTAATGGATGTCCTTATCCATGGATGGAGACTAAAAGCAGCAGAGCAGTAAATGTGTTGAAAACTCAAAACAATAGATGCCTCCTACTATGAACATTATTATTATTATTATTATTATTTGTCTCTTGCACCATGTTGTCTCCTTTGACACTCTTAAACAGATCATTCTATGTGATAAATTCTCCCCTTTGCTGCAATTTTTTTTTTTTAGGTTTTTAGTGACAGTAATTTTTTCCTTTCGGTTTGGGGGAAGGTGTGTTTTGTATGAGTCTTAGAAATGCCAAATCCCCTTGTCAAGCCAATATGCAGTTTGATTTATTTTCACCATTCTTAACCTGGAACTTCCAGATGCTCGGAATCAAGAAATCCCCAAAGTTTGTCGTCTACTTGGCCATACAAATTTTCTTGTGTAAATAAACCGGTTCATACGGCTTGTACTACTTGTAAGTCTTTGTTTCATTTTTTTTATTTCGGATATTATTTTAATGTGCATTTTTCACTTATCCACATTTGACAGTCCACATTTTCATTTAACAAGATTGCGTATGAGATATTATTTATTACATGGTCAATCAAAGAAAAAATGATTTGGCTACCAAAATTAACAGATTGCGGAGATTCCTAGTAACGGTGAAGCTAGAGTGAAGAGTTTCTTTGAATCTAAAACAGAAATGGAGTTTATGTTAGAATTACATAAGAAATTAGACTTATTTGTCTACAAAATTTTTGTTAAAAAATTCCTAACTTTTGCTTACCAGTTTTCATTTAGAATTAAACATTTCAGTTATATTTATTAATTTTTTTAGTAATTAAACACCTGTTCTAAACGTGTCATATACATTTACTTTCTCCCACTTTTACTTAAATTTCTTCCATCAGCTATTTACTTTGCACTGTGAGGAAATTATACTATTTTTTCGAACATTGGTTTTTAAGCTTCATATTCTTGAACAGAATACTTGGAAAGGTCCTTCTTAACTCTGATGGTTGTAGAATATGCTGCAAGTTATAACTGGTAACCTAACCATAGTGAAACCAGGGAAAACTGGTAATTGAACTTAGAAAAACTGTGATTACTTCTTCCAGATATTACTAGGGTTTCAACTAATAATTGAACTTATAAATGGTAACATTACCGTGGTGAAACTAAGGAAAACTAGTAATTGAACTTAGGTTTGTGATGAATTCTTCCGGAGAATTCTATAGTTTCAGCTAATAATTGGACTTGGAATTAGGATGAATTCTTGTAACATAGACTACTAGGTTTTCAAGTAATAATTGGACCTATAATTGGTCCACTTGGGAAAACTAATAATTGAACTTGGAACTGTGATAGAATTCTTCCATTGACTACTAGGGTTTCAATTGAACATGCTAAAATATTCTGTCAATTCATAAGCACCATTCAGTAGGTTTCCTGGCATCTAATCTTAGCATATTTATGCCGTGAGATCATTTAAAGGAAATGGCCAACGTAGTGCTTGGATGTTCACTCAATTAGAACCATTTGGCTGCCTTTATTCTCCTCAAAAGATGCATTGAGGAGTCACATCTACCACATGATTTTTATTTTCAACGCTCTAGAAATAGAAAATGAAATATCAGAGGCGATTTGTGAGTTGATAACAAACGAACCTTTCAACTTATTGCCTGCTAACTTCGAAATTAAATCCTCTAACATTGAGACATCGGAAAACAACAATATGTTTCTAGGCCATGTCCCTTAATTACTTTCAATTGTTGCCTATATAAAGAATGGATCAGAAGCAACTTTGCATTGGAAAAAATTAAAAAAAAATTAATAAACTTTATATTGAGTAAGAGACAAAATGAATAATAAAACCCATTTCAGCCTTCGTTCTTCTTAATTTTGAGCATAATGTTCTAACAACTTCAAGCATTTTCTTCTTAATCCTTGTCGATTTGACGTCTAGAGAGTCGGAGAAGGAAAAGGAGTATTGTTGATTCCTTTTAATTTTATAAGTCGGTAAACCCGTTGGGCCACTAGAAACGTGGGCCTGTCGTAGAATCGTAAGATAACTTGCGGCTGTCCAGTTAGAGAGGTGAGGTTGGTCCTGGGCTGAGCTCTTGGACAAGTACATTAGCCCAGCCCAGATGCTGATAATAAGTATTGCATTTCCATAAGCAAATTAAGCCCAGAAACAAATTAACACAGATAACTCAAACTAAACAGTAAACAAAGTTATTATTTTGAAACTTGCTTAGTCCAATGAATGATGATCCTTTAAGTGAGAACCTTGGATACATATATACAAATTATTTGTATATTGTTAATAAGATTTGATGAAAACATCCAACTTCGGAGAAACCAGACTACTCCAAGGGAAAATTTTCCGGCTTATCATTCAGTCTCTCCAACGTGAAGCCTACATGCAGACTTTTTGAGTTTATTTCTTGAACTTCATTTGTTGATAGATAATCATACAAGAATAAACAGAAAAGAGAAAATTAAGAACGTTATGGACAAATTAAATTAAAGAGAGGCGCAAGGGAGAATCTTGCTAGAGGATCCTGATGAATCTTTAGAGGAGACGTCCCCGCGCACAAAGAATTAAATCTAGGGACCGTCCGTCCACATAGGCGAGTCCCAAGCATGCATTCGGAGTTTTGTGTGTAGTTGCCCTTTTTCTATCTTAGAGAAAAACAAGTCCAAAGACTTGTGAAGAAAGGAAGAGTTTGAAGAGAGTGGGAGGCGGCATGAGAAAGAGCAGCAAGGAAAGAATCCTCCCACTTTTGTCGTCCTCTAGATTCCAACCAGCACTTTTGAGTTGGTCAGGGAATCTGTAGTTTCCAATGCCTTCCTTTTCCTTTTTCCCTCTTCCTTCCAATGCCCATTATATACTAGTACACGGCTACTAATGAACCTGTCATTTGCCCCCTCATTTCTTGTTTGGATCAATGGGTTTCGAAAGCGCTGGGACCTGCTCACAGAGATGGACCCATAAATTTTATTACTTTAATTAATTTTTAATATTTATATAATTTTTATAATATAAATAACTAATTTTAAATATATATTTAAAGTAAAAAAATATTTCAATAAAAATAAACTCTTGGGGCTGGACATCGCCGATTTCAGTGGGGTCACCCCATATAAAAATTCCTCAAAATCCATAGTTTAAATGGCCATTTCTTAAAAAAAAAAAAAAAAATTAGTGGGGTCACATGACCCCACTAGACATGTGCTGCGTCCGTCCATGGCCCTGTAGATGGAAGTCTTAGCGTGGTGCCACAGTGGGTTGAAGGACATCAACTTCAAATTCAAACTTATGAAATTAATGCAGGTTTAACCTCCAATACACGTAAGAGATAGTCGCCGTACATTTAAAAAGAGAAAGTTTACTGTGCTTGCTAAAGCAGTAAGTGCAGCAAGGTGGCATCCAAGGTGGCGCTTGTGTGGCGCCACTTTGGATGCCATGTGAGAGCGGCAAAGAGTGGCGGCAACCAACGACTGACAACGGTGGCTGACGGCAGCGAGCGGCAGCCAACAGACAGCGATCAATGGCGACAGACAATTGGACTCTAAAATATAAACTTTATACTCAAAATATAAATGTTGAGCTTCAAAATGTAAACATTGAGCCCAAAATGTGTAGGTAGCCAACAGAGGGCGATCAACGGTGACAGATGATTGGACTCCAAAATATAAACCTTAGACTCTAAAATATAAATCTTAAACTCCAAAATGTAAACATTGAGCTCCAAAATAATGCTCTTCGGATTTTAAAATATTAACTGGGTTTTTAATATTTGGACTCCAAAATACACATCATGAGCTCCATAATATAAACTTTAAGACTCCAAAATACTACCCTTAGGGTTTAAAAATATTAACTAAGCTTTTAATATTTGAGCTCTAAAATATAGATATTAGGCTCCAAAACACAAACTTAGGCTCGAAACTATATATATCCTTAGGTTTCAAAAATATTGACTGAATTTTAATAATACTTTGGGCTCCAAAATAGAGATTTTGGACTACAAAATACAAATTTGGGCTCGAAAATGGTGATTTTGGATCCTGTCGATTGCTGTTGCCGCCAATCGCTGGTTGTCAACCCACGTGGCAGCTCGCATGACGTCTAATAAGACGCCACACAGATTGGCATCCACTATAAGGAAAAGCACTTTTAGCGGCCGGAATTGAGACTAAAATATTATATATCTATTTTGTCGCAAATAGCGATCAAATAGAGACCAAATACACCGGTCTCAAGTTTGCAACTAATTTGAGATTGATTCTCTGAGGTCTCACATCGATCGCCATTTTGCGACTAATGTCAGTCGCAAAACTTCGATGACTGAATATTGACTTCCCTGCATATGGAATGTTATTTGACTGGAGCACCTATGAAAAACATAGCATGTCCTTACTACATGGATAGGACCAAATCATTTGTGCTTCAGCATGGTAGCAAGTCATACTGGTTTAATTGTCATTGACAACTTCTACCAAGGGACCATCCTTTTTGAAGGCAAAAAGATACATTCTTAAAGAACAAAATTGAAGTGGAAGTAGCTGATTTTGAACAGTTGTCTGGTCCACATTTAGTGGCAAGGATACAAAACTTACCAAATATAGCACAGTTGTTGAGCAATACAAGACAACTCCTTGGATTTGGGAAGGATCACAATGGGGTCAAGAAAATTATCTTTTAGGAATTGTCTTATTGGTCAACTCTTCTTATACAACACAATCTCGACGTCATGCACGTTGAGAAGAATGTCTTTGATAATGTGTTCAACACCATGATGGACATAAAAGTCAAAACAAAAGACAATGTCAATACTCGTTTAGACATGAAAATACTTTGTAAACGTCCAAAAATGATACAAAAAGTTAAACTGAAAGCAATTTACGCCCTTGGAGCTGCACAAATTAAGGAAGTGTGCTTTTGGCTGAAATAATTGATATTTCCAGATGGCTATGTGTCTAACATTGCTCGTTGCGTGAATACGAATGATGAAAAACTATATGGAATGAGAAGTCATGACTGCCATGTGTTTATGCAGAGGTTGCTACCCATTATATTCCGTGATATGTTGCCGAAGCCTATATGGGGAGCAACGGCCGAGTTAAATCAGTTTTTTAAGATTTTATGTACATAAGAGCTCAGGTATCAAGATGTGGAAACTATTGAACAAAATATGGTTATAATAGTTTGTAGGTTAGAAAAGATATTTCCACCCGCATTCTTCGATGCGATGGAGCGCCTGCTTATACACCTACTTTACAAGGCTAAAGTAGGAAGACCAGTACGATTTAGATGGATATATCTATTTGAGAGGTAATTTGTATATTTATTTTTCTTATAATTCTACCTCATGCAATATGCTTGTCATTGTCATATGAACAGTCCTGTAGGTGCACGCATGAATTGAAAATGAAAGTTCACAACAAGACAAAGGTAGATGGTTCCATTGCCGAGGCGTACAATATGGAAGAAATATCAAACTTTTGTTCGATGTAATTTGAGCTAGAGATACAAACTCAGCATACTCGACCATCACATAATGATGATGGGGGAGAGTTTGTTCAGTTTGATCGACTCTCTATATTTAAGCATCTTGGACATGTGTATGGACGTTCTTCGACTAGGATGTTAAATGACATAGAGTTGCACATCGCAGAGATCTATATTCTTTTAAATTGTATTGAGCTTGAATCTTATGTTGAGTCAGTGTTGTACTCACACTACATTATATCAATAACTTGATGGTGTTTTGCAGTCCATTTATGATGCTATGATATTCATAATTCAAACAATTTGACTCAAAATTAATCCAAAGATGTCTATGTTTCACTGACGTGGAGGTTGAACAATAACGAGAGAAATTATTAACCTTTTGGCTAAAATATCGTGTAAGTATGATTACCCTTACTTCTCCTGAGGACAATGTCAATTTTTGACTAGTGTGTTTTATATAGGTTGAAAAATGTTTCATTATTGATTAAAGAATTCAAGAGATAAGTTATGGCCCATCGAAAGTTGCTTGTATATATCCAACATTTATTATGAATGGATATAGATTTCACACTATATAATATGGGTAGAATAAGTCAACGATGAACAATGGGATATGTGTCAAAGAAAGTATATATAATGAAAATGAATGTGACCATTATAGTATTGTTGAGGAGAACTTAGAATTGGACAACCATATATTTTTGTTTAAGTGTCATTGGTTTGATCCTAATTTTGTTCGAAATGACACAACATATGTGATTGTCGATATCAGACACAAGTCTAAATTAAATAGTTATGATCCATTAACTTTGGCCGCACAAGCCCAACATGTCTATTATACAAAGTACACATCGTCTAGAAATAAAGAAAGAAATGATTGGTGGATAGTTTGCAAGGTTAAAAGAAGGTTTTTCTCAGACTATGAATTGGATTTGACTGGATGTTAATGCCGAATTTTTTCATTCAGACTTGACTGATGATGTAGAGTTGCCTACTCCTAGTGATGAATCTGCAGAGCCACTTTCTTTATCTAAAGAGAATGAAGTGGAAGACGTTGATCCACAACAAAATGAATTACAACTGGGGGCCGATGTGGAGGAACATATTAGTGATTAAGATGAATCTAATAATGAAGATGACAATGCCGAATTTGATATATCCTCAGCGTCTGAAGATGAAATGGAGACTGTTTGAAAATTGGTAGACAGTTTTACTAGAAATTCTAATATTCTACATCTTTCTTTCTATAGTTATTGATTAATATGCATGTATTTTATTACTACTTGAAGATATGGTTTGAGGACGACGCTTGAGTTCTTTCAGTGGGAGGGGAGAGGGTAGTGGAAGGAGCTCTACTTCGTCTTCTGCACCTCCACTGCCGGCAGCAGGTATATATACTCAAATTTGTATTCATATAGATATTTATATAATATAGTTTTTTATGTCATTCTTTATAGGTCATACTGCTTCCACGTCTGCACCAGCAGCAGTAGGTGTGTATAGATAAATTTTTAGGAGTATATCTATTGATCATATGTGTTTATGTTATTCAATTATTGTAGGTCCTATTGCTTCTAAACATTTGCCTCCATCAGTTGGTATGTATCGTGTATTGATTAAATTTCTAAGAAGTGTATTCATTACATACATTGCTTATCTCATTTAATTCTTACAGGATCGATGCCCTCTGCACCTCCAGCGATGATGGCAAGTGGTTCTACACCTCCTTCATCAGAGCCAGGTATGTTCATTCACATTTATAAATATATTTTGGATAGTTGTTTTGTTTATGCTATTTAATTAATATAGTAGCACATCCTAATGATGTGGCGAGTCATCATGAGGGGGAGGGCAGTCATGGTGAGATGATGTAGGCAGTGTGGATAAATGAAAGATATATAATGATTTATTTTTGTAATCTATTTGTCATTGTGGTATTAATATTTTAAATTCCAGGAATAAAATAAAGCCTACCCAAACATCACAATTTATTACAAAGACAATTCAAGTACACTTTCCTGGGCATATCCATCGATTTTCTAATTTTTCGATGGATGTTCATGATTTATTATATGACACATTCATGGTATATGAATTATTCTTTTAAACCAAGTCCTTTTCAATTCTTAGTTTAGTACACTAACATATGTAGTTTTCTTCTTCTTCTTTTTTTAATATGCTGAGGAATCATCGATTCACAAAACAATCAGATGAGTCACGGGTTAGATCTGCATGGACAACCACTGCAAGATATAATTTCAAACACCTTTTATACAATGTTTGAAGAAATGGAGAAAGAGCTTGTACAAATGTAGATAGGACCAAGTGGAAGTAGCATGGGTTTGATTGGATGAGAAAGGAGTATAGGGTGGAGTTGTGCAAGATATGGGCGGGGGAGAAATGGGTTGAAATTTTCGCCAAAGTAAAGATAAATAAGGCTACACATCCAGAGGCAAATGTACACACGTGTGGATCCATCTCTTTTGCAATGGATAAAGTACGATTGGTAAGTAAGATTCTAGATTGTTTTAATTTTTTATAAATCTAATAATAGACTGTGATTTATTTGAAAAATAGGAAAGACAGCTCAAGCGACCACCTCACTTTCAAGAACTTTTTGATCAAACTCATAAGAAGAAAGAGACAGATGATTACATTAGTGAGAGCTTAGGAGGTAGTGGTAAGTTTATACACAGATAGTTATCATTTAAAAAATAATGTAGAATTCAGATTTGTTTTACAAGAGTCGTATAGTAGACAGATGGAACAGAAGTATGGGGATGAGGGTCAATGACCGGAGATGGATCCTAACATTTGGGTTGCGGCATCTGGGGCACCAAAGTAAGGCCACGTGTATGGTTTTGGGCATAGTTTAGGCACGAACAAGGTGATATCATCCTATTCAAGCTCAATCTCACATACAACCTCTCCTTTTACTACACCTGTAGCCCCAGGTAGTGCTTCTAGTGATGCCCCACCCATGACTTTGGTGTAGTTTAGGAGATTGTGAACGAGACTATCTCTAAAAACATCTTACAGACCGTCTCCCATACACTCGCAGAGTTAGGGCTTCTTACTCATAGATCACCTCCTAATAGCAACCGCAAGTGATTATTTGATTGATTTTAATTCCTCAACTCTAAATATCATCTTATAAATTAACTTTGTTTAAAATGAAAGAACTCAAGTTTAGAAGGTCCAAGACTAAAAATACTTGTCTGATCGGTCTGTCGATTGTTCCAACACGACTTGAGGGGTGAAAGAAACCTATAGAAACTAATGGAGTCCAAATTGGACTTTCGATTTGAGCACGATGCTCAAATTTATATTTTCTAAAATAACTTACTTTAAAGTCAATGAATACGGGTTTGGGAGGGCCAAAAATGAAAATGTAGGTTCATTAAGCTATCAATGATTCTAACATGACTGGGGAGATGAGAGTGACTTGTAGAAACTAATAGAGTCCAAATTGGATGCCCGATTTGAACTGGGTACTCAAATTTTCATTTTTTGAACTAATTTAGTTTAAAATTCTATGAACTTGGGTTTGGGGGTCCAAAATTTAAAATACATGTCTAATCTATCTATCGATTATTTCAACATGACTAGAGGGATGAGTGTGACTTGTAGAAACTGGCAGGGTCCAAATTGCACTCTCAGTTTGAGCTCGACATTCAAATTTATATTTTCTAAAGAACATAGTTTTAAGTCAATGAATTCGGATTTGGGAGGGCCAAAATTGAAAACATTGGTCCGATTAATATGTCAATTATTCCAATACGACCGGGGGTGAGAATGTGTAAGACTCGGCTTCTCGGCTTTCCGTTCAGTGTCTTGGATGACTGGCCACTAACGCGTCTGGGCTGGGCGACGCGTTAGTGTCGCGTCGTGGGTGTCCGACGCGACAGTCATCCTTGTTGCGACCAGCTTGTGCGTTGCGTTCTTGTCGTGCCTTACTTCCCCGTCGCGTCTTCGTGTCGACCCCGGTCAACGGCTCGCGACAGTGTTCTGTGCCTTTTGTCTTCTAGCAGCTGTCAGGGTAGTAGGCGTGTCAGTACGACCTGTCACATTGTCGCGGCGTCCCTGAGGGATGCGTTCTTGTCGCGGTGCGTTGACCCGTCGTGTTAAGGTTCTTAATGTGACGCATCGCCCCGTCGCATCTTGGGTGCCGAAGGCTTAAGGCCTTGGCTGGTGACCCCTTCTCCTTTTCCCTCTTTCCCCTCTCTTCTCCCCCTCCGGCAGTGCTCCGCCTCCCTCTCTTCCCTTTGTGCGTTTCAAGTGAGGAGGAGGGTCGTGCGTGGTGCCGTAGCATTGTGGAGCTTGCGTGGAGTGAGGAGGAGGCGGCCAATCCGATGTGAAGAGCCCTATTGGGTTCGTTTCTTCGTTTAAGGTAGGGATTGCTTGTACTCTTCTCGATCTGGGTTTCTAGTTAGTTTAGATAGCTTCTCCATGCTCCCCTCCCCCGTGTGGTATGTGTGTGGCTTATGGGCGGCCCCGTGATGGAGCATCCCGTAGGTCTGCGTCTCTACTGGTGTCGCGACCACGGTGCGCGTCACGACACCAGAAGAGGCATCTACCCGGTCGGGCGCGACCTTATCGCGACTCGTTTACCCATCGCGATAAGGATTGCTGTCGCGATGCTTTGCCCCGTCGCGACAGGGTTTGCTGTCGCGACGCTTTACCCTGTCGCGACAGGGTTGTTGTCACGGTGCCCTTCCCCGTCGCTATAGTATCACGACGGCCTAGGGGAACGTGACATTACCTATGTAGCCTCGGGTGTTTCCGTGGTTCCGGTTGGGGTGTCAGCGTGTGCCCCAGGGCAAGCTTGCCCTTAGGACCTTCGGGTGGGGAACACGGCAGGTTGCCTCGCTGCATTCAGTGACCGAAGGTGACACCTTCGCAGCTGTGTCCTGGCAGCGGTGCCAGAAGGGTCACGTCTGTCTAATAATCGATTAACCGATGGTCTTGTTGCCCAGATAGCAAGCCCAGAGGGGGGGTGAATGGATTTCTAAAATTTCTTTTAGAATAATTCCTGTAAATAAAATGCTTGACAGAGAACACTAAGTTCGACAATTAGAGTTAGTTTTAAATAAAGATGAAGAAAACAATTACACAGACAACAGAAAATTTTATCATGGTTCGGAACTCCTGTTACAAGGAGTCCTACGTCCAGTCCCCAAGCAACACCTTGGGATTTCACTAAGCAAGGGTACAGTCCCCCTTAAGGACACTTACACATCTAGTAACAGCTGGCCTTCTCTTCTCAACCCAAAGAGGAACTAAAGCACCTGATGCAACATGTCTTCCTTCTTGCCGATGGGAACAACCATCCACTCAAGCAGGTCTTCTCTTCACACCCAAAGAGGAATACTCAAGAAAATGAGTAAGAGGTGGATGGCCCCTAGACCAAGCTAATACAAACTGCTTGATCTGAGGCTATGTCTGAGAGACAAAGAATATCAACAAGGAACTCTCTCTCAGATCTACTCAGGCTCTCAAAGGCTAAGCAATTTGCTGTAGAGAGCTAAGAGCTACAGAGGGTTTGAATGGACGAGCGAGCTCTTCTTTTCTTCCAAGATCTTCAGAATGCAAGCTTGAAAAGTTCTTCCGAAAAAGGATAGTCTTGCATGGAGTCATCAGTCTTCTATTTATCTTCTTTGAATTATAGTGACCGTTGAAGTATCCATTGTCTCACATCTTCATGCATGTTGGAGTGAATGGTCCGAAGTGTGGAGCAAGAAAACCTACAGCTATTAATGATGGGGAAGACATTCACACACAAAGGAAGATTGTCTGAATCTTCTAGCTTCTGTCAAGTTGACAGGTCCATCTTTGCAACGTGTGTTTCAACCGGAAACCCTGCACACAATAAATGTTGACACATAGACAACTTATCTTTGTCTAAAATATCAGTCAACATTCGTAATCGTGCTGTATGAAGATACACCAAAAAGGAAATGACATTCTGTCATCACATAAAGCGTGACTTTATGTGATACAAGTAGGATAAGCAAAGATATATCATGCAAAGATTTGTTCCATCATAATAAATGTTGAAGACTGTTGCCAAGTTGACAAGCCCAAAGGGGGGGTGAATGGGTTTTTAAAAAATCTATTTAGGTGACACCTGTACATAAAAGTATACACAAAACCAATCTTCGATGTTGGTTAGTAACGGTTAGTATGAATAACAAGCTCACAAAGAATCAATCACACAATGCAAGGAATTATCCTGGTTCGGACCTCCTTTCCTTAGGAGTCCTACGTCCAGTCCCTGAGCAACAACTCAGGTTTTCACTAACTAGGGTACAGTCCCCCTATGGACACTACAACACCCAGTTCATCTGGTCTTCCTTCACACCAGAAGGGAATAACCACACCCTGGATACCTCACCAGGTCTTCCTTCACAACCAAAGGGAATAGCACCCTGGATCACACCAGGTTTTCCTTCACACACGAAGGGAACAACACCCTAGATCCCACAAGGTCTTCCTTCACACACGAAGGGAAACACCACAAAGAGAATAGAATGAATTCAAGCCCCTAGATCAAGCTTTTACAAGCCAAGATCTGAAGCAACAAGCACTGAGAGCAAAAGATCTAAACAAGGCACGCTCTCAGAACTACACTGGCTCTCTTAGAAATTCTATTACAACACAGAGAGCGAAGAGCTAAAGGTGATGAGGAATGAGATTCTTGGCTCTAGACTTCTTGCAGAAGGATTTGAATGCTCGTATGCAAGATCTTGTTCTCCACTGGTTGTCTGCATTCTTCACTTCTGTCTTGGATTTATATCTCCTTTTGAAATATGGCCGTTGAAGTAACCGTTGTCTCTTAGATTGGTAGACGTTAGACTGCTTGACATTTGGAAGCTTCAACATTCTTTTATCCATTTGAGCACGCAAAGAGATAGGGTCTTCTGGCGTCTATATGGTCCAACGTTGTATGACAGAATGTCTTTAGGACCCTGCACACATTAAATGTTTGAACAGTAGACAGCTAGGCTGTCTCTTGTTGTCAGTAAACGTTGACGTGAGTATTCACTAAAATAGCAATGCCAAATAGCTTGCTCTAAAAGATGTTGACAGAATATGCACAATAGAAAAAGGATATCATCTGCATGCATGCAGAGATACGTTCTGTCTTTATTAAATGCACAGCAGTCAGATAGATAAGAGAAAACTTTGACTATTCAACACTTTAAGAGATAAGATAAATGTCAAGTCGATATAAACCATAAAGTCATTGTCTATATGACTTATGAAATCATTATGAATACTAACAAGTCATTATAGAGAGCAAATCGTTAAAGCAAGTTTATGTGTTCAACAAGGAAATCGTTATGAACACTTATCAAGTCATTATGAGCTTTAAAGAAATCGTTGCGCAAGGCAAATCGTTATGAGTTCTAAAGAAATTATTTACGTAAAGTAAATCGTTATGAGTTCTAAAGAAATCGTTGCGCGAAGCAAGTTGTTATGAGTTCTAAAGAAATCGTTGCGCAAAGCAAATCGTTATGAGTTCTAAAGAAATCGTTGCGCGAAGCAAATCGTTATGAGTTCTAAAGAAATCGTTGCGCGAAGCAAATCGTTATGAATTCTAAAGAAATCGTTGCGCGAAGCAAATCGTTATGAATTCTAAAGAAATCGTTGCGCGAAGCAAATCGTTATGAATTCTAAAGAAATCGTTGTGATAACTTACGAAATCGTTACGGCGAGCAAGTCGTTGCGAGTTCTAAAGAAATCGTTATGATGACTTAAGAAATCGTTACGGCGAGCAAGTCGTTGCGAATTCTAAAGAAATCGTTATGATAACTTACGAAATTGTTACGGCGAGCAAGTCGTTGCGAATTCTAAAGAAATCGTTGTGATGACTTAAGAAATAGTTACGGCGAGCAAGTCGTTGTGAATTCTAAAGAAATCGTTATGAAGACATAAGAAATCGTTACGGCGAGCAAGTCATTGCGAATTCTGAAGAAGTCGTTGCGATGACTTATAGAATTGTTGTGAGAACGATTTGTTTGAAATCAAACGATGTCACAGTAAAGAAGTCGTTCAGACACTTAAGAAATCGTTATGAATTCAAATCGTTATAGCACTAAAGGAAGTCGTTGTGACTTTCAACAGAAGTCGATGTGAACTTAGAGAAATATGATCTTGAAATAATTAATGCTTCAGAAAAATGATGCTTACCAATATTGGCTTGATTGACCTTGGCCTTGGAGTATTTCCTGTACTTAAGACTTAGAGAACTTTGATAAGGTATTGTTAATTACCAAAATACATCTATATTTAAATATTTCCTGGGGACAGACTGATCATCAATCTCCCCTTTTTGGTGATGACAAAAAATTATCAACAAGCATGAATATTTCCGGAAAGTATTTCAAACATGCTAATTTCTAAATCTGAAGATTTTCGGAATGTATTTCAGACATGCTAATTTTCTCCCCCTTTTTGTCAGTAAGCAAAAAGATAATCTTCGACAAAGAAAGAAGAGAAAAGATGGAAGGGCAGACAACCAACATATATTGATTAGTTCTGAGGATTTACAGATAAGTAATGAGCGGGGGATAACAAGGAGCCAAAGCGCCTGATGACAGGGAGTGCCTGGCGTTCCTGCTCTTCAAAGAAGGCTTGAAAGGCCCCAATATCAATTTGATAGGAGGGTCCCATGGTGGGAGCCATCCTTTTGATGTGAAGCTGTCGTTGATCTGAAATGAAGTCCCCATACTTAACACGGCCAAGGGCTAACTTGTAAGTTAAGAAGGACCCAAAGCTGGCAAAACGAAGAAAGGCTTCAATCTTGAGGGGATAGTCAATCTTAAGCGACCGAAACTCTTGCTTTAAGGCAAAGAAAACTTTGTATCTTTCGACCCAGGTCAGATAGGAATCCCGGATGAGGTGAAGAGAGTTGGCATCCAAAAATTCACTAGGTGACAGGGGAGGTTGGTTGGAGCTGGCCTGAGAGGCATTTAAATCACCTAGCTGCTGAGCAGACAAGGGATAGAGCTACATCCACTATTCAGGAGACAACCGCTCACATTCAGAAAGAATGGGTGCCAGAACATCTACCTTGATATGCCCCTGAAGATATTGTCTGAATACGAATCTTGGAAAAGATAAGTCACTGCCATCTTGCACAAATAATTTGGCCATTGCCCTTGCAGCTCGCTCAAAGATAAGTGTTCCCATGGAAGAATCCATAATTAGAGCATGGAGAGGTGGAAGGAACACTACATCAGGAATAACCAGGGTGGCAAAATCGACCTGAAGGGGCTCAGTATGAGCTGTGCTTGAACTGAGGGCCCTGATGGCTGAACGAAACTGACCCAACTGAGATTCTGGGAGGCAATGTACATAGCAGTAGTTACTGTACATCTGATACTGCCGGATGAATTTGATTTCTTTCTGAATGAAAGGGCCAAACAAATTTTTGAGATGGATTTGGAACCACTCAGAAAGGGGAAGAGGAGTTTCCCTAGGCGGATAGCGGGCAGCTTGAACTCGTCGGAATTGACTGTACAGGTCTTTGTTGCTCCGAGCCCACTGCTCTTCAGTTTTGGCTTCAGTCATGGAGAATATTTTTGACTGTTGAGCCTTAGAGAGATGGGTATAAGGAAAGATGGTGGTGAGATGTTTAGAAAGATTTTGGAAAGGAAGGCTAAAAATATGGGCAAAAACTACCTTTTGAAGATATTCTTCATAGATAAGTTTCTGCTTGTTGGAGACAGAGAGGGAAAACCAAAGGGGAGGATAGCAAGGTTCAGAAGAGACAGGATGAGAGGATGTGAGTCTCCTCTTCTTAGAGACAGGACTAGAAGAGCCTGTCCTGTGAGAGTGGGTCCCAACAGCCAGGATTGAACGAAGTATTGCTACTTCAAATTCATCCTTAATATCCTGGATTTCTATTCTCTGATACTAGGTATTTAGGATCTCAGGCATTGCCGTTACGCCAAAACTCGAGTTTTTGTGTAAGGATACCATCCTTAATATCCTGGATTTCTATTTGGGTGAGTTGGGCACCTTCAGGGATAATGGTAATGAAAGAGGGAGATGTAGGTGGATTGAATATAGAGTCAAGAGTTACTGTAGGAAGAACAAAAGGTTCTGATGTGGAAGGACCAGAAGAGGAAGGTCTAGCGGAAGAGGATGCGAGTGGAAACTGAGGAGGAGAGGATGGTGGAGGAGGAATAATAGGGGAAGAAGCAGGAGATGAGGCAAGTTGAGAGGAAAGAGGTTGGGGAGAGGAAACAGATCTTGAACGGGGTCGCTTGAAGGTGGTTGGAGCTGGAGGTGCAGTAGAGGATGATGGAGGAGAGGGAGCAGCTGGAGTGGTAAGGGAAGAATAGGCAAGGGGATCAGGAGCTACAGCCTGGTCTTCTTGTTCAGCTACCGGATCCACTGGATTGACTGACTCCTTCTCCGGTCCAGACTCCTGACACAAAGCATAATCTTCACTAGGCACCTTTTCAGAGGGCTGAACTTCAACACTTGGCCCTGATGGCCCTTCGGGAACTTGAACTGAAGGCCCTGATGGCCGCTCCACAAGATCAGCACTGACTTGCCCTGATGGCCCTGCAACATCCTCCTGTGGCCCTGAAGGCACATTCTCTTGAGGAGTAGGATCTTTGGGCCCTACTGCCTTCAAAACCTCAGACAGCATCAACTTCATAGAGCTTAGCTCCTTATCGAACCACTTCAAAGTAACATTTGATTGAAAAATGTCATTTGACAAAGATGCCTGGCGCTCAATGACAGTATTTACAGCTGAATGTACTGAGTCCAGGACTGCACCTTGATTATTCAATCGCTTCAAGATGGCCTTTAAGTGCATCTTCTTTAGAGATTTCTTCTGCTTTTTGTGAGAGGTTTTCCTGCTGGGGCTTTCTTTTTCTGCCTGCTCCCCGATCTCTATTGGAGCTTCAAACTGCTCTTCATTCACAGAAGCATCTTCAGAGAGTGCCCCTTGAGATGCTGCTTCCTTCTCAACATCTTGCTCCCCCTGAATAGGAGCATCCTCCACAAATCTTCCTTGCTCCCCTGAATAGGAGCACTAATCAATACAGAATCTTCAATGTGGCCAGGTGCCACAAACTGATCAACCAAACTCCCACCGGTGTTTAGATCCACTTGGGAGGAGTGAATGGAGTCTAAGACTTGACGAAGTACAGAAGCCACAGAGGAGGTGGGAAGAGGATCCTCTGATCTTCTGACAGAATCTGATACTTCTGGATTTTCTTCAGCAACCTGAGTCTCCATTGCAACTTCTGAGATGGCAGCAACTTCCAATGAGGTACTAGGAGCTGCGACCTCTCTTGCTGCTGGTTCTGCAACTGCTGATGGACCCTCTGATTCTGCTGCCACTTCTTCGAGTTGGACTTCTTGGGCTTCCCCTAGGATGGGTTCACCCTCAGCTACTGAAGTCTTTGTCCAAACTCCACTGACCACTGAAAAACCGCTTTTCCTTAGATTTCTGGACCTAATTGCTTGGCCCATTTTCTCTACAACTGCGCCAGAAACATCTACTCTAAAGTGCTGAAAGACTTTGGTGAGCAAGTGAGCATAGGGCAGGGATATATTCAACTTACTCTTGGTATCCCATATTTGATCACGGGCAAACTTCATTCTTTCCATCATTACTTCGGCCATGTTGATTTCTTGGTTCTGGATGTCCCAGAACATCATATCCGAGTCTGCCTTGGTGCAAGTTGAGAAAGTTGCACTTCTTGGAACCAAAATATGACAAACTATGAAATGAAGGAGGCGATTGTGAGCACTCAATTGATTAATATCTAACTTCCCATCTCTTAGTCTGAACCCTAGTCCTACAATACCAAGTCCTTTAGCTTGGGCGTCCACGGTGTGAACCCCACTGTGCCCGGAAGTCTTTACTCCAAACAACAAATGCAACAACTCATGATCTATCTTTATTTGAGTTCCTTTGACTGATGAAATCAGGGACCCGTCTGCCTCTATCCTCAAGCACACATAGAAAGCCTTCACGAGGTCTGGATAGCTTACCTCAGAGAAGGTGGAGATTCTCATCCACTGCATCCTGCTCATTGCGGCTACTACACTTTGCATGCCGTTCTTCTCAAGATTAGCAACATCTACTGCCTTATTTCCACAAACCTTTGTCTTCACGAAATTGAACCTTTCCTACTGCTCTGCTGATAGAAACTCAGCGCTGTAGCCACCCAAACTGCCGGAGATAACGGACGATGCCATGGACTTTGGGTGAGGAGGGTTTTTCTGGAAGGTTGAGATGAAAGAAGAGAGAAAGGTCCTCAAGAAATTCTTCGCAGGAAGAAGAGAGAAACTTCAAATGAGCAGAGAGAGATGTTGGAGTCATTAGGGCATCGGCTCAGGCAACCAGACGAAAGAGGGAAAACGGTGTAGAGGGGGTAGATGAATCATTTTCACATCGATTACGGGGTTAAAAAAAATAATTTTATGGGAAAGCGAAGCGCCAAGAGGTGGCAGAAAACGACAAATAAGTTTGACTAGAGAAAACAGACTTTATTAAGAAGAGTGACCAGTAGGGAACAATTTTAAATTTCTTTTGCTTAAAGCCAAGGAGAGAAAATTTACTTAACTCTGAACATTTATGTCTCAGTTTTAAACAGAAGTCTTTTCACAAATTACACATGCCCAATTCCCTTCTGAGAGATGTGAATCTCTCTTCGGGTAAGGCTTTTGTGAAAATATCTGCTAACTGACCATTTGTGTCAATAAAGGATATTTCTATGTTACCATTTGCTACATGATCACGAATAAAATGATATCTAACCTCAATATGCTTGGTCCTTGAATGCTGGACTGGATTTTTGGTGAGATTGATGGCACTGGTGTTGTCACACAATAGTGGAATTGATTTGATATTGAGTTCAAAATCCTCAAGTTGTTGCTTTCTCCATAGGAGTTGTGTACAACAACTTCCAACAGCCACGTACTCAGCTTCAGCTGTAGACAGTGCCACTGAATTTTGTTTCTTTGATGACCAGGATATCAAACACCCTGCAAGAAATTGACAACAACCACTGGTGCTTTTTCTATCTACTTTGCATCCAGCATAGTCAGCATCAGAGTATCCTACTAAACTAATTTCACAGGATTTTGGATACCACAGACATAAATCATGAGTTTTAGCTAAATATCTAAATATTCTTTTCACAGAGATTAAATGAGATTCTCTAGGATCTGCTTGATACCTAGCACACATGCATACACTAAATAAGATATCAGGTCTACTTGCTGTTAAGTAAAGCAATGAACCTATCATACCTCTGTAGATCTTTTGATCTACTTTCTTACCATCTTTGTCACTGTCCATCCTTGTTGATGTACTCATGGGTGTTGACAGTGGCTTGGTGTTATCAAATCCAAATTTCTTCAAGAGTTCTTTGGTGTATTTTGCTTGGCAGATGTGGGTGCCATCTTTTCCTTCTTGATTTGAAATCCAAGGAAATAATTGAGCTCTCCCATCATGCTCATCTCAAATTCTCCCTGCATCAACTTTTCAAAGTACTTGCAAAGGGATTCATCAGTAGATCCAAAGATAATATCATCTACATAAATCTGTACAAGTAGTATGCTTTTAACTTTTGATTTTACAAATAAAGTGCTATCTACTTGACCTCTACTGAAACCATACCAGGCCCTAGGTGCTTGCTTTAAACCATATAATGCCTTATGAAGTTTAAAAACATGATTGGGAAATTCTGTGTCATCAAAACCCGGGGGTTGTTCCACATAAACTTCCTCTTTTATAAAACCATTTAAGAATGCAGATTTGACATCCATTTGAAATAGTTTTAAGTCTAATGCTGATGCATATGCAAGTAATATTCTAATAGCCTCAAGTCTAGCTACAGGTGCATAGGTTTCATCGAAATCTATACCTTCCTCTTGGGAATAGCCTTGAGCTACCAGTCTGGCCTTATTTCTTAAGATCACACTAGCCTCATCCAATTTATTTCTGAACACCCATTTGGTGCCAATAACTGGATGGTCTAATGGTCTAGGAACAAGTGACCATACTTGGTTTCTCTTGAACTGATTTAGTTCATCTTGCATGGCCAAGATCCAAGATTCATCACCAAGAGCTTCATTGACTGTCCTCGGCTCTATTTGAGAAACAAATGCTAAATAATCACAGGGTATCATGTTACCTCTTGTTCTTACCCCAATAGATGGATCACCGATAATATTCTCAGGTGGGTGATCTTTCTTGTATCTCCACTCCTTTGGAATATTTTCATGAGTAATTTCCTTTTGTTGCATATCTTCCAGAGGTGGATCATCCTTGTCCTCAATTGATGTACTCTTTAGCTTCTTGGACAATTCATCTGCATTATCATTATCACTATCTTCTTCCTTTCTTAAAGAAGGGTTAGTTTCATCAAAAATAATATGTACAGACTGTTCAATTAATAACGTGCGTTTATTAAATACCTATAGCCTTTGGGTTTAGAGGTGTACCCCATGAAGATGCCTTCATCTGATTTGGCATCCAACTTACCAATGTCCCTTTTTCCATTGTTGTGGATGAAGCAAGGACATCCAAATGTCCTGAAGTGGCTGATCTTTGGTTTCTTTCCTTTGAACAGTTCATATGCAGTCTTCTTTAGGATTGGCCTGATCATTACTCTGTTGATAATGTAGCTCGCTGTGTTGATTGCTTCAGCCCAAAAATACCTTGGCAGATCATATTCTGATAGCATTGTTCTTGCCATATCCAATAGAGTTCTATTCTTTCTCTCAGCAATTCCATTTTGATGTGGTGTCCTTGGTGCTGAGAAATTATGCTCAATCCCCTGATCATCACAGAATTTAGCAAATTTTTCATTCTGAAATTCACCACCATGATCTGATCGGATAGAAACAATGCTGAACTTCTGATTCTTCTGGACTTTCTTGCTGAAACTAACAAAGTTTTCAAAAGTGTCATCTTTATGCTCTAGGAATGATACCCATGTGAATCTTGAGTAATCATCGACTATGACAAATCCGAAGTTCTTTCCTCCAAGACTGGTAGTTCTCATTGGCCCAAATAGATCCATATGAAGGAGCTCTAAGGGTTTTGAGGTGGTTACCACCGTTTTTGACTTGAAGGAGCTCTTGGTGTGCTTTCCCTTAGCACAAGATCTACAGACACCTTCCATTTTTGCACTGACCTTTGGCAGGCCTTCCACAAGATTTTTCTTTAGCAAATTTCTCATCCCATCTATGCTGCAATGACCCAGTCTTCTGTGCCATAGTTCATTTGACTGGCTTTTATTTGCTGCCAGACAAACATCCTGATCCTTGAGTTCTTCAAGATGAAGCGCATACAGGTTTTTCTCCCTATTGGCTTCGAAGATTACTGCTCCATCCTTTAGTATGCTGCACTTTGACTCTTGAAACTGAATCTGATGACCTCTGTCACAAAGCTGGCTGATGCTGATGAGGTTGTGCTTCAGCCCTTTGACAAGCAATACATCTTCAATGACTATTTTTCCTTTGTTGCTCACAGAGCCGCTGCCAATTATTGTGTCTTTCCCATTGTCTCCATAGGTAACTGCTCCTTCTTCAGCTTGGAGATGGGTGAATAGCTTCTGATTTCCTGACATGTGCCTAGAGCACCCACTGTCCAAATACCATTTGGATGCTCGAGTGTTACCCTGAAATAAAATCATCAAGTTTTAGGTACCCAAATTCTTTTGGGTCCTGATTGGTTAGTATCATTGATTTTACCTTTGATTATCCATTTCTTATGTTTTGTTGGGCATGTTGTTATGATATGTCCTAACTTATTGCAGTGACTATAGTAGGATAATTTGGTTACTTTTTTCATGTATTTGAAGTTGGCTTTGTATGCTATATCTTGTTCGGGTATAAATTTTGGTGTTGGATATGTTTTAGGATAAACTATGGTTTCTTCATTATCTGGGAGTGTATATCCTAATCCATTTTTCTTCTTACCTGATCTTCTGGCACCTTTTAATATGAGGGAGTTTTTACCATTTGTGAATTTTTCTAATGTGCTAGATAACTGTATATTTTCTTCTGTTAGTGTCTTGATTTTAGTTTTCAGTCCATCTGAACTTACTTGTTTTTCTAATTCAGTTATTAGTTCATTCTTAGCTTTTAGATCTTCACATAACAGTTCATTTCTTCTTTTAAGTTCAGTTATTTGACTTTCTAATTGTTCATTTTCTGATTTTAGATATGAGTTTGTATTTTCTAGACAAACTATGTTTTTCTTGCTTACTTTTAATAGTTTGGTTACTTCTCTATATTTACTGTATAGTTCGTTGAAAGTTTCTTCTAAACTATCGGAATCTGAACGATTACAAGAATCAAAGGATGAGTCAGAGGTTACCTTTTCTTCGGTATTTGCCATGAAAGCCAGGTTGGCTTCTTCCTCATCACTGGTTGTGTGACGGATCGCCTCAGTCAAGCCCGTTAAACCGATAACGTACTTGATCCGAGTCCGCCTCCCGCGAACGGGCCGAAGCCTCGCAAGGGATACCAAACCACAGTCCGTGTAAACATAAAGGAACACACCACATTTCATATATATTTCACAAGTTTACATAGCCAAATTTCCACAAAACTGAAAAGAACTACAACAGCCTGGGGCAAATCCCGAGGTACAACTGAAGAAAGTAAACAACTACAAAACTACAAAACTACACTGCTGGAGCTACACAACTGAAACTACACTACGGGAGGTGCTGACCCTGCACCGCTACGACGCGGCCCGGAACTGGACGTCGGACGAGAGACGTCCTCCTCGCTCTCACCTGTGGGGGTAGGGGTGAGCCTCTCTAGTCACTGGCTCAGTAGGGAACTCCCCCAAAACCGAGCGAAACAAACACCACGAGTACGAATAGTAAACAACACCAACAATTAATATAACAGCTAAGCAGGTAAGTAAAGCTGTAAAAGTACTCACCGTCTGCTGACTACGAGAAACAACAGTAATAATTAAACGGCAAACCAGTACAGGTGTACAAGCTAAAGTAGAGACAGCCAACACGAGCCACGTGAACTGGTTCGCGACACCAGAAACTGACTCGGACAACTAACACAGGTCTACCTCTCAGTCTCGCAGCCACGGACGAAAGGTCCAGCTGCCGCTCCACGTAAAAAGGTCAAGCAACTGTGGAGACCAACTAAACACTACCACCTGCAGACCACACGGTCACAGGCCCATGCCTGGCACCTCCAGAGACCCTGACCTGGGCTCGCTAGAGTGAGGCACTGGAAAAGGACTAGCTGGGGTCCAGTACGTCTACTGGTGTCCGTACCCCCAACTACGAGCGCGCTACAAGTGACTAAAAACAAACTCAAGTGTCACTGTCCCACTGTCGTCTTTCCCTCAGCCGGACGTACAACTCTAACACAAGAGTGAGGGTGTCCAGGTCAGACGACATAGACCTCGACGGTACAGCACAAGTACCAGGACAAAGCCCCGAGCTAACAGCCTGGCTCACAAAGAACCTGGGGCACCCAACTGGAGAGGTAACCACGGTAGGCGTCGTACTACTCGCCACGTACACAGAACCACGTGCACGTCACACACAAACCATGTGAAACCCCACGTAAACCACAAGTAACCACTGGTCCACTACACGTGAACCCAACTGACTCGCGTACACAACGCGCAGTCAGCGAAGTAAACAACTAACAGCATACCTTGTATGCTAAACACGTAAACCAAGTGCACTCAGTGCACCTCATGCGTCAACACACATGCATTATCGATAATTATTGTACTTAGTCATTTCTGCTCAAATAGAAGTAGGCGGCCACATCGATTGCCGCTTACTGGGAGTCAACAGCAAGGTTCCTGGCCGTTAACCTCCTGGCTGAGGATCTTGGCGGCAAGCGATGTTGACGCCAAGTTCTCCGGCCATAAACCCTGCAGAAACCCTAATCCGGCCCTGCGGGTTTTCTAACTGTTCTAACTACTGAAAAACATGCAAATGCAATTCCTTTAGCATGCTAGAACCCAATACAACCCGTTATAACATGATTCGTACAGTAAACTACTCGAACCACCCATTATCCCACTTGGTGCAACTCTATCCAAACATGGATTATCATACTGGTTCAAGTGGTTATGATGTGTTTTAATGGTTCTATGAAGCTACCAGGGTTCGTCCCCTACCTCAGAACGCGTTAGAATCTCCTGCAATCCCCCGGTTCACGCCGAGCCCTCCGCGAGCTCCCACGCGAATTGCACCACGCCGCGACGTTTCCTCGCGTAATTAAGCGATGCCGCGCGTTCTACGATCGTCCAACTACTCCTCGGTACCTGTTGGAAGCTTCAGAAACTCTGGGGCGCGAAGCTGGGGCAAGAGGGGAAGAGAGTGAGCTGAGAGAACAGCCCTCGGGTGAGCCTATAACCTGTTGAACTGACAGGTTGGCGTCAACCCCCTTGTCGCCAACATCAACCGCCAGCCTAAACGTCCACATCTACTGCCGCTAAGCTCATTGTGTAAACGTCCACTAATCTAGACGCCTACCAGTAAACGGCCACCCCTGGCCGCCAACTCAGACAGAACAGCAGCAGGTCCTATTCCATTTCAGGACCCACCCTGCTCTACACCTGCTCAAGCCACGCATGCACATTACACATACCACACAACTGACTCACATTGGCCTCAAAATGGCCGCTACAACCACAACACACACGATCCGCATGGATCCGAAAAGCACGCGACGTTACATTACTATTATCTAAAAAGAAAATTTTGACCTCGAAATTCATAACACAATTCAAAGTTAAACAACAATCATAAACATACATACACACCTTTACAAGTACTATCATCTAAAAAGAAAATACTCAAACTTATTCAAACAGATAGGGATACCCTTTAGCCATTTCTGCGGCTAACTCCCAGGTATCCTCACCACCCAACCTATTTTCCCATCTCACTTTAACTAGCTCAATTTCTTTATTCCTCAGCTTCTTTATCTTTCGATCTGTGATCTGCACCGGATACTCTGGCATAGTCATGTCCGGCCTCAGGTCACCACCTTGATATCTAATTATTTGAGCTGGATCTTCAATACATTTTCTTAACATAGAACATGGAAAATATCATGCACATCTGCAAAATCAGCTGGCAAATCCAGCCTATAAGCTACTTCCCCAATTCTTTCAATTACCTGGAAAGGTCCCACATACCTTGGACTCAACTTTCCAGACTTGCCAAACCTCATTATACCTTTACTTGGGAAACTCTCAGAAAAACAAAATCTCCCACCTCAAACTGAAGTGGTCTCCTCTGCACATCTGCATAACTTTTCTGCCTACTTTGAGCTGCCTGCAATTTTTCTTTAATAAGCTTCACGATTTCAGTGGTTTGCTGAATCAATTCAGGACCCACTAATTGCCTTTCTCCCACTTCATGCCAATTCAATGGGGTTCTACATGGCCTTCCATATAAAGCTTCATACGGTGCCATCCCAAGACTGGTATGATAACTATTATTATAGTCAAACTCAACCATTCCCAAATGATGCTCCCAACTGCCTCCCCAAACTAAGCAACAAGCTCGCAACATATCTTCAATTGTCTGAATGGTCCTCTCTGTCTGACCATCTGTCTGGGGATGATAAGCGGAGCTATATCTCAACTCAGAACCAATTACTTTCTGCAGACTTCTCCAAAAACCAGAAGTAAATCTTGGATCTCTATCAGATACAATAGTCTTTGGAATACCATGCAGTGGAACAATTCTTTCAACATAAATATTTGCCAACCTGTCCACTGTCCAAGACATACTTACTGCCACTAATCTGCACACCTTAGTCAATCTGTCAACAAACACCCATATTCCATTATGCCCTGAACTCGACCTTGGTAAACCTGCCACAAAGTCCATTGCGATATCATCCCATTTCCACTGTGGAATAGGCAACGGTTGTAATAGACCTCCAGGCTTCTGATGCTCTGCTTTAATCTGTTGACAGATAGAACATCTTGCCACAAATTCTGCTATTTCTTTCTTCATATGAGGCCACCAAAAATGCTTCCTTAAATTATGGTACATTTTAGTACTACCTGGATGAATAGTGTACCTAGATTTATGAGCCTCTTCTAGAACTCGCTGCTTCACCTCTCTCTCTGCAGTAACAAACAACCTGCCCTTAAGCCTGGCCACACAATTATCATCAATAGAAACTCCTTCCATTTTTACAATTTCAGGTAAACCTGCATCTGCTCTCTGAGCTTCAATGATTTGCCAATATAAAGACGGCTCTACTGCACTAGCAGCTATAATTACCTGTCGCTGACTGCTAGGCACATACAAGGAATTCTCCGCTACTTCTTCATACAACTTCCATTCTTTAATCATCATCAAATTCATATATGCTTTTCTACTCAAAGCATCAGCTACAACATTGGCCTTACCCGGATGGTAGGCCAAACTGAAATCATAATCCTTCAAATATTCAACCCATCTGCGCTGGCGAAGATTCAAATCTTTCTGCGAGAAGATATACTTCAAGCTTTTATGATCTGTAAAAATTTCAAATCTCTCGCCATACAGATAATGCCTCCACATTTTTAAAGCAAATACAACTGCTGCCAATTCTAAATCATGAGTGGGGTAATTCTCCTCTGCTGGCTTCAATTGCCTGGATGCATAGGCTATCACTTTACCATGCTGCATAAGCACTGCACCAAGACCTCTCCTTGAAGCATCAGTATACAGCACAAACCACCACTCCCTGCCGGCAATGTCAATATAGGTGCTGATGTAAGTCTTTTCTTCAATTCCATGAAACTTCTCTGACATTCACCGGACCACACAAAAGGCACACCCTTTCTGGTCAATCTAGTCATAGGTGCTGCAATCTTAGAAAAATCTTAATAAAGCGCCTATAATAACCTGCCAACCTCAGAAAACTTCTAATCTCGGTTATTGTCTTAGGCACTTCCCACCTAGACACAGCTTCCACTTTACTCGGGTCCACTGCTACTCCTTTAGCTGAGATAACATGACCCAAAAACTGAATTTCCTTCAACCAGAATTCACACTTACTAAATTTAGCAAACAACTGGTTATCTCTTAACAACTGCAAGGTAAACCTCAAATGAGTTGCATGCTCCTCTTCAGATGCTGAATAAATTAGAATATCATCAATAAAGACCACAATAAATTGATCTAAATATGGATGAAAAATTCTATTCATCAGATCCATAAAACCTGTAGGAGCATTAGTCAACCCAAACTCATAGTGACCATATCTGGTTCTGAACGCTGTCTTATCTATATCCTTCTCTTTGATTCTCAACTGATGGTACCCGGACCTTAAATCAATCTTAGAAAACACCTTTGCTGATTGCAATTGATCAAATAAATCATCTATCCTCGGCAACGGGTACTTATTCTTGATGGTCACATCATTCAATTTTCTATAATCAATACACATCCGAAAACTACCATCCTTCTTTTTCACAAATAAAACCGGCGCTCCCCACGGGGAATGACTCGGTCTAATAAAACCTTTCTGCAACAACTCTTCTAACTGCTTTTTCAATTCTTTAAGTTCTGCTGGTGCCATCCGATATGGGGCTTTGGAAATCGGCATGGTACCTGACAGCAACTCAATAGAAAAGTCCACCTCTCTGTGTGGAGCTAAACCAGGCAAATCTTCCGGAAAAACATCAGCAAATTCCCTAACCACGGGAACTGCTTCCATTGGCTGACTGGCTTCTACCAAACTTACTGAAGCTAAATAGGCCACACACCCATCATTTATCAACTTTCTAGCTTTAATTGCAGAAATTAGAAACTTGGAGGTATAAAAAGGCATACCTTGATATTCAAACACTGCACCATTAGGATGACAAAATCTGATCCTTTTCTTTTTGCAATCTAACATTGCTCCATACATCTCAAGCCAATCCATACCCAGAATGATATCATAATCTGACAGCTGCAGGGCATACAACCGACCCGGCATCTGGTTCCCTTCAATCATAACAGGAGCTTCATCTATATAGCTCGAAGTGAGTAAGAACTCACCTGAAGGAACCTCCACCACTAACTCACAAGACTTCTCTTCTAAAGGATGAGCTATGCAATCCAGAAATTCTTCGAAAATAAAAGAATGAGAGGCACCCGAATCAAATAAGACTCTTGCTGAATATTCATAAAGAGGTAAAATACCTTCTATCATATTTGACGCCTCTGCCTGGGCTCGGGTGATAGCCATAACCTGGCCTCTCCCTCGCTGCTGCGGTGCTCCTCTGCCACGACCTGCCTGTGGCTGCTGGAACTGCTGAGGCTGCTGCTGCTGCTGCACACCTCTGCCATACCCATACTCTCTTGCATACGGACAATTGCGGATCAAATGTCCCGGCTGATTGCAATTATAACATCTATACCCTGGAGGAATCATATGCTGCCTGGCAGTACTCTGCTGCGACTCCTCTACCTCAGGCCTACCACGGCCCTGCTGCAACTGCTGACGACCTCCCCATCCTCTTCCTTTGCCTTTAAATGCTTGCTTTAACTTCTGGCCCCATTTCCCGAAACCAGATGAAGAAGGTCCTGCTGGTGCCTTGCCCTTGCTTGCACCTACTGTCTACTGCGGTAGCCGGAAACTACCTGAACCTGATTCACCTGCCTGACGAGTACGGATAGACCTCTCCAAAGTAGCTGCCCTCTGCGCTGCCCCTTCCACTGTCCTGCACATAAGAGGTACTATCGCATCCTGCAATTCCACTCTCAATCCTCTGATAAAATACTCAACCATCATATTATTATCTGAAACCACTTATGGCGCATAACGGCTAAGTGCCATAAATCTCATCTGGTACTCTAAGACTGAAGAGTTACCTTGCTGAAGAGTTCGGAATTGCTCTCTTTTTACTTGCTGCACTTGGATCGGAAAGAATGTATCGTTAAATACATCAAGAAACTCCGGCCAAGTGATAACTTCTTCCGTCCTGCCTGCAAAAGTGGTTTGCATCTTCAATCGCCACCATTCCAAGGCAAAGCCTCTCAACTGATAAGCAGCTAATACCACTCTATCCGCTGCCAGACACCTCATAGTCGCAAAAACTCTCTCAATTTCATGAACCCAATGCTCAGCTGTATCTGGATTCGGCCCTCCTGAATAAGTAGGTGGCTGCAATCTCAGAAACTTTTCAACCTGCAACACTGGTTCTTCTGCTAACAACACTGGTGGTGGCACATGAGCTACAAAAGGCACCTCCACTCTCGGCGGAACTGGAGCAACAGGTATAGCCTCTCCATCCCCAGGTGGCACTGCAACCGGTGGTACTGGCTCCTGCTGATCCATTCTTGCCCGAATATCCGTGAGGCTTTCCCAAATCCTTTCTATCATACGCTGGGTGCTTTCCTCCGGATCATCTCCTCCACCACCCCAATCTCTCCTATTAGCCATTTCGGAAATTTTCTACATACACAAAACACCAGACAAAAATCAAAACCATGAATGATAAAAAACCAGGGTCCCTACCAGCAGTGTATAGAAATCGAAATAAGGCTATGTATCCTCTTAATTCCCTTATATTAACACGGACCTTGCTCTGATACCAACTGTGACGGATCGCCTCGGTCAAGCCTGTTAAACCGATAACGTACTTGATCCGAGTCCGCCTCCCGCAAACGGGCCGAAGCCTCGCAAGGGATACCAAACCACAGTCCGTGTAAACATAAAGGAACACACCACATTTCATATATATTTCACAAGTTTACATAGCCAAATTTCCACAAAACTAAAAAGAACTACAACAGCCTGGGGCATATCCCGAGGTACAACTGAAGAAAGTAAACAACTACAAAACTACACTGCTGGAGCTACACAGCTGAAACTACACCGCTGGAGGTGCTGACCCTGCACCGCTACGACGCGGCCCGGAACTGGACGTCGGACGAGAGACGTCCTCCTCGCTCTCACCTGTGGGGGTAGGGGTGAGCCTCTCTAGTCACTGGCTCAGTAGGGAACTCCCCCAAAACCGAGCGAAACAAACACCACAAGTACGAATAGTAAACAGCACCAACAATTAATATAACAGCTAAGCAGGTAAGTAAAGCTGTAAAAGTACTCACCGTCTGCCGACTACGAGAAACAACAGTAATAATTAAACGGCAAACCAGTACAGGTGTACAAGCTAAAGTAGAGACAGCCAACACGAGCCACGTGAACTGGTTCGCGACACCAGAAACTGACTCGGACAACTAACACAGGTCTACCTCTCAGTCTCGCAGCCACGGACGAAAGGTCCAGCTGCTGCTGCACGTAAAAAGGTCAAGCAACTGTGGAGACCAACTAAACACCACCACCTGCAGACCACACAGTCACAGGACCATGCCTGGCACCTCCAGAGACCCTGGCCTGGGCTCGCTAGAGTGAGGCACTGGAAAAGGACTAGCTGGGGTCCAGTACGTCTACTGGTGTCCGTACCCCCAACTACGAGCGCGCTACAAGTGACTAAAAACAAACTCAAGTGTCACTGTCCCACTGTCGTCTTTCCCTCAGCCGGACGTACAACTCTAACACAAGAGTGAGGGTGTCCAGGTCAGACGACACAGACCTCGACGGTACAGCACAAGTACCGGGACAAAGCCCCGAGCTAACAGCCTGGCTCACAAAGAACCTGGGGCACCCAACTGGAGAGGTAACCACGGTAGGCGTCGTACTACTCGCCACGTACACAGAACCACGTACACGTCACACACAAACCACGTGAAACCCCACGTAAACCACAAGTAACCACTGGTCCACTACACGTGAACCCAACTGACTCGTGTACACAACGCGCAGTCACCGAAGTAAACAACTAACAGCATACCTTGTATGCTAAACACGTAAACCAAGTGCACTCAGTGCACCTCATGCGTCAACACACATGCATTATCGATAATTATTGTACTTAGTCATTTCTGCTCAAATAGAAGTAGGCGGCCACATCGATTGCCGCTTACTGGGAGTCAACGGCAAGGTTCCTGGCCGTTAACCTCCTGGCTGAGGATCTTGGCGGCAAGCGATGTTGACGCCAAGTTCTCCGGCCATAAACCCTGCAGAAACCCTAATCCGGCCCTGCGGGTTTTCTAACTGTTCTAACTACTGAAAAACATGCAAATGCAATTCCTTTAGCATGGTAGAACCCAATACAACCCGTTATAACATGATTCGTACAGTAAACTACTCAAACCACCCATTATCCCGCTTGGTGCAACTCTATCCAAACATGGATTATCATGCTGGTTCAAGTGGTTATGATGTGTTTTAATGTTTCTATGAAGCTACCAGGGTTCGTCCCCTACCTCAGAACGCGTTAGAATCTCCTGCAATCCCCCGGTTCACGCCGAGCCCTCCGCGAGCTCCCACGCGAATTGCACCACGCCGCGACGTTTCCTCGCGTAATTAAGCGATGCCGCGCGTTCTACGATCGTCCAACTACTCCTCGGTACCTGTTGGAAGCTTCAGAAACTCTGGGGCGAAGCTGGGGCAAGAGGGAAGAGAGTGAGCTGAGAGAACAGCCCTCGGGTGAGCCTATAACCTGTTGAACTGACAGGTTGGCGTCAACCCCCTTGTCGCCAACATCAACCGCCAGCCTAAACGTCCACATCTATTGCCGCTAAGCTCATTATGTAAACGTCCACTAATCTTGACGCCTACCAGTAAACGGCCACCCCTGGCCGCCAACTCAGACAGAACAGCAGCAGGTCCTATTCCATTTCAGGACCCACCCTGCTCTACACCTGCTCAAGCCACGCATGCACATTACACATACCACACAACTGACTCACATTGGCCTCAAAATGGCCGCTACAACCACAACACACACGATCCGCATGGATCCGAAAAGCACACGACGTTACAGGTTGAGCTTGACTCACTGTCTGAGTCGCTGCTGTTGCTCCATGCAGCTGCCATAGCTTTCTTCTTATATTTCCTGAACTTCTTGGAGCTCTCTCTCTTCCTGAATTCAGGCTTCTTGAGCTTTGGACATTCAGCTTTGATATGTCCTGGCTTTTTGCACTCATAGTATATGAGCTCATTCTTCTTTTGATCCTTTCCATCTGGTTTCTTGAAGTCTTTATTTCTCTTGAAGTGTCTTCTACCAGATTGGAACTTCTTCTTCTTTGCTGGAATGCATTGCAATCTTTTTGACAGCATGGCTTCTTCATCTTCACAGCCACTTGAGTTCTCATCTTCAGCTGATGACTCATCTGACTTGTCTTCTTCTGCTTTAAGAGCATTTGAATGCTTCTTTCTGCTAGAGGACTCTCCTAGCCTTTCCATATTGATCTCATGGGCCATGAGGGACCCAATGAGTTTTTCCAAAGATATCCTTTTTAGATCATTATCTTCTTCAATAGCTGTGACCTTTGGAGTCCATGAGGATGGTAAGGATCTAAGAATTTTCCTCACCATGTCTCCAATTTCATAGGTTTTTCCTAGTCTGGCTAACCCATTTGTGATATCTGTAAATCTACTGAACATGTGGGTTATGGATTCACCTGATTGCATCTGAAATCTTTCATATTGTGTAACAAGAATATCAATTCTTGTCTCCTTCACCTTGTCTGTGCCTTCATAGGTAATTCTAAGCTTTTCCCACATCTCCATTGCGGATTTGCAGGCTGAAACTCTGTTGAATTCTTTTTTGCTTAGTGCACAACATAGAATACTCTTAGCCTTACAGTTCAAGGAGATCTTTTTCCTATCATCATCTGTCCACTGAGCTTTCTCATTTGTGACCAGGAGATCGCCTTCTTCTACTATTGACCATATCTGATAGTCGTGACCTTGGAGAAAGTACTCCATTATGGTCTTCCAGTAAGCATAATCTTCACCATCGAAGAGAGGGGGTCGGTTGACAGACTGACCTTCAATGTTACCTTGGGCTGCCATGGATCTTTACTCTTCAGATCATTGGATCTTTCTTCTTTGTCGAAGAGACTCTCTCTGATACCACTTGTTGCCCAGTTGACAAGCCTAGAGGGGGGGTGAATGGGTCTTTAAAAAATCTGTTTAGGTGACACCTGTACGTAAAAGTATACACAAAAACAATCTTCGATGTTGGTTAGTAACGGTTAGTATGAATAACAAACTCACAAAGAATCGTTATGATGACTTAAGAAATCGTTACGGCGAGCAAGTCGTTGCGAATTCTAAAGAAATCGTTATGATAACTTACGAAATCGTTACGGCGAGCATTTCGTTGCGAATTCTAAAGAAATCGTTATGATGACTTAAGAAATCGTTACGGCGAGCAAGTCGTTGCGAATTCTGAAGAAGTCGTTGCGATGACTTATAGAATCGTTGTGAGAATGATTTGTTTGAAATCAAACGATGTCACAGTAAAGAAGTCGTTCAGACACTTAAGAAATCGTTATGAATTCAAATCGTTATAGTACTAAAGGAAGTCATTGTGACTTTCAACAGAAGTCGATGTGAACTTAGAGAAATATGATCTTGAAATAATTAATGCTTCAGAAAAATGATGCTTACCAATATTGGCTTGATTGACCTTAGCCTTGGAGTATTTCCTGTACTTAAGACATAGAGAACTTTGACAAGGTTTTTTTAATTACCAAAATACATATATATTTAAATATTTTGTGGGGACAGACTGATCATCAAAGACCACAGGGTACAGCATGATACGCGGGAAGATTTGAAATCCACGGAGATTTGAAAATATATTTGAATATCATGTGGAATGTATCTTAAAAAGGAATTTAAATAAGAATGTTCAATAGCTGTTTAAAACATAATCTTTAATAGAGAGTTGATGTATGGTGACAGTCTGTGTACAGAGAGAGTCGATGTTGTTATGAAATCGATGATACAATCATAAATCATGTGAGAATGTAATCCATGTTGAAACTAAGTCGATGTAAACATAATCCATGTTTGAATGTAATGAAATCAATGTTCAGTACAAAGTCGTTGTTTAACAGAAGTCATTGTTGTACTGAAATGGATGTGCAGATGAAGTCGTTGTTTGAAACGAAGTCGTTGTTTAGGTAAAGTCGTCGTTTCACATGAAGTCATTGTTCTACTGAAATCATTGTTTAAGTAAAGTCGTTGTAGAGACGAAATCATTGTTTAAGTAAAGTCGTTGTAGAGACGAAATCGTTGTTTCACATGAAGTCGATGTTCTGCCGAAATCGATGTAGAAACGAAGTCATTGTTTCATATGTAGTCGATGTTTTACTGAAGTCGATGTTTAAGTGAAATCATTGTAGACATGAAGTCGTTGATTCATATGAAGTCATTGTTCTACCAAAATCGATGTTTAAGTGAAACTAAGTTGATGTAGCAACGAAATTGATGTTTAAGTAAAACGAAGTCGATGTAGCAACCAAATCGATGTTTTAAGTGAAGCAAAATCGTTGTAGCAACGAAATCTATGTTTAAGTAAAACGAAGTCGATGTAGCAACGAAATCGATGTTCTAACTATGAAGTTGTTATAAGACTGAAATCGTTGTTTTACTTATGAAGTCGATGCTAGAATGAAATCAATGTTTTACTAAGGAAGTCGTTGTTTAAGTGAAACCGATGTAGAACTGAAATCGATGTTCTTCTAAGGAAATCATTGTGAGCTATTATATGGAAGTCGATGTATATTAGACAAAACATATGCAATAAGATTCAAATGACAATGAGTGTAGATAACTTATAGATTTGGTTTGAATTACTGCCTATGGATAAACTTCAAAAAATGTTGTTAGATAATACTTTTCAGGGTTTTGTTAATCACCAAAATTACATATAATTAATAATAAATTATCTGGAGATAGACTGATCATCAATCTCCCCTTTTTTGGTGATGACAAAACATAAAGAGTTGCATATAAATAAAAAGGCTAAAATAAATTTGCGAATTTTTTTAAGGTATGTATTTCAGAATAATTTTCCCCCTTTTTGTCATTAAGCTAAAAGAATTAGATATGCAGAAGATAAAATTAGAGATAGACAAAGATAAATGGTGCAAAGAAGGGAAACTTTATACATTAGTGGGGGTAGGCATGTAGAAGGCTGGAGACAAACGAGAAGCATGACGAGTAATAAGCTGCCAAGCTTTGACTTCCTGCTCTTCAAAGAGATCTCTGAAGACACCCCAATTAATATTATATGATGGCCCCATCTCTGGACTTAGTCACTTGATGTGGAGTAGTCTCTGCTCTTTAATAATGTTAGTATGCTCCTGATTGCTAAGAGATGACTTGTAGGGACCAGCAATTCCAAAACTGGCATGCTAAAGGAATTTGTCAATGGAGAGAGGGTAGTGAAGATTGTGAGCAAGCAGATCCTTTCGCAAAGCTACATAGATCTTGTATCTCTTAACCCAGGTGGAATACGAATCTGAAACTAGATTAATGTAGTTGAGATCCATGAACTTTTCTGGAGTAAGAGTCAGTTGATTTGACTTGTGCAGGGAGGAATTCAGGTGCTCAAGCTGAGTAGCTGCCTTAGGATAGGCTTTACACCAGTCAGAGTTGAAAAATCTTTCAGACTCTGCTAGGAGTGGAGCTAGAATCAATGACTTGGTAAATCCTCTCTGATATTCCCTGAAGAGGAATCTATGGAATGCAAGAGGAGCTCCCTTCTAAACAAAGATCCTTGCCATGACTCTGACAAATCTCTCAAAGATTATAGGACCCACTTCAGAATCCATAAGAAGAAAGTGGAGCTTGGGAAGGAATGCAATCTCAGGCATCTGCAAAGTGGTAAAGTCAACCTGAGGAGGTGTGTTGGCTGGATTCATTGTACGAAGCTGAGCAATAACTGCCCTGAACTGGCCAAGCTGAACTTCTGGTAGGCGATTTACAAAGCAATAATCTTGATACATCTGGAATTGCCTAACCAATTTGATCTCCTCCTGAATGAAGGGACCCCAAGATGTTCTGTGCTGGTAGACAAACCACTCAGATAGGGTGAGAGGGTGGTCTGAGGGTGGAAAAATGTTCGACCTGGCAACTTCAATTTTCTGTAGACTGCTTTGTTAGCCCTAGCCCACTGATCCTCAGTCTTTAACTCAGCAGAAGAGAGGATTTTGGCTTGGTCAGGTTTGGGGATAAGAGAAATAGAAAGAATGATATTGAGGTGTTCAGAAAGGTTAAGGTAAGGAAGACCAAAAGTGTTTGCAAAAGTGCACTTTTGGAGATATTCAGAATATAAGGTTCTTCTTATGTGGACAACAGATAGAGAATACCACAGAGGAGGAAAGAAATTTGATTGGAAGGGAAAACAAGAGCTGTAGATGTCTTTCTTTTCTTGGAGGCAGGACTGGAGGAAGGTTGGGAATCAGTCCTGTGAATGTGGGCAAAGACAGCAAGAACTGTGCGGAGGATGGCTTCTTGAAACTCATCCTTGATGTCTTGCACATTATGGTGAACTATACTGCCACCCTCAGGAATGATAGTGATGAAGGAGGGTGGAGTAGGTAGATGAAGAGAGGCAAAAGATGAAGTAGGAGGAGGTTGAGTATATGGTCCAACAGAGGAGGGACCAACTGAAGAGGGACCAGCAGAAGAGGAGGAGGCAGGAGGTGCCTCAGAAGTTGTATGAGGAATGGAGGAGGAAGGGATAGGTGAGGAAGAGGAGGCAATAGGGAAAGGAGTAGGAGAAGAGATATATTTTGGAAGGGGTTTCTTGGAGGGTTTAGGTCTAGGTGGGGCAATGAAGGATGTAGGTGGAGAGGAAGGGGCTGGAGTTTGAAGATTGAGAGGGTCAGAAGGCCCTGGGGGGCATAGTAGCTTCCTCTACTGAAACTTGAGGCCGTGTTGGCCCTGCCACTGACTTCACTGGCTTGGATGGCCTTGATGTCCCAGCACTAACATCTTCAGCTACACATTGCCCTAATGGCTCTGACTCTTCCAATGATGGCCCTGGTGGCCCTGATTCTGCAACTGATGGCCCTGATGGCCCAAATTCCTCTACAGAGGGCCCTGGTGGCCCTGATTCCTCAACAGATGGCCCTGATGGCCCAACAACTGTCTCCACTGGTTCAGAAGGCCCTGATGGCCTTGCATCCTCCTCTGGTACTGACTGAGTTGGAACAGGAGGGGCTTGAGTTGATAGATGCACCCTTACAAAATCTGATAAATCTGCCACCAACTGCTTCAAGCTGCCTAGCTCACTTCTCATCTCCTGGAGCTCAGATTTGACTGCTCCAATTTTTTTGGTTTTTGTGCTCTGGCTGAGAATGGAAGTAACATCTGACTGCAAAGAGCACAATATCTCTCCTTGAGCATTCAGTCTAGCAATGAGTGGCTCCAAGTGAACATGTACCTTCTTCTTTCTGGATCTATGGTGTGCCTTCCTGGTGAGCAAGGGAATTCCTGGGGCAACACCTTTGCCTTTACCTCCTGAGCCAACAACTGGCTAAACATCTTCATCTGAATTGCTTTCAACCAGACCTTCTTGAAATTGGTTTGCAGGGGCATTAGCAATAGGTTCCCCCTGAATATCTGGCTCCCCTTGAATATCTGGCTCCCTCTGAGCAGGAGCATCTGCCATTGGAACATCCTCAATGTGGCCTAGTGCCACAACCTCTGGAACTATGTCTTCATGGCTCTCCTTCATAACAATCTCCATTTCAGGAATACTGGGGGTTTCTTCAATCTGAATATCTTCATGCTCCCCGTCAATGTGAGCAGCACCTTCAGCAACAAATTCTTCAATAATAGCATGTGCATGGACTATAGGAGGGATCACTTCTTCAGTAGTTTGCCCAACAGGCTCAATGTACTCTGGTGCAATACCCTCAATCCTCCTTTCAGGTGCAGGAGGCTCTTCTTCTCTGGCTGCAGCTTCTTCCCCTTGGACTTGTGGAGCTTCAGAAGCTTCTCCTTCTGCTATCGAGGTCTTGGTCCATACATTTCCTACTAGTGAAAAGCCACTCTTCTTCAAATTTCTAGATCGAATGGGCTGACCCATCTTCTCCATCAATTCTCCCTTCAAGTCAATCTCAAGGTGACTGAAAATCCTTGTGAGTAAATGGGCATAGGGAAGGGACACTGCCAATTTGTTCTTCCTGTCCCAAATAACTTCTGCAGTAGACTTCATCCTTTCTATTATAACTTGGGCCATGTTTATGTCTTGTTTCTGAATGGCCCAGAACATCATATCTGCATCTCCTTTAGTGCAAGATGAAAAAGTAGCACTCCTCGGCACTAAAATCTGACAAACTATAAAATGTAAAATTCTGTTGAAAGCATTGAACTGGTTGATGTCGATCTTCCCATCCTTCAGTTTATACTATGTTCCTATAATCCCTAGCCCCTTGGCATGAATATCTACTGACTCCACCAAACTATGCCCGACTGTAGAAACTCCAAATAATCTCTCCAATAGGTCATGGGTGATGTGAATGGATGTACCTTTGACCGTGGAAGTGAGAGGCCCATCTTCTTCTATCTTCAAACAGGTAAAGAATGCCTTCGCCAGGTGCAGATAGCTTGGTTCTAAAACTGTGCACATCCCTGTCCACTTCAACCTCTGAAGAGCTTCGGCTACACTGTGCATACCATGCTTCCCCAGGTCTTCTAGGTCCACTGCCTTGTTACCACAGAGCTTGATCTTGACTACAGAGAAATGCTCTAGCTGGTCTGCTGTGAGGAAGACGGTGTTGTAGCCACCCACACTGCCGGAACTCCTAGAAGCGGCCATGGAATCAAGCAAGGTAGGGTTCTGAAGGATTGTGGGAGAAGAAGGAACAGAACCAGTCAAGAAATTTGAGTGGGAAGTGAGGTTTTCTTCGAAAGCACAGAGAGGGATGCCGGAGTCGATGAGGGTTTTACAGGCTTTCAAGTCGGAAGAGATAAGAGAGAGAGAAAGCAAATCGGTGAGGGAAGGATTACAGACGTAACAAAAGGACATAAAGGCACTTTAGAAACGGCGGAGCAATGAATGCGGATAACGAAAAACTAGGAGAAGATAACGCAACAAATGATGGATTTACTTAAATCTAGCAGGGAAGGATAATTATTATTATATTTCAGTTATGTATAAATATATCTGTTACAAATTACACATGCCTAGTTCGCTTCTAAGAGACGTAAATGTCTCTTCAGGTAAGGCTTTTGTAAAGATATCTGCTAACTGATTTTGAGTATCTACAAATGAAATATTAATATTACCATTAACTACATAATCTCTAATAAAATGATATCTGACCTCCATATGTTTCGTCCTGGAGTGCTGTACTGGATTTTTCGTCAGATTTATTGCACTTGTGTTGTCACACAGCAACAGGATGGTCTTGATGTGCAATCCATAGTCCTCAAGCTGTTGTTTGATCCATAAGATTTGAGTGCAACATCTCTCAGTAGCTACATATTCAGCTTCATCTGTTGATAGTGCTACTGAATTTTGCTTCTTTGAAGACTAGGAAATCAAGCATCCTGCAAAAAATTGACAACCACCACTGATGCTTTTTCTATCTATTTTGCATTCAGCATAGTCAGCATCCGAATATCCAATTAAACTAGTTTCATAGGATTTAGGATACCATAGACCTAAGTTATGAGTCTTAGCTAAATATCTAAATATCCTTTTAACAGATATTAAATGAGATTCTTTAGGATTAGATTGATATCTTGCACACATGCATACACTAAATAAAATATCAGGCCTACTAGCTGTTAGATAAAGCAATGAACCAATCATGCCTCTATAAAGTTTTTGATCAACTTTCTTACCTTCCTGATCACTGTCTAATATGGTGGATGTGCTCATTGGAGTGGACAGTGGTTTGACATTCTCAAATTCGAATTTCTTCAACAGTTCCTTGGTGTATTTTGCTTGACAGATGTGAGTTCCTTCATTGCTTTGCTTGATTTGTAGTCCAAGGAAATAGTTGAGTTCTCCCATCATGCTCATCTCAAATTGTCCCTACATGAGCTTTTCAAAGTACCAGCACAGAGATTCATCAGTAGATCCAAAATAATATCATCTACATAGATTTGCACAAGTAATATATTTTTAGCATTTGATTTAATAAATAATGTAATATCTACCTGTCCTCTAATAAAACCATGATTTAGTAAGAATGCACTAAGTCTTTCATACCATGCTCTAGGTGCTTGTTTTAGACCATATAATACTTTATGCAATTTGAAAACATGATTTGGAAAATCTAAATCATCAAAACCAGGAGGTTGTTCCACATAAACTTCCTCCTTTATAAAACCATTTAAAAATTTCAATTTTGTTGGGTTGAGTGTGGTTTTAATATCCCTCTCTCCCTAGTTTTGATGATGACACTTTGTGATTTTGTGCTTGTTGGGTTGAACATGGTACATGCCTCATTTATATAATAATAATGCCTAAACAACATGTCTTGAACATTTTACATTTCATACTTTGATGATAATACCTTGTGCTAATGGCTTATGTGTTAAATTCTCAGGGCTATACAATTTTTGTCATGATGGTGTCGACACATCCCTTGGTGGTGTCAACACTAGATCACTGTCCCAGAAGCTATCTTTGAAGACATGGTCAAGTTGTGTCGACACACTCAATGGTGGTGTCGACACTAGTCCCAGCTTCCAGGAGATCATTTTGCTTGCCTGGGACAGGGTGTCGACACACTCAGTGGTGGTGTCGACACACTCCGGCTGAAGTCTCAACATTTGTTTCGTCTGGACACGTGGCTACTTGGGGTTCAAGGGAAGTTGCCTTGGATCATGTGCCCACACACCCCAAGGGTACAATTGGACTTATGGGGCTATATATACCCCAATTGTTGGCCCCCAAGACATAGGAGACCTCAAGAAGATTCCAGCAAAAGCTTTTGGCGGCAAAAGGAGGAATCTCCCGCTCCTGCTCTTCTCGTTGCTGTGGTGATCCATCTACTTCCTTGGAAAGCACGAGGGAGTGAAGGAGAGCTCTGAAGAAGGAGTTGGAGCACTTCTTAAAGGAGCAGATCCAGCAGAAGCAAGCAATTGAAGATAATTTCTGGTGATTCAGAGGCCATTGGAGCAGAGCATCGCCAAGTGATTAAGGGCATCACCTAGTTTCTTCAATTCAACCTTCTGCAAGGAATCTTCATCGAAGAACACAAATACTATATCTATTTCTTACAATTCTGAAGTTGTTCTTCTGATTCATCCATGAGATTTGTGCATGAATTGTTGCACAAGTTTCTGTGAATGAATTTGCCTTGGATCAGATCATTGCTAGAGGATCTGATTTATGTTGGTCTAGATCTAGCTTGTGTTTTGTGAGCCATTGAGCTCGGTTTTGGTGAGTTGAACACTCAGTGTGTGTTTGAGCAAGTGTGCTTAGTTTCTGGAGCGGTTGTGCTTTGTGTGTGAGAGTTGTCTAACTCAAGTGTGTGGGAGTCGTTGTGCTCTAGTGTGAGTTGTACTCAAATTTTGAGTAGTGTGTCCTCACTGTGTGAGGGGTGGACGTAGGGATCACATGTGTGATTTTCGAACCACCTAAAAATCCTATGTGCAATAATTTGAATTGTTGATCTGCGCTAGATGATTGCATAGGATTGCGGTTTCACACTAATTGCCTAATTGTCTCACACCTCCTCTTACACACTCACACTTCAGATCTAAAAATTGTTTTTATGATTTGATCTCTGAGTCAAAGTAGTTTTAATTTTCTTAAGCTTCCGCAAGAATTGGCATAAATCTATTCAACCCCCCCTTTTAGATCTGTTTCACCTAATCACTTGATCATACAATCGGTATTAGAGTGGGTTCACAATTGTTCTGATCTGATTTGAGTGTTTTTGTCTGATCTTTGTTTAACACTTGCTTGAATTAGTTGATTGTTTTGTTACTGCTTTGCTTCCTACTTAATGGATTCTTGAGGTTTTGTTGCTGAAGGTCATTCCATTAATAGGCCACCATTTTTCAATTGGTCTGATTACTCTTATTGGAAAAATCGCATGCAAGTTTTTTTTAGGGCTCAAAACTATGAAATCTGGAAGGTAGTTGAAGTGGGTCCTTATGAAAATCAAGGAGATGAAGAGAGTTGGACTAGAGAACAAATTAGGAGGGCCACTCTTAACTATAGTGCCATGAACATGCTTCAGTGTGCAGTCCACCCTAAAGAATATTCAAGAATATCCATGTGTAAATCTGCTAAAGAGATGTGGGATAAACTTGAATTAATGTATGAGGGAACATCTCAAGTTAGGGAAACCAAAGCAAACATACTTGTTTCTGAATATGAATTGTTTATGATGAAATCTGATGAATCAATTTCTGAAATGTTTGCTAGGTTTATGACAATCGTCAATGGACTGAAGGCACTAGGTAAAGAGTACACTGATGCTGATTTGGTAAGAAAGATTTTGCGCTCTCTATCATCTATCTGGCATACTAAGGCCACTGTGATTGAAGATTCTAAGGATTTGTCCAAAATCTCTTTGGATAACTCATAGGATCTTTAATGACATATGAAATAAATTTGAAAAGAAATGAAGAACATATGCTTAAAGCCAAACCAGTAGCACTTAAAGCCTCATCAAGTAACAAAGAGAAAAGTCAAGAGAAATCAAGTTCTGAAGAGTCTGAGTCCAATGAGGATGAACTTGCCCTCATGACTAGGCAATTCAGAAAATTTTTAAAATCAAGAAAAGGGAAATTTACTGGAAAGAAGAAATTCTCTTCTAGCAAAAGGAATATTTTTTCTGCTTCAAATGTCAATTCCAGTAGAAATCAAAAAACTGATGAGATTATTATTTGCTACAGGTGCAACAAGGCAGGACATATGAAAGGGGAATGTCCTGAAAATAAAAAGGACAAGTACAAAAAGAACAATAAATTGAAGAAGCCTAAAACTATGGTAGCAACTTGGTCAGATGATGACCAAAGTGAGGATGAAGAAGAAAAGTCTCAAGTTCAGGGAATGAGGAGCTATGTTTTATGGCCAATAGCAGCGATGGAAAGGTAGGTACTTCCTTTGAACAATACACTATTGAAGATTGGCAAGATGCATATGCTGAGTTGGTTGAAAAGTTTTCTGAAATAAGAAAGGAAAACAAACATTTGAAAAAGAAATTTAAAATGCCATGCATGATACTTCATTGAATAGCAGAATTTCTAACTTGAAAATGAAGTATATGAACTCAATGAAGAAAAGGAAGAACTTTTGAACGAAATTGATGAACTGAAAATTGCATCTCAAAAGGCCAATAATGACTTTGAGAAACTTTCTAAAAAATGGAATTGCAACAAAGGGAAAAGCAACAAGATATTGATGAAATCCAGAAACTTAAGAATTTGTTGGAAGAAAAGGAACAAGTAATTGAAACCTTCACAAAAGGAAAAGAAAATCTTGATGCATTGTTAGGAGCAAGAATGAGATCTGAGAAACATGGACTAGGATTCACCACACAAAATCCTTGAAGAATAAATCTGGTGAAAAGAAAGAAAAATCTTCAAAAACTCCCCTGATAAAATTTGTGAAAGTGCTAGTCCAGAAAACAACAATAAACAAGTGTCAAATAATACATCTGAAATTTTCAAGAATCAGAACAAAAAGAATGTCTCTAACCAAAAGAAACAAAATAGGTCGACACCACTCCAACACAGGTCGACCTGTCCAACTCTGAAAATCAACAATCAGTTAGACAAAAAATCAAACAAAATTTGAAAAATAATCAAAACACAAAAGGAAACTTTCATGATAATTCTTGGAGATCCAAGACAACACATCAATCTGATTGGATCAACTCTTGGAATCAATGGTATCATAATCCTTATTGGTACCATTCACAATTCTTTTATCCAAACTTCCCAAGATACCAACAGAATCCTTGGTTTGAATTTCCATACATGAATGATCATGCCCAATTGCATAACCTCCATGCTTATGAAAGAAAGAACACTGTGTTTTCATTCCAAAAAGAAATGCTAAGTTGGAAAAAGAGAAATCACTTCTGAAACAAATCAAATGCCAAAACAACTCAAATATGGATTAGAAAAGATCTATTGTCTCTGCTCAAACACACTGATGGTCCCAACAATGTTTGGGTACCAAAATCTTCTCTTCTCTGATTTGATTTTTGCAGGAAGGTCGTGCACCCAACTCCAATGTATGGTTTCTTGATAGTGGGTATTCACAACACATGACAGGAGACAGAACAAAGTTCTCATTTCTGATTGAAAAGGAGGGAGGATTTGTCACATTTGGAGGTAAAAATAAAGGGAAAATCATTAGATCTGGAAAGGTTGGTAAATCCTCCTCAAACTCAATTGAAAATGTTCTGTTAGTTGATGGTTTGAACTATAATTTATTAAGCATAAGCCAACTGTGTGACAAAGGTCACAAGGTTGTGTTTGAATCAGATTTTTGTAAAATAATTGACTCTTCAACTGAAAAAATAAAATTCTTTGGCAAGAGAGAAAACAATGTCTACATGATCAATTTTGATAAAAACTTTGCTGAAAACATTTGTTTTGTTGCAAATAAAGATAAAGTTGCATGGACATGACATAAAAGACTTGGTCATGCAAGTTTCAACATAATAAATAAACTTTTAAGGCTAAATCTGGTTAAAGGACTTCCTGAATCTTTTCCAAACATTGAGAATCAACTTTGTGGGATATGTGCTCAAGGAAAACAAATCAGAAAATCTTTTAAAATCTTCAATGATGCACTCACATCTAAGCCACTAGAATTGCTTCATATGGACCTTTTTGGGCCAACAAGGATTCTTAGTCTTAGTGGCAAAAGAGATGGTTTTGTGATCATTGATGATTTTACTAGATATTCATGGGTTATTTTCCTATCCCACAAGAGTGATGCTTGTCTAGAATTCAGGAACTTCTGCACCTCTGCCTTAACAGGTTTCTCACATAAAATCAAATCCATTTTAACTGATCATGGGGGTGAATTTGAGAACAAAATTTTTCTAATTTATGTGCTGAACTAAACATTTTCTACAAATTTTCTTCTTCAAGAACTCCAGAACAAAATGGAGTTGTGGAAAGGAAGAATAGAACACTTGTGGAAATGGCTAGATCTATGCTCTTGGAAAGAAAACTGCCCAAATCCTTCTGGGCTGAAGCTGTAAACATAGCAAATCACATTCTAAATAGAGCATTGGTCAGACCAAAAATCAGAAAAACCCCCTATGAACTGTTGAAAACAAAAAGCCAACTTTATCTTACTTTAAAGTTTTTGGTTGCAAATGCTTTGTATATAATAACAATAAGAAAATCTTGATAAATTTGATGCCAAAAGTCATGAAGCCATCTTCCTTGGTTATTCAGAAATCTCTAGAGCTTTTAGAGTGTACATTCTCAAAAATAAAACTGTGGAAGAATCTCCACATGTAGTCTTTGATGAAAACTCATTTTCAACTGATGATTCTACATCTTGCAGGGTTCCTCAAAATAAGGAAGAGGATGATTTCATTGTTGAGTCTTCACCAACCATTGAGGAAAATAAAGACTCACTTGAAAGTCTGGACAACCATTCACCTACCACAAGTGGATCAGGTAATATTGTTCCAGACTTGAATGCATCTCAAGAGGTAATTCCTGAAAATAGATTTTTGAGAGATCATCCAATTGAGAATGTAGTTGGCAATGTGCATGATAGAGTTAGAACTAGATCATCTTTTTGAATGCAATAAATGAAGACCCACTAGCACTAATTTCCAAATTGAACCCAAGTCAATTGATGAAGCTCTAATGAGTGAAGATTGGATCAATGCAATGCATGATGAACTTCATCAATTTGACAGAAATCAAGTGTGGGAATTAGTACCTAGACCTAGTGACCAATCTGTGATTGGCACTAGATGGGTATTTAGAAATAAATTGAATGAAAATGGACAGGTTGTTAGGAATAAAGCTAGACTAGTTGCCAAGGGGTACAATCAAGAGTTTGATTGATTTTGAAGAGTCATATGCCCCTGTAGCTAGACTAGAAGCTGTGAGAATATTTCTTGCCTTTGCATCTTCATTGAAATTCAAAGTTTATCAAATGGATGTAAAGAGTGCCTTTTTAAATGGTTACATCAAAGAAAATGTTTTTGTAGAACAACCTCCAGGTTTTGAAAATGAAAAATTTCCTGATCATGTTTTCAAACTTCATAAGGCTCTTTATGGTCTCAAGCAAGCTCCAAGAGCTTGGTATGACCGTTTGAGTTCATTTTTATTGGATAAGGGATACACTCGAGGTAATGTTGATCAAACCTTGTTTACAAAAATAGTAAGTAAACAAATAATTGTTGTCCAAATTTATGTTGATGACATAATTTTTGGATCCACAAATAAAGATTTGTGCACTGAATTTGCTAACCAAATGAAAACTGAATTTGAAATGAGCTTAATGGGTAATTTACAATTCTTTTTGGGATTGCAGGTTAACCAAACCAGTGAAGGGATCTTTATAAGTCAAACAAAGTATGTCAAAGAACTCCTGAAAAGGTTTGACTTTCAGAACCTCAAGCACTCAAGCACACCAATTGCAGTAAATGTAAAACTAGAAGAAGACTCACTTGGTAAGTCAGTAGACCCAAAGACCTACAGAGGTATGATTGGATCTCTACTTTATCTCACTACTTCTAGACCTGATATTCAATTTAGTGTGTGTTTGTGTGCAAGGTTTCAAGCTAATCCTAAAGAAAGTCACATGTTAGCTGTCAAAAGAATTTTTAAATATCTTGTTGGAACATGTGAACTTGGCATTTGGTATCCTGCTGGTTGTAAATTCAATTTGATTGCTTATTGTGATGCTGATTATGCGGGTTGTAAGCTTGATAGAAAAAGTACTAGTGGCTTGTGCTTATATCTAGGTGGATGCTTGATTTCTTGGGCTTCCAAAAAGCAACACTCAGTTGCTCTATCCACTGCAGAGGCTGAGTATGTTGCGGCTGGTTGTTGTGGCACCCAAATTCTTTGGGTGAAACACCAGCTCCTAGACTATAATCATAAGTTAGGATGCATTCCCATTTTATGTGACAACACTAGTGCTATTAATTTGTCTAAAAACCCAATTCAACATTCACGCACAAAACACATTGATATTAGGCATCATTTCTTGAGGGATGAGGTTGCTAAGAAATCTCTTGAACTTCATTTCATTGAAACTGAAAATCAAATTGCTGATATTTTCACTAAGCCTCTTCCAGAAAATAGATTCTCATCTTTAAGAAGAGAGCTTGGATTATGCAAATGTCCACATTCTTCTTGACCTCTCCATCATTGGGTTGAGTGTTGTGTGTCTTTGTTAGGGCACATTCTGAGGGGGAGTAATTGCTTCATGCTGTAAATATTTCTTGCATTCTTCTATCTATTTTTTGCATTTACAACACTCTTCACTCTTGCAAATAAGTTCCTCACTCTCACATTGCATTGGCATTCTTGGTATATCAAATAGTGATTTGAAGAAAGACAAGTCAGGCTTGTCTGGACACTTTCACTATGCGTGAGTATATGTCTCCGCAAGTATCAAGAGTCTTGTATGCAATTGTTGAGGGGGAGTCCCTGTCCTTCAATAAAAACATTTCTGCTCATCTTAATTTTTTCATTCAAATCTTTGATTCTCTTTATCTTAATGAAAGACTTCTGGAATCAACAACTCAGGGGGAGCTAAAGAATTCATACTTCTTTTCTTACATAAACTCAGAATTAATTCATTGTGTTGATACAATTCCTATTCATGAGATGTTCATTAATCTTATCAAAAGAAACCACAGAATGGCTTTTTGACTGATCTATTACATTTTTACAGTCAATCTTCAATTATATTCTGAACTCCTAAAGTAATCTAATTTCTTTAAAGACATGAAGATCTTGTGCATTGAATTTAGACATCTCTTTTACAACTGATGAGGGAGAAGGTTGAATTTTTTTTTTTATTTCATTCACTTTCCATCTTTCTTTCATAGAGCAATGACACTAATGCTGAGAAACTACAAACCTTCACAAAGAATGAAGTGCCATGTATGTCATGAAGCGTTTTTGTTGCTATCTCTGTTCAAAGGGGTAAAACAAAGTAAAAAAAAAAAAAATCTTATAATATTGATGATAACTGAGTAACTAGAAATATTGGCGTCTCATAAACGTATATTTCATGTCAAAAGGTTATCATTTTCCCCTTTGCAACTGAATAATGAGTAAATCTTTAGTAACCAGGGACTATGGTGTGTAAAAAGTATTAGTTCTTGTGTGAACAAGATTTAATACATTTGAAAGTTTGATTAAAAAAGAAAATTTGTGTTCACAAAAAAATTTAGTCACAAAACATACAACCTTACCCCAAATCAGATTGATTAAGACTGTTTTACTTCATCACAATTGACTTCATTCAAAAAGAAATTTTCATTACCTTGGATTAGAAGAATATGAAAGATTGCCATTGACTGTATTGAATGTCCTATATCATTCAAAAATGTCATTTCAGTGTTTCATTATAATCAATGAACATATCTTGTAAGTTGTTGTTTAACCCTTGGATTAACAATGGATTTTTGTTAAGAAATGACAAATGAATTCTTCAACATATTAAAAATCCTTGACAAGTTGATTTCATACCTCTTTCCTTATCATAAAGACCCTATCCTAGTTTCTCCTGATCATATTATCCATTTTTGCCCAGTCAGGTCGACGCAGTCCTCTTCATGTGTCGACACAATCACTGGTCAGGTCGACACAGTCCCCTTCTGTGTCGACACCATTGCTTCTCCAGGCGGATTTTTTTTTTTTTTTTTATCAGTCACTGTTTAGGGTAAGGAGCACCGGCGGCTCATCTTACCTCTTCATCTCATGCGTAAAGTCTTTTCTATGCCCTCCTTTGCAGGTCGACCTGCCGCCTCTTTTCATCTCAAAGGAAACAAGAGATTTCTCTCTTGTTCCTGCCATCTCCTCCTCTTCCACATCACCTTCCTCTCTTCTCTGCTTGCTGTGATGCCTCCCAAGCAAACACCAAGGAGGGGCGTGAGGTCTAGGGCTACTGCTCGTGGGGTTGTGATTGAAGAGCCCCCAACCGAACGCAGGAGCAAGTGTCGCCATGATCCGACGCAGCAACTGGATGCATCTTCACCCTCTGCAACTCCCTCCAAGCGAGGTAGGTTGCCATCCTCTGGTCGTGGCAAATCCCCCAAAGTGCCTCGTCATCCCCGGAGGAAGCTTCTCTCCAGTTCTTCTGAAACAAGTGCCTCCGGTTCAGGGGAATCTTCCTCCACCTCATATGGTTTTTCTAATCCTTCTGAAGCTACACCTTCCAAGATAGTCTCTGAAGGAAAACCCATTCTTAAGCCCCGAGCAGTTGATTTGCAAGATGAGGACTTTGCCAGTGCATTTCCTGATTTCATTAATTTTTCAAGTTTCAAGGCTGGCTGCGCTTTATTTCTGAATTTCGCACTTTCTACCCTAGGCTGTGCAAGAATTTTACATGAATTTGACTGATGTACCAGAGGGTTTTCAGTCTGAAGTGAAAAGGGTTTCTATTCTCTTATCGACTGAGCTGGCTTTTACATTTTTCAAGATTCCTGATGAAGGGGAAGATTACCATGACTTTGAATTTGATTTGCATGAAGCATACACCATGCTAACTGGTCTCCCTCATGATCAAACAGACTCCAGGCAAAACTATGTCACTAAGTTCAATACAAACACATTTCCACCTGTCCTTCGGTTAATTCATCACATTCTCACTACAATTATCACACCACAAGGTGGTGGAAGGGACAGGCTCACAAATATTCAGAGGTTTGTCATGTATTGCATGAAGAAGGATATCAAAGTCAATCTGTATCTATCATGACACAAATTTTGTCTGAAACAACCAGAAAGGACCTTCATAGGTCACTGCCATATGCTGCTCATCTCACTGCTGTGTTTAAACATTTTGGTGTTTCTTTTGCAAATGAAAAAAGTTCAATCTATTCCACAAAACAATATTTATTGTTTGAAACATTTGCAAAAATTTATGGGCTTTCAGATTGAGGGTGCTCAAGTTTGTCGAGGGCCAATTGTTGAGCCACCTGCTGCACCTGAAGGAGAGGCACCTCCTTCTGCTGTTCAGTCACCACAGCTTGATCAAGATGTTCACCCCCCATCTGAGGTTGAGGTCCAAGTTCCATAGGATACACACATTTCACCTACACTTCATGGTTCTTCACCTCTATCTCATGATGTGGATCCTCCATTCTTCTTTCACCAATTTCCTGGTTCAGCATCCACTTCTACTGGTGGACCTTCTGTTCCTCCAGAGTTGTATAATTTTCTTGAAGAGAAATTTGCCACTCTCAATTCTTCTATACAACAACTGGCCGATAGATTTGAGCTTTGAATTCAAAGGTTGGAAAGTACAGTTAATGGTCAGTTCATTAGACAGGAAGAGCTGGCAGAACATGCAACTCATAGATTCAACAGACTTATTGGCACCTTAGGAGATGCTTGTGTCCAACTGAAAGAACTTGAAGACCAGATTGAAGCAGTTCTCCAAGGAATTTTAGCTAACACTCAGCGAGATCTTTTCAACAGTCAAGAGACTGTCTCACTTGTGTCTAAGACTCGACTGTCGTTTGCTCACTTAGTTGATGATGTGGATAGAATGAAGGCATCCTTAGCTCACATTGATGAGGAGATGACAGAACTCAAGGGTGAGCTCTGAAATATCCAACCATCAAGCAATGTGCCAAGCTCATCTTCAACCTCATCTCAAGTTCCAGCTAATCTCAGTACACTTCAAGAGCACATTCATGATAATCATCAACGAATAGAAGAACTGTTGCATACTCGTTTGTCCACCATGCAAACTCAGTTAAGGACAAACTTATCTTCTTTGGACGCCAGAATGCAGTCTATAGAGTCTATTTTACTCCCTCTCCCTCCTCCACCTCCATCCTCTTGATGGATTTTCTTGTTTTGATGATGTCAAAGGGGGAGAAGGGTTGGTTCATGGGTTGATTCATGTTGTGAAAGGGATGCTTGTGAGCAAAACTTTTTGATGTGATTGTCATATTTTGTATGGTTCATTTTGAAAAGGGATGCTTGTTAGTAACATTTTGTTTTGGTTGTGACAACTGTCATATTGTATAGAAACTCTCTTTCAATGACAACTGATGAAGTAAATGAAGATGTTGAATTTCATTGTCATACATTTTGTGTGCTTGGGATTTTGTGAAAGAATGGCTTAAAATCACATTTTTAAGAAAATCAAATTTTCATGTTGATTCAATGTTGCCATCATCAAAAAGGGGGAGATTGTTGGGTTGAGTGTGGTTTTAATATCCCTCTCTCCCTAGTTTTGATGATGACACTTTGTGATTTTGTGCTTGTTGGGTTGAACATGGTACATGCCTCATTTATATAATAATAATGCCCAAACAACATGTCTTGAACATTTTACATTTCATACTTTGATGATAATACCTTGTGCTAATGGCTTATGTGTTAAATTCTCAGGGCTATACAGTTTTTGTCATGATGGTGTCGACACATCCCTTGGTGGTGTCGACACTGGATCACTGTCCCAGAAGCTATCTTTGAAGACAGGGTCCTGTTGTGTCGACACACTCAATGGTGGTGTCGACACTAGTCCCAGCTTCCAGGAGATCATTTTGCCTGCCTGGGACAGGGTGTCGACACACTCAGTGGTGGTGTCGACACACTCCGGCTGAAGTCTCAACATTTGTTTCGTTTGGACACGTGGCTACTTCGGATTCAAGGGAAGTTGCCTTCGATCGTGTGCCCACACACCCAAGGGTACAATTGGACTTATGGGGCTATATATACCCCAATTTTTGGCCCCCAAGACACAGGAGACCTCAAGAAGATTCCAGCAAAAAGCTTTTGGCGACAAAAGGAGGAATCTCTCACTCCAGCTCTTCTCGTTACTGTGGTGATCCATCTACTTCCTGGGAAAGCATGAGGGAGTGAAGGAGAGCTCGGAAGAAGGAGTTGGAGCACTTCTCAAAGGAGCAGATCCAGCAGAAGCAAGCAATTGAAGATAATTTCTAGTGATTCAGAGGCCATTGGAGCAGAGCATCACCAAGTGATTAAGGGCATCACCTAGTTTCTTCAATTCAACCTTCTGCAAGGAATCTTCATCGAAGAACACAAATACTGTATCTATTTCTTACAATTCTGAAGTTGTTCTTCTAATTCATCCATGAGATTTGTGCATGAAGTGTTGCACAAGTTTCTGTGAATGAATTTGCCTTGGATCAGATCATTGCTAGAGGATCTGATTTATGTTGGTCTAGATCTAGCTTGTGTTTTGTGAGCCATTGAGCTCGGTTTTGGTGAGTTGAACACTCATTGTGTGTTTGAGCAAGTGTGCTCAGTTTCTAGAGCAGTTGTGCTTTGTGTGTGAGTTGTCTAACTCAAGTGTGTGGGAGTCGTTGTGCTCCAGTGTGAGTTGTACTCAAATTTTGAGTAGTGTGTCCTCACTGTGTGAGAGGTGGACGTAGGGATCACATGTGTAATTTCCGAACCACCTAAAAATCCTTTGTGCAATAGTTTGAATTGTTGATCTGCGCTAGATGATTGCATAGGATTACAGTTTCACACTAATTGCCTAATTGTCTCACACCTCCTCTTACACACTCACACTTCAGATCTGAAAATTGTTTTTGTGATTTGATCTCTGAGTCAAAGTAGTTTTAATTTTCTTAAGCTTCCGCAAGAATTGGCACAGATCTATTCAACCCCCCCTTCTAGATCTGTTTCACCTAATCACTCGATCCTACAGATTTCACATCCATTGAAAAAGTTTTAAATCTATAGCAGATGCATAAGCAAGTAATATTCGAATGGCCTTTAGTCTAGCCACTGGTGCATAGGTTTCATCGAAATCTATGCGTTCCTCTTGGGAATAGCCTTGAGCAACCAATCTAGCCTTGTTTCTAGTGATCACACCAGCTTCATCCAATTTGTTCCTGAACACCCATTTAGTGCCAATCACAGGATGATCTAATGGTATTGGAATAAGGGACCAAACCTGATTTCTCCTGAACTAATTAAGTTCATCTTGCATGGCTAAAATCCAAGATTCATCAGACAGTGCTTCATTGACTATCTTCGGCTCTATTTGGGATACAAATGCTAAATAATCACATGGAATAATATTACCTCTAGTTCTTACCCCAACTGATGGATCTCCAATGATATTGTCTATTGGGTGATCCTTTTTGTACCTCCATTCCTTTGGAAGATCATCATGAATGATATCTTTCTGTTGCAGTTCTTCCAAGGGTGGATCTTCATCATCTTTGATGGTTGCTTCTTTCAGCTTCTTGGATAGGTTTTTCTGCATCTTCATCATCACTACCAATATCCTTCCTCAGAGAAGGGTTAGAATCATCAAAAATAACATGCACCGTTTGTTCAATTAATAAACTTCTTTTATTAAATACTCTATAACCTTTAGGTTTAGAAGTGTACTCTATAGAAATACCTTCATCAGATTTGGGATCCAACTTACCAATGTCTCTCTTATCATTGTTGTGAATGAAGCAAGGACATCCAAAAGTTCTGAGATGGCTGATGTTGGGCTTCCTTTGCTTGTACAGTTCGTCTGTAGTCTTTTTTCAGAATTGGTCTGATCATAACTCTATTTATGATGTAGCAAGCTATGTTTATGGCTTCTGCCCAAAATATCTTGGAAGGTTGTACTTAGATAGCATTGTTCTAGCCATATCCAAAAGTGTTCTATTCTTCTTCTCAGCTACTCTATTTTGCTGTGGTGTTCTTGGTGCTGAGAAATTATGTTTAATCCTCAGATCATCACAAAATTCTGCAAACCTGTCATTCTGAAACTCTCCTCCATGATCTGATCGGATACTGATGATGTTGTACTTCTTATCTTTCTGAACAAGTTTACTGAACTTCACAAAACTCTCAAATGTGTCATCTTTATGCTGAAGAGATGATACCCATATAAATCTAGAATAATCATCCACTATGACAAAACCAAAATTCTTTCCTCCCAAGCTAGTTGTTCTCATTGGTCCAAACAAATCCATATGAAGTAGTTCTAGTGGTTTGGAGGTGGTGACTATTGTCTTGGATTTGAAATATGATCTTGCATGCTTTCCTTTTGCACACAGTTCACAGATGTTGTCTAGTCTTGAGTTTATCTTCAGTAGACCTTCCACTAGATCATGTTTGATGAGCTTTCTTATTCCATCCAAGCTGCAATGACCTAATCTTCTGTGCCATAGTTCAGCATTCTACTCTTTACTTGCTGCTAGACAGATGTCTTGATCCTTTAACTCTTCTAGATGTAGTACATATAGATTCTTTTCTCTACTTACTTCAAAAATAGTTGTACCATCCTTGATGATCAAACACTTAGATTCCTGAAATTTGATCTGATGACCCTTGTCGCACAGTTGACTGATGCTGATAAGGTTGTGCTTGAGTCCTTTGACGCATAGAACATCTTCTATCAGGATTCAATCTTGGCTTCCAATGGATCCGCAACTAATTACTGACCCTTTTCCATTATCACCATAGGTCATTGTACCTTCTTCATTTTTAATATGGGAGAACAGTTTCTTGTTACCTGTCATATGTCTTGAGCACCCACTATCCAGGTACCACTTTGATGCTCTAAGGCTTCCCTGCAATAAATCAATGAGATTTAGGCACCCAAGTTCTTTTGGGTCCTGGTTGGTCAGCTTCTTTACAATTTCTTTTCGGAATCCATTTTAAGTGTTTGGTTGTACAAGTTATTTTAGTGTGACCTAATTTATTACAATGAGTACAACAAGGAATATTGTTTATTATCTTGTTCGGTTTATGGTTTTTATTGTTATTTGATTTATAGTTAGGATTTTGTTCAACTATGAATTTTGGCATTGGATAGATTTTAAGATGAATGACAGTTTCTTCATTATCTGGTGGAGTATATCCTAAGCCATATTTCTTCCTACATGATCTTTTTGCTCCTTTTAATATTAAGGAAGATTATCCATGTGTGAATTTCTCAATTGTAGCTGTTAAATATTCATTATCTTTTGTTAGTGTGTTAATTTCATTTTTAAGTTTACTTATGGTTTCCTGATTTTCTATGTTTGATATCTTTACAGTTTTTACATCTTCGCATAGCAGTTCATTTCTTCTTTTCAGTTCAGAAATGTGTTTTTCTAATTGTTCAATTTCAGATTTTAGATATGAGTTAGTTATTTCAAGACATACATATTTTTTCTTAGTTGTTTTTAATAGTTTACAGACATCTTTATATTTACTGTATAGTTCATTAAAAGCATCTTCCAAACTATCTGAATCTGATTCATTGCAAGATGTAAAGGATGAGTCAGAAGTTACCTTATCATCGATATTTGCTATGAAGGTAAGGTTGGCCTTTTCTTCTTCTTCTTCTTCTTCACTGGAGCTATACTCACTATCTGAGTCACTCTCATTGTTCCATGCAACAACCATGGCTTTCTTCTTGTATTTCTTGAATTTCTTCATGTTATCCTTCTTTTTGAACTCCATCTTCTTCAGTTTTGGACACTCGGCCTTGATGTGTCCAAGCTTCTTACACTCATAGCATATTGGTTAAGATTTCTTGAGCTCTTTGCCTTCAGATCTTTTGAACTCTCTATCTTTCTTGAAACATCTTCTTCCTGACTGGTATTTCTTTTTAGCTAGTATCCGTTGCAGTCTTCTGGAGAGGAAAGCTTCTTCATCTTCACTGCTCTCATTACTTTTATCACTTTCTGATTAGCCATTAGAGGTGTCTTCTGTGGCCTTGAGAGCATTGCTATGCTTTTTCTTACTGGAAGATTCACCCAGCCTTTGCATATTTATCTCATGAGCCATCAAAGACCCAATGAGTTTTTCAAGTGACATTCTCCTAAGATCGTTAGCTTCTTCTATTGCTGTTACCTTTGAAGTCCAAGAAGTTGGTAGAGATCTTAGTATTTTTCTTACCATGTCTCCGGTCTCATAGGCCTTTCTAAGCCCAGCCAGACCATTGGTGATGTCTGTGAATCGACTGTACATTTGGGAGATGGACTCTCCAGACTGCATTTGAAAATTTTCATATTGAGCTACCAAAATATCTATTTTTGTTTCCTTTACTTTGTCAGTTCCTTCATGTGTGAGCCTCAGCTTGTCCCACATCTCTTTAGCTGACTTACAAGCTGATATCCTGTTGAATTCTTTCTTGCTCAGTGAACAACACAGTATACTTTTGGCTTTGCTATTTTGAGATAGTTTCTTCTTGTCTTCGTCTATCCATTTGTCTTTACTGTTAGTTACCTTGAGATCTCCTTCTTCAATAATTGTCCAAAGCTGGAAGTCGAGGCCTTGAAGGAAGAATTCCATTCTTGTCTTCCAGTAGTTGTAGTCTTCACCATCGAATAGAGGAGGTCTGTTGACTGACTATCCTTCTGCATGACCTTGAGCTGCCATTTGTCTTTGCTCTTCAGATCGTGAGATCTACTTACTAGAAAAGATTTGTCTCTGATACCACTTGTTGCCCAGATAGCAAGCCCAGAGGAGGGGTGAATGGATTGCTAAAATTTCTTTTAGAATAATTCCTGTAAATAAAACGCTTGACAGAGAACACTAAGTTCGATAGTTAGACTTAGTGTTAAATAAAGATAAAGAGGATTATACAGACAACAGGAAATTTTATCCTGGTTCGGATCTCCTGTCACAAGGAGTCCTACGTCCAGTCCTCAAGCAACACCTTGAGATTTCACTAAGCAAGGGTACAGTCCCCCTTAAGGACACTTACACATCCAGCAACAACTGACCTTCTCTTCTCAACCCGAAGAGGAACTAAAGCACCTAATGCAACAGGTCTTCCTTCTTGCCGAAGGGAACAACCATCCACTTAAGCAGGTCTTCTCTTCACACCCGAAGAGGAACACTCAAAGAAAATGAGTAAGAGGTGGATGGCCCCTAGACCAAGCTAATACAAATTGCTTGATATGAGGCTATGTCTGAGAGACAAAGAATATCAACAAGGAACTCTCTCTCAGATCTACTCAGGCTCTCAAAGGCTAAGCAATTTGCTGTGGAGAGCTAAGAGCTACAGAGGGTTTGAATGGACGAGCGAGCTCTTCTTTTCTTCCAAGATCTTCAGAATGCAAGCTTGAAAAGTTCTTCTGAAAAAGGATAGTCTTGCATGGAGTCATCAGTCTTCTATTTATCTTCTTTGAATTCATTTGACCGTTGAAGTATCTGTTGTCTCACATCTTCATGCACGTTAGAGTGAATGGTCCGAAGTGTGGAGCAAGAAAATGTACAGCCATTAATGCTGGAGAAGACATTCACACACAAAGGAAGTTTGTCTAAATCTTCTAGCTTCTGTCAGGTTGACAGGTCCATCTTTGCAACGTGTGTTTCTACCAGAAACCCTACGCACAATAAATGCTGACATATAGACAACTTATCTTTGTCTAAACTTTCAGTCAACATTAGTAGTCGTGCTATATGAAGATACACCAAAAAGAAATGCCATTCTGTCATCACATAAAGCATGACTTTATGTGACACAAGTGAGATAAGTAAAGATATATCGTGTAGAGATTTGTTCCATCATAATAAATGTTGAAGACCACAGGATACAACATGATACACGGGAAGATTTAAAATCCACAGAGATTTGAAAATGTATTTGAATATCATGTGGAATGAATCTTAAAAAGAATTTAAATAAGAATATTCAACAGCTATTTAAAACATAATCTTTAATAGAGAGTTGATGTATGGTGACAGTCTGTGTACAAAGAGAGTCGATGTTGATATGAAATCGATGATATAATCATAAATTATGTGAGAATGTAATCCATGTTGAAGCCAAGTCGATGTGAACATAATCCATATTTGAATGCAATGAAATTGATGTTCTGTACAAAGTCGTTGTTTAACCGAAGTCGTTGTTGTACTGAAATCGATGTGTAGATGAAATCGTTTCTTGAAACGAAGTCGTTCTTTAGGTAAAGTCGTTGTTTCACATGAAGTCATTATTCTACTGAAATCCTTGTTTAAGTAAAGTCATTATAGAGATGAAATTATTGTTTAAGTAAAGTCATTGTAGAGACGAAATCGTTGTTTCACATGAAGTCAATGTTCTGCCAAAATCGATGTAGAAACGAAGTTGTTGTTTCATATGAAGTCGATATTTTACTGAAGTCGATGTTTAAGTGAAATCATTGTAGACATGAAGTCGTTGATTCATATGAAGTCGTTGTTCTACCAAAATTGATGTTTAAGTGAAACAAAGTTGATGTAGCAATGAAATCGATGTTTAAGTAAAATGAAGTCGATGTAGCAACCAAATCAATGTTTAAGTAAAGTGAAATCATTGTAGCAACGAAATCGGTGTTTAAGTTAAACGAAGTTGATGTAGCAACGAAATCGATGGTCTAACTATGAAGTTGTTATAAGACTGAAATCGTTGTTTTGCTTATGAAGTCGATGCTAAAATGAAATCGATGTTTATTAAGGAAGTCGTTGTTTAAGTGAAACTGATGTAGAACCGAAATCGATGTTCTTCTAAGGCAATCATTGTAAGCTATTATATGGAAGTCGATGCATACTTAGACAAAATATATGCAATAAGCTTTAAATGACAGTGAGTGTAGATAACTTATAGATTTGGTTTGAATTACTACCTGTGGATAAACTTCAAAAAATGTTGTTAGATAATACTTTTCAGGGTTTTGTTCATCACCAAAAATACATATATTTAATAATAAATTATCTGGAGATGGAATGATCATCAGGTCTATCGATTATTAGCAGAGCGACGCTTTCCGTACTGACTGTTGGTGTTCCAAGGTTCTGGCTTGTTCGTGTGTGTGGTTTGGTTGGTCGACGGCCCTCTCGAGGGTCTGTGCATGCCTAGTGCTTGCTGGGCTTGTCGTGGGTTTCAAGCCAGCGGTTCGGCGTGGTTCTTGTTGTGCTTGCCTCGCCTGTTCGCTCAGTGCTTGGTACTTGAGGGCTTGTCCCGTTCAGAGGTTGTCTCTATTGCCTGGGACCCCCATCCTTGGAAGCCTGTTGAGGGAGTGCTCTAGGCTATGAGCGTGCTCGAGTTGGCAGCCGACTTGGCAGACTCTAGAGCTGAGGGGAAAATGAGGTTTGGACAACGGCGCTGAGTCGTTTGTAGAGCTCTCTTGTCTGGAGCGGGACACCGAGGTCGTTGAGGTGCTTCCTTTCCAGCGCGGCCCAGACAGTCTTTTGTCTCATTGCCTCTCTCTACGTTTATTCCGGAGCCATGTAGTGGTGCTAGGCGTGGGGCTGCAGCTTAGCCAGGCTGCGGTGGTGCGTGTGTTCTTGTGGTGTTCTGTGGCTGCTCTGTCTCGCTCTTCTGGGGAGGTTAGAGGCAGGAGCCAGGCTGGCAAGCAGAGGGAGTGACTGGTGTGTCCTCCTCATGGCTGCCAGTGGCGGTGTCTTGGTTGTTGTTGTTGTGACGACGTTTCCTCACGACGTTTTCAAGTATTATCCATTGCCCTTGCCTGCATAGTGGTTGTAGCCTGGCCGTGTCTAGTTTCCATGGGCATTGTTGGTCTGGCCTTGTGTCTGGTGGTTTCCGCTTCGGTGTTCTCTCGGTTCCGTAGTCCTGTTCCTTGGCGCCAGTCCATGGTGGCACCGGCATGTGTGGTTTCCGAACCTCGTGGTGTGTCCGGGGTCCGGGTGGTTCTACTTGTGGGCCCTCGACCTTGTGGAGGTCTCACCTGGTTGTTGCGCGGTCTCGACGGGTGCGCCGAGGGTTGCTTCCTCTTCCTACTTCCTTTAGCTAGGGGCTTGTCGTCGCGGGAGCTCAGTGTCAGACGGGTTGCGGAGACGGCTGTGGCGCCGTGTGTTGTCAGCAGCAATGAGAGCCAGTGTTGTGAGCTCTTGTACCTGAGTGAGTTGAGAGTTGTGCTTCGCAAGTTCTTGAGGTATGCCCCTTAAGGACTACACCTTTCTTCTTGTATCTGTGCTTTTACTTGGGGCACATTGTACAGTTGTTATATTGTTATAGTTATTTAAATTCAGTACATATCTCACTAGACTATTCTTCTAACCCTTCCGAGTCTTCGGATCCGTGGGTGGCGACGCAAACTTCGGGGTCCCTAGCAGGGGCCTGAGAGGTTTGGCTGTTACAGTTGGTATGAGAGCATGGGTCTATTGAGATTTGTAATGAGTTAATAACTATAGCTGTCCCAAAGAAAGGTACTAGTACGCTGCTGACACCATCCGGCTAGTGTTAGGCTTGTGCTTTCAATTGTTTTACAGGTGTACGGCTTCCCTACAAGGTTCGTGCGCATGCTGCAGGAGGGTTGCAGCTGCTGCCATGTCGCGTGCGTGGTGAGTGTGATTGCTCGATGTGTTTGTGTCGTGGTGGCATGGTTGGTAGTGGACTCGCTAGAAGTGGTCTTCCCCATATGGAGGACGGTTACAGGCAAGTCCACGAGTGGTGCTCCTGGTCGTCTTTTGCGCATTTGGGTGCACGTGTGTTGCGATGGCTGAGAGAGCCTACATGTGGTGTGGCCTTCACTGGTGCAGAGTTGTTGTCTGTGGAACCAGTCGAAGTGTCTCTGCCTTGTTGGCTATTCCCTTGTTGTTGGGGTGTGTTGTGTTGGTTGTGTGTGGGTGGTCTCTTGTCTGTGCACTGTTGTGCAGTGTGCTCTGCTCGGTCGACGTTGTTGCTCGGGCTAACCAGATGTTCTGTGTGTTGTGTTGCATCGCTGGTTGAGCGCTACGACACTTGTTTGTGGTTGTATGTCGGCCTTGTGCTGGCTGGTTGTGAGCTCTAGTGAGGTGCTCCTAGAGTTCTTTTCTATTGGTTCTGGAGGAAGTGAGTTTTCCCCAGAGCTGTGTTGTGCTTGTTTCTGGTTGTTGTTGCGTTGCCCTATGGATTGAGGTGCATCGCTTGGTTGCTGTGTGTTCTGGTGAGGTTTCCTAGAATCGTTTGTTGTTGTCTTGGTGAGGGTTTCCCCAGGACTACTCCATGCTCGTTTCTACTATTGTTGTGCTGCCTCAGGGTCTGAGGTATGCTGTTGATCTAGCTGGTGCGTTCTAGCGGGTTTTCCCAGAACTGTGCCTTGGTGGTTCCGGTGGAGGTTTTCCCAGGATCGGCTTGCGTTGCTTCTGCTTGCTGCAGTGTTCTCTCTGAAGGGCTGTGTTGTTTGGTCGTTTGGGTTATGCGTTCTAGTGAAGGTCCTTTCTAGGATCGCCCTTGGTCGTTTCTGGCAGAGGTTCTTCCCAGGAGTGCTCTGTGTTCGTTTCGGGCCACCGTTGTGTTGCCCTTGTGGTTTGAAGTGTGCCGTTTGGTTTGGTTATCTGTTCTGGTGAAGTTCTCCTAGGACGACTTTCTATCGTTCCTAGTGGAGGTCCTTCCCAGGGTTGCTTCGTGTTGTTCTGGTTGTCGCTGCTCTCTCTGTCTGTAGAGACAAGCTATCGTTGTTGCCGGTTGGACTGTCTGTGTTACAGTCTGCTTGGGTGTTTCTGGTCAAGGTGTTGTGCACTTGGCTGTACGTCTGGCTGCTGCGTTGGCTAGCTTGTCTCGTTGTTCGTTTCCAAGTTCTTGGCTGTGCTGGTGGGACTTTGTGTGTCCCCATGGTGCAGGTGGTTTACGTCGTTCCTCACTCCCGGTGTGCTCTTGCAGATGGTGATCTAGTGAGTGCAGTCGTTGTCTGGCTGGTTGTGCTTCTTATGGAAGTGTCAGTCTTGCATTGTGGTTTTATCTCTCGCATGTGTGGAAGAGACTCGTTACGTGTCTCCTTCCTCTGCTTTCCGTTGGTTGCTCAAGGTAGTGATGCTTCACTGTGGTGTTGTGTTGCCAGGGTGCGCATCGTTGCAACCTTCTGGTGGAGTCATTTCCCTTGAGTCGTTTTTGGGTTGAGTTGGTTGCTCCCCTCGTGTTGTCGTTTTCTTATGGCACCGTGGGTCGGCAGACCTGTTTGTGCCGTTTCTTGTCGTGATGGTTTCTTGCTACCAGCCTAGACAATTTGGGGTATTAGGTCCCTGTTGGTTTAGTGTGAGGTAATATTATTTTCTTGTTGGGTTGCTTGTGTGAGCATTGTTCCACTGTGCATTGATTTTTCTTGCTTGGCTTGCTCGTGCAAGCGTTTTTTCGGTGTGTGCTCGATTGTGCCTCGGCTTGTGCATTGGAGGCTTTTCGTGTCATTGTTTTGGTGTTTGGTCTCTCTACCGGTCGCGATAGAGGTGGTGCTTCTTACTCTTGCGCACCAGAGAGTCTCTTTTGCACCCCGTGCAGCAGAGTTGGTGCTTCGTGTTTTGTGTGGTCTTTGGAGCTGACGTAGTCATTGCGCTCTTGAAGTCGTCGACTTTTCGTGTGCTTTTGTTGTGGGTCTCTAGTGGAGAGTCCCCTTCGATGCGCCCTGTGTCGTCTCCGGCTGTTGGTGCGGTTGTGTGTGCTGCACCTTGAGCATTTTCTTTGATGCATTATGTTTTTGTGCCTCAAGGGCTGGGGATGGCGTGGCCTGTTGTGCCCCTTTCAGGCTTGCGGTCCTTTGCGTGTGGCTTTTGGCGGGTCTCTGGTGAAGAGTCCTTACTATTAGCCCGTGGTATTGTTTCGGCCGCTGGTGCACCTATGTTGCACTTTGCTTAGTTTTGGTGCTTGTGGTAGCACCTTGTGTTCGTGCTCGAGTGTTTCAGTTTTGTGCCGTCTGGGGGCTTGGTGCATTGTGTTGTACCATGGGTGGCTCCTGGTGCTTGTGATAACACCATGTGTTGTGCCGTGTCCCTTGATCGTGAGATTCGTGCGTCATTTCACGAGTTTGCTTGATGTTGGAGGCGTTGAGCTTTCCGCCTCTAGGACACTTGGTGCTGGCCTATGCCTTGTAATTGTACCGTTACCGCTGTGGGGTAGCTGCTTTGCTTTGCCTAGGTAGCCCTATCGGTGGTACACCAAACTTTGGTCGTGGCCTGTGTCCGGGTTTTCCCTCTCGCTTTGGGACCGAGTGTGTTTGGTTGTGGCACCCTGCATTGATTTGGGTCCCTTTGAGGTCAACGTGTTGTCCACGACCTTTGCGGTTGTTTTAGTTTCCTTGTGGTTGTGCGTCTTCCTGGTGGTTGGCATGTTGGTACCCGCACTGAGCTCTGTGTGCGTGTGGTGGGTGTGCTGCCAACCCTTCGTTGGTTCTCCGTTGTGCGTGGTGTTGGTGAGTCTAGAAGGTGATGGTGGATTCTCCTATCAGTTCTTCTGGTGACAGTGAGGCCTATTAACTCGATAGTACTCAGCCACATGGTTTGTTGACGTTGTGAGGTGCTCGGTTTTGACTTAACCTCAGACATCTTTCGTGCTTTCGTCGCGATGTGCTTCACTGTGGAGCATGTGGTTTCCCAGTCTTGTGGCTCCACGTGCATTTGGTGTCCTTGTCGAACCACGAGGAAGGTCTGGGTGAGACCTAGTGGTGACAGTGGATGTCGTTTTCGCATGTTGAGGTTTCTCCGCATGCGTTTGGTGTCCTTGTCGGACCGTGAGGAAGGTCTGGGTGAGGCCTAGCGGTGGCAGTGGATGCTATTTCATGCGTTGAGGATTCCCCGCGAGCGTGTTGTCGCTCCGGTTCTTGTCTCTCGCGTGGCTGCTTGGTTGAGCTGGTGACCGATGCTAGCTGCTGCTAGTCACGTGAGGCTGTTCCCCTGAGTGTTGTGCTTGACTCTTAGGCGTCTTTCCCAGTTGTTGTCGGCAACTAAGTACTCTGTCAGGTTTCACTGGCGATAGAGTGAGTTGCTGACCGGCAATTCTCGTGTTGCTGTCGGAAACTACGTCCTCTGTCGGGTTTTGCTGGCGACGTAGTGGGTTGCTGATTGGTTGGTCCCAACACTGGGGTCTGTTGGTGGCTGCAGTCGTACGTTTTTTGGCTGGCGTTTTTCTGCTGTTCAGGTCGGTTTTGGCATTACTCGGTACCTGTGGGGTTGTCGTTCCGTTTGGATGCCCCACGTGTGGCTGGAGTGAGCCATTGGTTTTTGGTTTTGTGCTCCAGGTGCGTTTGGAGCCCGTTGTGTGAGCCGTTGGTTTGTCGTCTTCGTGTGCTTCGTGCACGTTTGGCGGTGTGGTTGTTGCCACGAGGAGGTCGTGATGAGACTTAGTGACTTTTCGCACCCATGCTTCGTGTGCTCCGCGCGTGTTTGGCTGTGCGATTTTTGCCACGAGGAGGTCATGTTGAGACTTAGTGGCTTATTTGCACTGGTCTTACATTTGCTCCCTGTGCTTCGTTTCGTGCCTCGGGATCTTTTGGGTGTGCCCTAAATTTCGAGGATGAAATTGTTTTTTGGGGGGTAGGATGTAAGACCCGACTTCCTGGATTTCCGTATGGTGTCTTGGATGACTAGCCACTAACGCGTCCGGGATGGGCGATGCGTTAGTGTCGCGTCGTGAGTGTCCGACGCGACAATCATCCTTGTCGCGACCAGCTTGTGCATCGCGTTCTTGTCGCGCCTTGCTTCTCTGTTGTGTCTTCGTGTCACACCCGGTCAATGGGTCGCGATAGTGTTCTGTGCCTTTTGTCGTCTAGCAGCTCTCAGGGTGGCAGGCGTGTCAGTACGACCTGTCGCATTGTCGCGGCGTCCCTGGGAGACGCGTTCTTGTTGCGGTACATTGACCCATCACGTTAAGGTCCTTAATGCGACGCATCACCCCATCGCGTCTTGGGTGCCGAAGGCTTAAGGCCTTGACCGGAGACCCGTTCTCCTTTTCCCTCTTTCCCCTCTCTTCTCCCCCTCCGGCGGTGCTCTGCCTCCCTCTCTTCCCTTTGTGCATTTCAGGTGAGGAGGAGGGTCGTGCGTGGTGCTGTGGCATTGTGGAGCTTGTGTGGAGCGAGGAGGAGGTGGCCAATCCGACGTGAAGAGTCCTATTGGGTTCATTTCTTTGTTTAAGGTAGGGATTGCTTCTACTCTTCTCGATCCGGGTGGATTGGGAGCTTCTCGTGCTTTCTAGTTAGTTTAGATAGCTTCTCCATGTATGCGTGTGGCTTGTGGGCGGCCCCGAGATGGAGCATCCTGTGGGTCTGCCACTCTACTGGTGTCGCGACCATGGTGCGCATCGCGACACCAGAAGAGGCGTCTGCCCGGTTGGGCGTGAGCTTATCATGACGCATTTGCCCATCGCGATAAGGATCGTTGTCGCGATGCTTTGCCCTATCGTGACAGGGTTTGCTGTCGCGACACTTTTCCCCATCGCGACAGAGTTGTTGTTGCGGTGCCCTTCCCCATTGCGAGGGTATCGCGACGGCCTAGGGGGACGCGATAGTACCTGTGTTGCCTCGGGTGTTTCCGTGGTTTTGGTTGGGGTGTCAGCCTGTGCCCCAGGATAGGCTTCCTCTTAGGACCTTCAGGTAGGGAACGCGGCTGGTTGCCTCGCTACATTCAGTGACCGAAGGTGACACCTTTGTGGCTGTGTCCTGGCAGCGGTGCCAAGAGGGTCGCATCTGTCTAATAATCGATTGACCGACGGTCTATCGATTATTAGCAGAGCGACACTTTTCGTACCGACTGGTGGTGTTCCGAGGTTCTGGCTTGTTCGTGTGTACGCTTTGGTTGGCCGACGGCCCTCTCGAGGGTCTGTGCGTGCCTAGTGCTTGCTGGGCTTATCGTGGGTTACAAGCCAGTGGTTCAATGTGGTTCTTGTTGTGCTTGCCCTGTCTGTTCGCCCGGTGCTTGGCACTTAAGGGCTTGTCCCATTCAGAGGTTGTCTCCGTTGCATGGGACCCCCATCCTCGGGAGCCTATTGAGGGAGTGCTTCGGGCTACGAGCATGCTCGAGTTGGCAGCCGACTTGGCGGACTCTAGAGCTGAGGGGAAAATGAGGTTTGGACAATGGTGCTGAGTCGTTTATAGAGCTCTCTTGTCTAGGGCGGGATGCTGAGGTCGTTGAGGTGCTTCCTTTCCGGCGCGGCCCAGACAGTCCTTTGTCTCAATGCCTCTCTCTACGTTGGTTCCGGAGCCACGTAGTGGTGCTAGGCGTGGGGCCGCAACTTGGCCAAGCTGCGGTGGTGCGTGCATTCTTGTGGTGTTCTATGGTGGCTCTGTCTCGCTCTTCTGGGGAGGTTAGATGCAGGAGCCAGGCTGGCGAGCAGAAGGAGTGGTTGGTGTGTCCTCCTCTTATCTTCTAGTGGCGGTGGCTTGGTTGTTGTTGTTGTGATGGCATTTCCTCACGACGTTTCTATCTATTATCCGTTGCCCTTGCTTGCACGGTGGTTGTAGCCTGGCCGTGTCTAGTTTCCGTGGGCGTTGTTGGTCTGGCCTTGTGCGGCCCCATGCTTCTGGTGGTTTTTGCTTCGGTGTTCTCTCGGTTCCGTAGTCCTGTTCCTTGGTGCTAGTCCATGGTGGCACCGGCATGTGTGGTTTCCCGACCTCGTGGTGTGTCCGGGGTCTAGGTAGTTCTGCTTATGGGCCCTCGACCTTGTGGAGGTCTGAGGTGGTCGTGCTTGTGGTGAGACATTGTTCTCACTTGGTTGTTGTGCGATCTCGGCGGGTGCACCGAGGGTTGCTTCCGCTTGGTGCCCGACTCCGTTAATTTCTGCGGGAGTCGTGTGTGTGTCACGACTTTGGTTGGTGGTCATGATGTTGCACTATACTATTCTGCTGCTTTGTAGTACCATGCTATAGGTGTTTCTCGCTTTACAGCTTTCTAGTGTAGTTTTTAGTTTTCGGAGTTCCTGCTGCTCTGGCCAGTGAGTGACTGGTAATCCCTACTGGGTCTTGTTCACGAGGTTCACCCCCCTACTTCCTTCAGCTTGGGACTCGGTGTCGGATGGGTTGCAGAGACGGCTGTGGCGCCGTGTGTTGTCAGCAGCAGTGAGAGTGAGTGTTGTGAGTTTTTGTACCCGAGTGAGTTGAGAATTGTGCTTCGCAAGTTCTCGGGGTATGTCCCTTAAGGAATGCACCTTTCTTCTTGTATATGTGCTTTTACTTGGGCCACGTTGTACAATTGTTATATTGTTATAGTTATTTAAATTCAGTACATATCTCACTAGACTATTTTTCTAACCCTTCTGGGTCTTCGGATCTGTTGGTGGCGACGCGAACTTCGGGGTCACAGGCAGGGGTCCGGGAGGTCGGGTCGTTGCAGAATGATTTGTAGAAACTGACGGAGTCCAAATTGAACTCCTAGTTTGAACTCAACATTCAAACTGTCGTTTGTTAAATTAAGTTAAGTGAAAAACATCTTGCTTTCAATTTTAAAGAAAAAAATAGTTCATTTATTTAGTATTTGATTTTAATTTTTCATAAATGATATACAAGACCATTCATCAAGAGACGTTGGAGGAGACGACCAGGACGAGACATATGTAGAGAATTTGTGATTTTTATTCTAATGGTGTTATTATTGTGGTTTGTGCGTGGGATTTTGTGTTGTGGTTTGTGTTATGAATAGGTGTGTATTGTGGTTTTTTGTTATGGATGGATGTGTATGGTTTATAGTTGTATCAATTGTATCAGTTGATTTCTTTCATATCTATTAAAATTAAAAAATATATATTTTGAATTTATCAATTGATTAATGACTGACTCACATCAGTTGCTAATTGGTTAATGGACATGCGACCGAAAATCATATCGGTCATAAAATCCATCGTAAAACTCCACGACCAACTAGAAATTCGGTCGCAAAATCAGTCTCTGAATCTGTGACCGATCTAACAATCGGTCACAACATCGATCACAGTATATGACTGATTTTGTGATCCAAAAATCCTGTCGCAAGATCCAAACTTTGCGACGAGTTTCTTTCAGTGGCAAATGTGAGACTATTTTTGCGATCAAAATTCATCGGTCACAATATAGCGACCAGTATTTTGCGACCGTAACTAATCGGTTGTAGATCGATCGTTAATCGATCGCAGATCAATTTAGCGACCGATGTTTTCGATCGCTATACTTACTTTTTCTTGTAGTGATTTGAATTTTACTGCACTTGCTACACTATATCAAGTGCCGTGAGACTCTCTCATTTAGAAAAGATGAGCACCTCATAGAGTAAGGATACTATGCATGGGTTGATTACTTGCTTTCAAAAAATTCTATGGTGAACAGTTTTCCTCATTAATTGTTGGTATATATATATATATATAGCCTGCCGTGTGAACTACGTGCCTTTTCTTCCAAAAGAAATTAAGGTCCAAACCATCATCGATCCGGCCCCTATGTATCCCCACGCCCGCGCCGCTTCAGGAAATTGCTGCCGCCTGCCATATGTGAAGAACAAAATAGTCTATTTGATTGGCACCACTTCTTCAGCGCAAGTGCTACGTGCAAAGTCTCCCACATGTCATGGAGCAACCCATCTTCAGAGAAGGAAAAGTGGGTGGGTGCCTTTGTGTGCGTTCATCCAACCTTTTTGGGCTCTTTGTCGACATGATGCATGCATGATCACATCTAGTGGAGGGGAAAAGAGATCTCCACGGGGAGCTGCTAGCTAGAGGATCGATCCGCCATTCGAGCAAAGGGCGCTGGATCCCATGTAAAGCAGGATGGAAAAAATCTCTTGTCGTCTTTGTTTCGCTAGCCCTGTCAAGATCTGATCTTTTAGCTTCCGGCGTTTCCTGTTCATTCGGACACTGCACATGGCTGCGATGTCCTCTCGCGTCCTGACATGGTGAGTGGTGTTGGGTTGAACATGGACTGCTCGCTCCTCACTTTGTGAGCTGATCAGGATGCCACGGAGATAAGATAGCGTGCCCCGTATCTTGTCAATACTTTATTGTTTTGAGTGCAAAAGTTTGAGCAAAACCATGGGAATGGGACTTTTCCTGCCCAGTCAAGGAGAAAAGTCTAATAAACGTGTCTCTTTTGATAAATATCGGCTGCGACTGCCGATAGAAACTGGAGTCCGTAGTGTATAGTACTGAAACTTATCTCACATTTGAAGGTGAAAAAACAAGTTGGCATCTGTCTGATTAGAACGGAACCTTGGGGGTTACTTTTGGAATATTCCACCGGCAGCACTGGAAGTAACAAGTGAGAGAACATGTACAAGGTTTGGATCGTTAAACTTAGTGAATTCTTTCCCAGAATCTGATCTTTCCAACAATTTGCAAAATTCTCTACTTTTGAAGAAGTTAGTTGGAAGCTGAAGATTTGTTCAAGTGACTGTCATTACACGAATAGCAAGACATGAATATATATATTACACTACAAGACAAAAGACATATGTCAGCGGCTATTGGCCGTTGACAAAAGTCAAAAATCCGTTGACAAAAACATATGTCAACGGCTACAGTCCGTAGACAAAACCGTCGACATTTCTGTCGTCGACGTATCGTACGTCGACGGAAGAAAGGGCCGCTGGCAAAAAAATTTTATGTCAGCGGCTTAAGCCAACCGCTGACAAAATTTTTTTACATCAGCGGCCACTAGCCGCTGACGAAATTTTTTTGCCAAATAGCAAATTTACATAAATTTTTTTTATGTCAGCGGCTCCAACCGTTGACATAAAATTTTATTGTCAGCAAATTTTGTAGCCGCTGACACATAATGGGTTTACTTTCTATCAGCGGCCTAAGCCGCTGACAAATGCTTGTTTAAATTTTTTTTATTTGAAATTCTAATTTCTGTTTAAAATTCTAATTTTCATCAACAGCTTAAAACCAGTTGGCGCATACTATACTCCTGTCTAAAATGTGGAAGGAGAAAGCCTCTGGCCAGATTCAGAATCCTGAGCCGACGAAGGCAGGGCGATAATCTATTCTAGAGACATGGTCTTCTGCTCTTGGTCCGCTGGTGTGTAATGGGTGCATTGCAAATTCAACGTAATTTATAGAATTGTAATAAATTTGTTTACTATGGTTGCATTGTAATAAATTCTTTGAGGATTCACTGACAAATAATATCATCTAGTCATGCGCCATGGATGATATCGATCACTAACTATCATAAGATGGTAATCTGTACCTTCCCTCCAATGTGGAGGACAAATGCAAAAAGAACAGAGGAAGGAATTCCCACAATGTAAAAAGCTCCAAGATTAATGTAAGCACCAATCTTTTGTCAGCCACATCCTCTAAGAGCTCCTAGACATTCAAGCACATCAACAACATGTGATTCATGAGGACTCACAGTGGGTACCAGTATGAAGACAATTTGAAAAGGGAAAATTTATACTCATTTTTCATGTTTGAACATAAATCAATTGACCTTACATCCTTACAGAATAGCTAATTCAGCAGAAAACAAGAAAACAAGCATATTAAATCCACATCAATTCATATAAGATCAAAGTCTCTAAATACTCAATTCATATAACATCAAAGTCTCAAAATACTCAATTTATACAACATCAAAATCTCTAAATTAATGTCATCAAAATATCAATCTATCAATCATCATCATCATCATAGTCATCATCATCATTATCTCCCTCCGCATCATCAAAAGATTTGCCTGTATAATGCTGTATAGAGACATAATTTTTTTAGTTCCACATTAAAAATAGTGAAAATATATGTGCTTGTAAATAAGACATAAATAAATGTGCATTGCTATGGTGCTTGTAAAAGGGAAGATATGAAAAGGGAAAACCCAAAACTGCTCAACTCTTAACTTGGCTACTGCGCTTAAACTGGGACTTAAAAAAACTAGGGACTAGCTGAGCAGTAATAATAAAGTTTGAGCATAAAAGAGGTTAGCGCAGTTCTTTGGCATTTGAGCATAAAAGCTATCCTCCTTGCCTAATTTCTAAGCTAGTTAGGAAGCAGAGACTTAAACAGAACCAACTCTCCTTGTTACTTGTTTTTGAAAATCGCATCCCAGTTGGCTCTCACTTTAACAAGATAGCTGTTGTTCTCTCTTAGTAGCTCAAAGGCAGCATCTTACACAACCTCCATGTTACCATCCCCACGCTCCTTGAATATCATACAACCCCCACAGTTAGGTCCAATAGCAGCATAGAAATGCCTCTCCCTTGCAAAATACCAGATCCCATGAATTTTACTACCCTAATCGCTCCATCTTTTCCCTAAAACCGAAGAGGCAAAATGAATCTCTTGATAACCAGCAACTTAATTACTCAGTCTCAGCCATAGTAAACAATACAGAGAACTTATATGATGCTTATGCATGTGGTACATTCTCTCTACAGAATCCATGTGGCTACTGAACAGACGGTTAATAGGTAAGAAGCTCCACATTCATTAGTCCCCATTTCAACCAGCCTCCATCATTCTGGTCTGCAAAATATAATCTTTCTTAACCTAATTGTAGTTTCCATTTCCAGCTTTCTTATTTTCCTATAAGCATGGTAACTACTGAGTAGTAGTAGTAGTTAAAAAGTTTAGAACAAGACACATAAATGAAATAATAGAACAAGACACATAAATGACAAAAGATGGGCAGCTAAAGTAATATGAAATAATAGAACAAGACACATAAATGACACAGCAATGTAAATAAATAGTGTGACAATGCGCACAAATATATACAAATAATAAAATAGTGGAGGACATGTGAATATAAGGAAAAATATTAACTTACCCGTTTCCTCAAAACTCCACGCCAAGTACGATGCATGGAGGACATGTGCATTAGCATCTCTTTATTAGTATTGGCATTCGATCCCACCGAAAGAGCAACTACAAATTAGAGCTAACATGAGTCATGATAAGAAATTTCATAGATATAATATTAAATTTACAGACTATTACCACAAGATCTCATGTCCTCTTTACAAGTATCCAATGTGCATAAGTTAACATACCATTGAAACCTTACCAGGGTGAACAATTTAATCTGAAATGTATATATTATCCAATTATTCACAGGACATTCCATATACAGAGAATATGGACGGCACTGCCATCTTTCCATGGGATGACCACTTTGGGTGATAAGCACATCCTCACAATATAGTAAGAAGATTACATTTCTACTTTTATTTAGAATTTGGAGGCACGTCCTGCAGCTTTTCACTTATGGTCCCATGGAGCTCTGAAACCCTTCAGAATACAATCTAAAAGATAAATGACAAGATCAATGGGCGTGGCGTGTATAAACAAACCTTGGGAGTACTACCAACTGCAATACTAATATCAATATATTATCTGTATATGATGTCAGTGGGATCATAGGGTTTGCTAGCATGAGAATTTAAGATCCATTGTGTGACTTGTGACATCAGAGGTAAATTTTAGAACCCATATAATAATAGTCAATTATAAGGAGGGGAAAATTGTTGTGTTTCACTTGAATAAAATCTTAGCACATGTATATAAAAGTGATAAAATAAAATCTTAGCACATGTATATAAAAGTAGTAGTTAAGCAGCCTCCACCACATGTATATAAAGGTCTTAAAATCAACCCAAATCAACCACATCTAGAAAAAGTAATAATAATTTGAATGCGACCTTGGATCACATTGAATTGATTCCACAGAAGCATCCAACAAAACTGTTATGATCAAACACCAAATCTAAAGGCCAATAAATTAAGACTCCCTGAGCATTAGCTACTCTACTCCCTGCCCCTCACACCCACCTTGCACTTGTCAAGCCAATTAGCTAGTTGTTTGTTCCTCTCCCCCTTCTCCTGTTTGTTTCTGTCCAACAATTTGCCAATCAAAATCAAACAATACAAATGCTAAAGTAGAAAAAGAGGCCTCCCTATGTACTCTCTATATAAGAAGTCTTAATCCACAATGCTAAAATTTTCTATTTCCAAGTAGAAAGATAAAAAAATAATGTGAGTTTGCAGAATGTATAATTTCATAGTGCTAATAAATGAAATAAAATCTTAACACATGAGAATAAAATGACATAAAATCTTAACACAGAATGTATAATTTCATAGTGCTAATAAATTGAAATGTCATATGAAATTACAAGGCCCCAACTAACCTGCAGACATAATTATTTTTAATTCTTCAAGATTATAACCAGCACATACTAATGACAGGATATGGAACATAAAATTTAAGGGCTTGTATAGATTCTATACATATGTTCTAAAAAACAGGATATTGCACATACTAATTCTTCAAGATTCTATACATATGTTCTAAAAAACAGGAAGCCAGCAGCCTGTTCTTCGTTTCATGATTTCCATTGAATAGTTTAAGGGAACTATACCAAGGCTGTCTAGAAGACAAAAATCTGTTTGGCAACTATACAAAGGCTGTCGTTGCCTACGTACGTTAGCAGCTATGTGGAAGGAATGGGAGCCTTTTCAGAAGTGAGAGGAACGGTAATAAAGCAAAAACACAGTCCATATATTATAAGGGAAGCTGAAACTTTCATCAGAGCTATCTGGGACCAGCTTTATGGGGCAGGAGGAGTGACCAACATGACAAGCAACTCAAATGGTGTTTTCAAAGTCAAATTGTAATGTTGAACAAACAGGATGAAATGGGAGAAACCTAAGACAGGATGATGCAAAAGGAAATTTCGATGGGGCATCTAAACAAATTAATGGTAGGATAATTGGAGGAGCAGGATCTATAGTAAGAGACCACACAGGAGGCTGCAGGAGGGCTATTCAACACTTAAGGCTGAGGCATTAGCAGCATGGGAGTGCATCAAAGCCTTGAATTTGATTAAATAAGAACATGGACTTAAAAGAGTCTGAATCGAAGGAGATAAGAAGCAAATTGTTGACTTAATCAACCATAACAACACCCAAGCTCCAAGGGAGCTGAAGTACATCATCGAGGAAATAAGGAAGGATTTACAGAAATCATATGGAAATCATGAAACGAAGAACAAGAACGCGCTGCGTCATTAAATTCACCCAGAAATCATCTCCTGAGACGGCAGAGACCGAATCCGCAATCCCCCTTTCGTAGTCTTTCCACCACCAGCCTCGATTCCCTCACGGGGATTAGACTAGATCTCACCAGTTCTACACGGACACCGCAAAAACAAACCCAAACAACAACAGCCAACAGATCCCAGCGCACGAGACCATCCCAGAGCTCCTCACACAACTAGATCTACACCACCAAGCCCAGCCCACCGGACAACCCAGCACCAAACATAACGGGAAAAAACAAGAAGCATCGGAAAGCGAAATACCAAACCACGCGAATCAACCATAACACCCCCCCCCCACCAGATATGTAGGAAGCAAACCAGAAAAAGAACACAGATACGAGCATAGAGCATATCATTCAGCAGAGCGCATTACCTCCTGGATCGCTGAAACCTCCCTCCAATGCAACGCGAACACGATCGGAGGCCGTCGGACACGGGAGGCGGCGGGGCGGGGGGGGGGGGGGGGGGGTGGCGAGATCGTCGCCGAAGTCGCGAGCTGCAGTGGAGATCGCCACAGCGGGAGAAGGGGCCGTGGGGGTGGAGAAGGGTTTGGGGGATCGCACTGGGCCGCGGGGGTAGTGGAGATCGCCGCAGGGGAGAAGGGGCCGTGGGGGTGGAGAAGGGTTGGGGGGATCGCACTGGGCCACGGGGGTGTTAAAAAATATATATATATGTCAACGGCTACCTGGCCGCTGACATTAATAATAAATTCTCATTTATAAATAATATATTAATTAAAAATATTAAATATTAATTATAAATTATAATTATAAATTTTTGTCAACGAAGAGGTAAAGACCGCTGACATATATTAGGGATATGTCAACGGTCAGGCTCAGCCGTTGACATAAGACTGTTTTTATCAACAAACCTTACCTTATGTCAACGGTCTACAGGGCTTGCTGACAAAAATATTTTTGTCAACGATTTTTTGTAGCCGCTGACATATAACTGTGGACAAATCCACTCTTTCCTGTAGTGTTACGGGGTCCACTGTACTATGAAAAATGTCTCAAGGTTCTGCGCTGAACACTTTAATTCTCTTTAATGTAGTATTTAATAACCATATATATAGCCTTAAATTGCACTTATCATCAAAGCCAGTCCTTTTTTTTTTTTAGTAAAATAGTCTAGTGACCAAAGGTTAATTCAGAGACAAACCCTTCCCCGTACGGTATCAAATTGGGGTTTCCTTCTCCCAGCCCACCTCCAACCCACCGCAGGGAGGGGACTCGTCAAAATGAGTTAGGTTACACCCGCAGGCCTATGGATACGATTTTCTGCCGTACTGTAGGAGTATCAAATTTACTGCGATCTGCCGGTCATATGTGGGGGAGAAGCTGCTTCTCCAGTCATAGATATATGTTCTCGCAGTGTAGCTAGATTAAGGAACATGCATGAAGATTCAGCAGATGTTGACGTGCATGGGAAGCAACCCCCGGGGCTCTTATGTCTTTTTGTTTTTCCTGATAAGTACCCATGGGACTCTTAGGTCATCACTCTTTTCTAGAAGACCATCTTTTCGGGTTATTCCTTTAATATATGCTTTTTGAATCGATCTCTACTATCTGTTGTGTGATCTAAATCCATCACCACATAGAGATGATCTTGGCAGCTAAAGCCAGTGAGTGATGCAAAAGGCACACTTAACACAGCTTCTAGTAAGAGAATTCAAGTAACCTTTTTCCTCTCGGGATAAAGTTTCGCAGTTGATGATGAGTAGCTAGGTATATTTTAAAGAGCAAGCAAGAAACCATTTTGAACCATTATCCTTCAACACAGTTGATGACTCGGAAATCTCACATATATGCGGGCTTACGGATTCGCACATGCCCATGATTACGCGCGTACTCTTACTAAGAATGATTAATCAGTTTATTAATGCTTTCTTGCTACTCCCTTGGCATCTTATCTTATCGTAAAAGCAAAGTTGTATCCTTTCTGACAAAAAAGAATCCCACTGGATCAACATCACCGCTACAGCATTATCCAATAACTACTTCCATGACATCAGGACTGATGCCCTGAGAAATCAAAGATCAAATCTTTACTGGCCGTGGCTCCACTCCCACAAATCTTGACATGATTGCAACGTGTTAAAAGATATATACACACTACTAACTCTGTTCAGAGGCTTGCGGCAGTGACTCGTTGAGAGCTACTCCAACACAGACAGCATTGAATCTAAGTGGTGCATGCATGACGGGTCAGTTTGGGGCGTAGCTAGCAATATTGCGGAGAGAATCTACTTTACAGTCTCTTTGGACGTGACCAGGGAGAAGGATGTCGCACACTAACATGTTTTTTTAAGTGTGGTATTCAATTGATTTAGCTAAGCTTCTCTATGGAAAGCGGGTTTCAATGCCTCAGTCTAGCTAGTTTATTGTTTACTTGAAAGTGGAGTCTGATCTCCAGCGTATGTGTTACTGCAACCTCTTTACTTGGTTCCTCTGGTCAGATAGGTGGTCCAAAGGCTAGAGTGACGAAGACAACAGTGTGCTCCCTAACCCCAAAGATAAACAACTTCAAAAATTTTCACGAGCAATTTGATAAAATCTGGAGTTCTGTAAGTTGCGCCTATCTTATAAAAATCTGATGAATCATCTCCCCAAAACGCATCCATTAGATATGCAAGCGGCATGCCTGGCCAGGAACATATCGTATCCAGTCGGAGCTTGATAGCTTCATCATGTCGTATATATGAGATGTGACATGGAACATGAACGATCGATGGTGACCCAGCATTGGTGGCAGTGGTCTGCAATAGTATTGGTGGCGGCAAAAGATGGAAACAACAATAGTCAGTGATGACAATGGACTACAATGTGGTGGGAGGCAATAGCGGCTATCATATTATGCATATTCATGTAAATATGACATGGGTGAGTTAAATTTGTGCTAATTAATCGAACTCAAACTTGACACACGGTCAACTGTGCTAGTACTATAAGGGATGTCGATTACTTTAACATACGTGAGGTGGGGAAAATCAGATTGGCTCATTAAGACCTGTCTATCGGGCCCACAAGAAGAGGAGAACGGGATTGGAGCCACCTCTGGCCCATCCTTAGCGGCAGCCCATACAAGGAGAAGACTGGAATGCGTCTGGCCCATCAGGACTATGACTCCTTGATCCCTAGGCCCGTTGTCCCACTACAAGAAATGAAGGATATGTAGACGCTAAAATCGCGGCCGTCTACAAAAACACTATTTGTAGACGCTATAAAAAGCCGTCTATGAATATAAGATATGTAGACGGCTTTACTAGTCGTCTACATAACTTACATAGACGGCTTCAAAAACCGTGTGCATACAGTGGATATATAGACGGCTAAAGAAAGCCGTCTACGTATAAATTATACGTAGACGGCTTTATTAAAGCCGTCTATATACATATATAGACGGCTTATAAGCCGACTACGTATCCTTTATACGTAAACGGCTTTTGTGGCCGTCTACGTATCTCCTCTAATTTAATTGCATTCGCCCGCCCCATTTCGCCTGCCCGCGCCCTCGCCCTTTCGCCTTGGCCCGCCCCGCTGGAGACGCCGCCCTCGCCCAGGACGCCGGAGACGTCGCCCTTGCCCAGCACGCCGGAGACGTCGCCGCCGCCGTCTGCCGCGGACACCGCCGTCGCCGTCGCCGACGCCGTCGCAGTACTGGGTATTTGTCCTCCCCCTCTATCTTTCTCTACCTCTTTCCATCTCTGTCGCAAGGGGCCGGGGGGGGGGGGGGGCGGTGGCGCACAGGTGCCCGGGTGGGGTGGGAGGCACCGGCGGTGGGCGATGGGTGGGGAGGTGTAGGGGTGGCGAGGGGAAGGAGGAGGGGGGCGCGGGTGGGGGTTCCCGGGGGGGGGGCGCAGGGGGGCCCCGGGGGTCGGGGGTTTCGGGTGGGGGGGGGGGCGCAAGGGGGCCCGGGAATCCTTTCTCCTGTTACTAAAGTTGTCTGTGGATATTGTGAAACTAAGTTTCTTCAGACCGAATCCTTTCTCCTGTTACTGCGAGTACTAAAGTAATGCCTTTTTTTTTCTGATCTCGAGGACACAAGTACTACAGCCCATAATCGACAAAGATAGCGATCAGATTGGAGGAATCTGGAGAGGGCAGGTCATTTTAACTTCCCATCGCATGTTTAGTCTTCTCACATGCTTATCCAGATGTTGCTGCCAGTAGACAATTTCAGTCTTTGTCATTGGATTTTAGTTGTTTCATATTGAGGTAGATTATTTCGTTTTGTCTCTTCCAACAGTAAACTTCAGCAGTGAGAAAAAATGGGAAATTGACGCTGAGCAGGAAAAAACAGAGTAGAAGCTGAGAATGTAGGAAAATTTGAGGTAATGACAACTCTGCCAACCGAATATGTCTAGATCAACCTGATGAAGGTCCACTTACATGGGCTGGCTGGATTAGTTCAGGATGACACAGAATGAGTAGATTAAAGATAGTCGGGTTGGGACTTGAGAATGAGCTGACACGAAAGACAAATCAGAAAAAGTTAGGTGATTGGTCCCGGCCCAATATCTACACTGTCCCCATTATCAGTACAGTCTCAGCCCAATGACGATGCCAGTTTAGATGAAGATCGGTCCAAGTCAACACTGTCTACGATTCGGATTCGTGCTTACACTCGGAGTCATTCTCCACCTAATTTGAGTTTTTCGGTGACAGATTTCGAATCCATCGCGACTCCAACTCTACTTTGGAGCGTCATCCAAAAGACACTTAGTGATTCCTATTAGGAGTCTCATTCAAGAGGTAATGAGATCAGTCTAACTTAGTGTATGTTTACCTAGTCTGACAGGGTTAGTGATATTTCTTCTTACCAATGCATAATATGCGTAAGGTTGTGATTTTTCTATCCCCTTACAAGGTTTTTAGTCCCAAGCTATTGTGGTGCTGTAGGTGGAATGTGATTTTCTTTTCTGAAGATTCTTTTGCCTCTTTTGAAGTGTATTCTTACAGGATGTAAATGTCTCTTTTTTGCATTATATATCTTTATTTTTCAAGATGTGAATGTATGAAATTTTTTTCCACAGGGTTGTGTACACATGTGGATATGCTCCTAATATAGGGGAGATGCCGTCAAATTTTTTTTGTAAATTATATACGCTGCTTATTAATATCAATATTTTCAGATATGAGTTTGCGCAGTGGATCTCGTGTTCGGAGAGCACGGACTGTGGATGACGTGCCAACTCATTCACCTGAAGACTCTGTTGCAGGTCATCCTTCTCAAGCCGTAGTTCCTACCACTCAGGGGGCGTCTTCTGCTGCATCTTTATTTTCTTCTGTAGCAGGTATATTTTTACATTCAGTAGCATTACAATTTATATTTACTTTAGTTTCATAAAATCTAATCATTTTTTTTATGTATATGTTTTTACATAGAGACACCATTGTGGGGCCGAGGGAGTGGTCGTCGGGGTCCCTCTAGAGGTGTCACGGAGAGGAGGCTAGAGCTTGGACAGAAATGGAATGTAAGAATCATTGGTGGATACGGGGTAGGCGAGCAAGGGACAAATTTTGTAACTCGTATGGGCATTATCATCAGACTGCATTGCAAAATATGGCAGAAAAATTTTTCAAAACTGCCTGAAGAGACAAGAATGGAATATTTCGAGATCTCGAGGTAAATAGATTAACAATTAAAGTGAATATTGTGTATTTGTGAGATATGCTAATTAGATTGGTAATATATGTGTAGATGTGGTTTTGTTGGGATCGGACTCCTCAGACAGATAAGGAGATGTTACAACACATGACAAGCATGCACAAAGGTTGGCGTGGGATGTTAAAGTCGAAAGTAAGTATTTTTTTTAAGAATATTTATTTGTTTTTTATGTTGATAATGATTATTTTGTTAACTTTGTAATTGTTATTTTGTAGCATTATAAGGGCAAGACCTTTGAGGATGCTGTTGCATCTGTTCCACCTGGTGTTGATCCATCTGATTGGCGGACAATGTGTCAAAATGGAATTCAAGGGAGGAGCAAGTAAAATAATATGATTTAATTACATATGTACTTATGATTTTTCATTGCAGATTTTATCAAATATTCAAATATATGAATTGTCTTCTTCTTTACAGGATTTGCCGAGCGTAACAAGCAGAATCGTACGCATCAAAATAGACGTATCGGCGGGGCGTACCAGTATTTATCAATTAAAAGATGATTTTGTAAGTTTTTTATTTTATTGAATGTAATTTTAATAATCTCTATTGATTTTTTTTTCCGTACTTGATGATTATACAATTAATTTTTACAGGTGAAGACTCACCAGCGTGAGCCCGATCGCATGGAGGTTTTTAAGATGGGAGATGTAAAGAGCTCCCTGACGGTACCCAGCGGTGGGTTGATGACGAAAGCAGAGATCGTTTTGTAAGTGTATCGGTCTTAGATAAATTATTTTTAATAAATTAGTTTATAATTTCTTATTTTTTGTTAATGAAATATTTTTAATTGTAGGAGAAGATGACACAGATGACGACTCCTTCCCTCCAGAGTGATGATGCCGCTCCTGTTCTAGCCGAGGATGCCTTCAAGCTGTCATGGGACGAGACAGGCCTGGCCGTGTTCGTTGTGCGGGTAAGGCTGAGACGCTCCGCACTTGGTATGGAGGGAGAGGATCGAGCTCCTCAGGCGGCTACCACACTCAGGTGCAGCAGTTGCAGCAGCAGTTGCAGGATCAAAACAAAAGTGGAGGAGTTGTGTGCAGAGAGGAGCAGGGATCGCCAGGAGTTACATGACTTGTGTGCAGAGAGGAGCAGGGATCGCCAGGAGTTACAGGACTTGTGTGCAGAGAGGAGCAGGGATCGCCAGGAGTTACAAGACTTGCGCAGTCAGATATCAGAGATGCGAGCCATCATGCAGCAATATCCTGCTCCGCCATCACATCCGTCTCGTGCTAGGCGTGAGCTTGAGTGTGAGGAGAGTGACGAGTCTGCTGATGATTATGATGATGATGATGATTAGATTATTATAGTGGATGAGATATTGTATTTCTTTTGAATATGTTTATGATGTGTTTTTAGATAATTGTGTATGGTATTAATAATGTATGTTTATGATGTGTTTTTAATAATTTGTGTGTGCATGGTAGTAATGATTTATGTACATGAATGTTTTGATTTCTGTACTAACAGGGAAAAACAATAAAAATAATTAAAATTAAAAAAAAATTGAAATGTGTAGACGGCTTAAGCCGTCTACAAAACTTTATTTGCATGTTTTATTACCGTCTACATAAGTTTATGTAGACGGCTTAAAAACCGTCTATATAACCTTATGTAGACGGTTGTCAAGCCGTCTATATAAATTTTATAAACGGCTTAAAAACCGTCTATATAAATGTTATAGACGGCTTAACAACCGTCTAATTACATTTTTGTAGACGGTAATAGACCGTCTACTTAAAATCTTCGTAGACGGCTGAAGCCGTCTACAAACAGAACTTTAGTAGACGGCTTTAAAACCGTCTACGTATGTTATGTAGACGGCCTTTACGTTGACGGCTTGTTAGACGGCTGTGTAGCCGTCTAGAAACATTTTATAGACGGCTCTTGGATTTTCGTAGACGGTTCTCAGCCGTCTACATATCCTTCATTTCCTGTAGTGTCCCCAGATGGTTTGATATCTATCGACGGCGAGTTCTAGGCCCAGCCTGGCCATGATATGGCCTCCTTTTCTAGGGCGCAAGGCACCCCACTCTTGTTGTTAGTCATGTCCCTATCATATTAGGGTATAGGTTGATGGCCACATGGCACTCATTTATAGCAGGCGGAGGAGGCTCTCCCGCCTTCGCATGTCCCTCTCCAACTTAGGGTAGTGAGTGGGAACCTCCAACACCGGCCCATGCTATTAGCTCGATGCATGCCCCTTGTCGGCTCACTAGAGTGGCCATTCCTGCGCAGTGCACACTACGCTATTCCCCTACAATATGTCAACACATACTGGGAAGGAGCAACGTGCCTACACTACAAGAAAAAGCGCATTTAGAGACCGACATTTTCGGTCTCTATTCGATCACTATTCTGTCACTAAAAGTGCCAGAGACCGAATAGTGACCGAATAGAGACCGAAACTGTCAGTGAAGAATTTCTGGTCACAAATCTGTGACCGAAATATTTCGGTCACTAATCGGTCCCTAATAGTGACCGATTAGTCACCGAAACCCTTCAGTTGCTGAAGGTCGTTATCAGTGACTGGAAAATTTGGTCACTAAATAGTCACCGATTAGTGATCGAAATTTTCTATCACTAATTTAGTGACCGAATTAGTGACTGAATTCCATCAGTCACTATCAGTGACCGAAATAATTCAGTCACTGTTCGGTCCCTAAAACAGCGACCGAATTGCGACTGATCCCTGCCGGTCTCTGATAGCGACATACTTGTCTCAGTCACAAATCGGTCGCTGTTTGTAGGGACCGAACAAGGACCTAATTATTTCGATCATTAATCGATCTCTATTTTTTAATTATTTTTTATACATATATATTTTTAGCAAATAACATGTGTAAATACAACATAACATGTGTAATACAACAATGTCCACAACAATAATAAATGTCCACAAGACAACAATAATAAAAATGTCCACAACACAACAATAATAAATGTCCACAAGACAACAATATATAAATATCCACGACAATAATAAAATATCCACAACACAACAATAATAAAATGTCCACAACAATAATAAAAATGTCCACAACACCACAATTATAAATTATCAACAACAATAATAAAAAAGTCCACAACAATAATAATAATGCAATAAAAATCATGAATCCTCCTCCCCGTGCTCATCCTCGTGCTCGTCTCCTCCCATGCCACCCATGAAGGAACCTACAATACATATATAACAATAATAAGTTAAAATGAAATACTATTATAAGCAATAAATTATTTAAATTTATAGATTTTTATTCACTCACTTTTGGTCAATATTTTGATCACACTATTTTGGTCACACTTAAGATGAATTTGAGCGTCGAGCTCAAACTGGGAGTCCGAATTGAACTCCGATAGTTTCCACAAGTCACAACCATCGCCCCGACCATGCTGGAACAAACCAGAGGCCAATCGGATTAGTATTTCTAATTTTGGACCCCCAAACCTAAGTTTTTTATTTTTAAACTAAACTAACTTGCTTAATATAAATTTGAGCGTTGAGCTCAAACCAGGAGTCTAATTGAACTCCGTCAATTTTCATAAGTCACAATCATCGCCCTAGTTGGGCTGGAAAAACCGGAGGCAATCAGATGAGTATTTCTAATTTTGGACCCCCAAACCTAAGTTTTCATTTTAAAACTAAACTAACTTGCTTATTGTGAATTTGAGCGTCGAGCTCAAACCAGGAGTCGAAATTGAACTCCGTTAGTTTTCACAAGTCACACTCATCGCCCCGACCGTGCTGGAACAAACCGGAGGCCAATTGGATGAGTATTTCTAATTTTGGACCCCCAAACCTAAGTTCTTCATTTCTAAACTAAACTAACTTGCTTAAGATGAATTTGAACGTCGAGCTCAAACCAGGAGACCGAATTGAACTCCGTCAATTTTCACAAGTCATAACCATCGCCCCGACCATGCTAGAACAAACCAGAGGCCAATCGAATGAGTATTTCTAATTTTGGACCCCCAAACCTCAATTTTTCATTTTTTAACTAAACTAACTTGCTTAATGTAAATTTGAGCATCGAGCTCAAACCGAGAGTCTAAATTGAACTCCGTTAGTTTTCATAGTCACAATCATCGCCCTGGCTGTGCTGGAAAAAATCGGAGGCCAATCGGATGAGTATTTCTAATTTTGGACCCCCAAACTTATGCTTTTCATTTTTAAACTAAACTAACTTGCTTATTGTGAATTTGAACATCGAGCTCAAATCAGGAGTAAGAATTGAACTCCGTTAGTTTCCACAGTCACACTCATTGCCCCGACCGTGCTGGAACAAACCGGAGGCCAATCGGATGATTATTTCTAATTTTGGACTCCCAAACCTAAGTTCTTCATTTCTAAACTAAACTAACTTGATTAAGATGAATTTGAGCGTCAAGCTCAAACCGAGAGTCGGAATTGAACTCCGTCACTTTCTACAAGTCACACTCATCGCCCCGACCGTGCTGGAACAAACCGGAGGCCAATCGGATGAGTATTTCTAATTTTGGACCCCGAAACCTAAGATTTTTATTTTTAAACTAAACTAACTTGCTTAATGTAAATTTGAGCATCGAGCTCAAACCGGGAGTCTAAATTGAACTCCGTTAGTTTCCATAAGTTACAATCATTGCCCTGGCCATGCTGGAAAAAATCGGAGGCCAATTGGATGAGTATTTCTAATTTTGGACCTCCAAACCTAAGTTTTTCATTTTTAAACTAAACTAAGTTGCTTATTGTGAATTTGAACGTCAAGCTCAAACCGGGAGTCGGAATTGAACTCCGTTAGTTTTCACAAGTCACACTCATCACCCCGACCGTACTGGAACAAACCAGAGGCCAATCGGATGAGTATTTCTAATTTTGGACCCCCAAACCTAAGTTCTTCATTTGTAAACTAAACTAACTTGTTTAAGATGAATTTGAGCGTCGATGCGACGACCCTCCTTATACCGGTATGATTATACCAATCCACATCGATATAGGGAACATCGTTATAGTGGGACATTTACCAACGCTATCACATGATCTAGATGTACACAAATATAGACACAGAGTAGCGGAAGTAAAAAAACTAACTGTCATTATATTTCATCATCCACATTAAACATACATGGTCCATATAAAATTTAAATGAACTAAAGTCCACATAATGAAAATTCCAAATCCAAATTTCATTGTTTGTCCACAATTACAAAGTCTCAATTACATACTATGAAATGAAAGTACAATGATGATGATTCCATTACAATCTACTCTCCTCGCTCAGAGTCGCTCTCCACGGTCTCCTCCAAGGAAGTAGGATCCACTGCTAAATCTGTACGCCGAAACAAGAGTGAGTCTAAAAGACTCAGCAAGTAATCCACACACATTATACATGCATACATCACGTGCACATCTTACTTTCAATTACATTAATCAATACATGTAGCATGGTTGAACAATGTTAAGAAGAAAACCTATCATGATATTTCTACCAATTTCATAACACAAGATACGTGGTTTAGGCTATTCCACAATAATATACCTACCGCATGCTTTCTATACATTTACTCACATGGTAACAAGATTTACCTTGAGGTTGCAACACGATAGCAATTTAAGCATGGAGGTTTCACACATAAAGAAGAATGTTCCTAACATGGATTCTTCATACTTTTCCACATGCAAATCATAATTGTAAACACATTAAGCTTGCTGATTTCACATGTATCTAACATCATTATACCACCTTTCACAATTTTACATGCTAACACATTGGTCTCACAAATTCACATATCCACACATTCACATGTTCACTTACACATTTCACAATTAGTTTCACTTATACAAAATCACATTATTCTCATTTAATTGCAGTGACACATAGTCCAAATCACCACTAGAAGGACACATATAACACATTCACATAACATATAGACGCCACCTAGGCAACACAGTGACGAATCTTGGTACTGCACAGACCGGGAGAAGTATTCTCCACCCTAACCAGTGGTACTTGTCCACCTCTAGGATTTCATCCTAATGCCCTTAGGATATCAAACACATTGAACCTTCCCTTGGGGACTTTACCACGGTACGGTTCCACAGCCCTCTATGGAAGAACTATCACACACGACACATTTTACACATTTTCCGATTTAACACACACAATTTCACGCAATTTAGCACTTAGCTTCCATCTTCACCAATATGCACATGGTTCAGTTTTCCCTAACATGGTGCTATTGTTAACCGAACTTTAACATTCAGAAATTTACCATAATCATGTTGAACTCATTAACAATCTATAATCACATTAAGCATGCTTTAATGACTCATTTCTTCATGAAAATTTCACAATATCATCTACTGTTGCCCAAATCACATGAAATTTTAACCACATGTTGTTTGCAGGTTTCAGATCATACATGCAAATTCTCATATTTTTATGAGCTATACAGAATTTACAGAAAATAGAACACTCATTCGCATGCTATTCATAAATCAATTTATCATGGAATCACAATGTCATGGTTGAAACTAACAGTTCACAAATCTGTGTCCAACATTCACATCATCACAGAAATTTTCCCCAAATTTATTATGCAACCTACAATTTACTGAAAATTTAAAACATCCTACACATGCTCCCTATTTTTCAGTACAGAAATTACAACTAATTGCATGGTCATGGGAAAATTCCCAATTTTTCAGGACATGGACTGACATTCATACACATCATCCAAAAATTTTATGGCATTCAATTCCTCACGGATTATATGAACAAGAAGCTACCATGTCCACGATCTTGTCTAACATGCATTTCAAAGACATTTATCATTTAACACTATTTACAGAAAATTCATAAAAATGCCACAACACTCTTCACTATCTATATTACGTAACATATACAATTTACAATATATCCTCATGCGTAGAAAACCAAAAATAGTTATATAAGGAAGAACAATTCACTGTTCTGTCCTGAAGAACTAAACGGCAAGGGATGGCTGTTCACAGATGTTAACGGCAGTATCGCCTGCCGCCAACCTAGGACCTTAACGGCATGTGATCTTGCCGTTAAGTTCCTATCTGTGCAAAACACAGACTAAACTCCAAAGATCGGGGAATGTGGGGTTCCAAGACTCGAATAAAATTCCAGAAAAATGCCTAAGACCTGCTAGACATATGTATGAACAATGGGGATGGGTTACTTGCCTCTGGAAAAATCTCCAAGGGGATCGAAATGGTTAAGGAAGATCTCCTTGGGTAGTGCCAAGAAGCCTCCAAGATCTCCTTGCTCCGGTTTCTAGGTTGATGTAGACTGCAACCCGGTGTTGAGAAGCTTTCCCCAACGTTCAGACTCCCCTCCAATTGCAGTAGATCACCGGAAGGAGCCTCCAGTCGTCGGATCAAAGCCCACAAAGATATGGTTTTTCTCTCTTTTTCTCACAGCTAGGGTTTCTCCTTGCCAAGAGCCAAGAGAGCTCCTCCAGTCATAAAGAGGGCTATTTTTATAAGCAATGCCTTGGGGTTTTGCGTTGAAGAGACGGGAGAGCCGTTGGGAGACAGCTCCCCAATCAGAGAGTAAGGCAAATCCGGGATTTCTGGATCTGCTGCGCACAAAATTCAGAGAGATAGACATCCACATACATGGCCGTCTACCTACCTTTTGGCGTCCATCGACATGGACGTTTACATAACATGAACGTCCATCCATGTTGTCGTCAACTTGCTCCTCGGCCAGGGCATGAAAGCATGCAGAAAGCCATATCCACGCTATATATATACATGCAATGTATGAAGTATAATGTACACACTAACTACATCATGCAAATGAACATTATTTACAACTAAATATACACATGCATACATAAGTACACCAAGATATTATATACATAGATATCTACGTATGCATACATAATGTTCTACACAAGCATGACTCAACACGCGGCAAAATAAAATGACAAAATTTCAGGGCCTTACACCCTCTCCCCCTTAAGGGAACTTCGTCCTCGAAGTTTAAATAACACTACTCAAACAAATGGGGATACTTCTTCCTCATCGCATCCTCAAGCTCCCAAGTAGCCTCCTCTCGTGAAATGTTCCGCCATAAAACTTTCACCGACGCAATACTCTTGTTCCGGAGATGCTGAACCTTCCGGTCACGAATAGCTACTGGTTGCTCCACATACGACAGATCTGGCTGGATCTCCACTGGCTCGTGACTAATAACATGAGATGGATCTCGAACATATCTCCTGAGCATAGATACGTGGAAAACGGGATGAACGCTAGCTAAAGTCGGGGTAAAGCTAGATCATAAGCCACACTACCTAAACGTCTGAATCTCATACGGGCCAATGAATCTAGGCTTACTAAAACCTGCAACACCTCGTAGGTCATGCTCAACTCCGAACTCCAAATCCTTCCTCTTATTGTCGGCATAACTCTTCTGCCTATCCTGTGCCGCAACAAGCCTCTTCCTAATCAACTGGACTTTATCCGAAGTCTCCTGAACTAACTCCGGACCGATCAGCTGCCTATCACCTGTCTCCTCCCAACATAAAGGAGATCTAGAGGGTCTACCATACAACGCCTCGAATGGAGCCATACCAATACTCGCATGAAAGCTGTTGTTATATGCGAACTCCACTAGAGGTAAATGGCGCTCCCAATCATCCTTCCAATCCAGAATACACGCTCTCAACATATCCTCGAGCGTCTGGATAGTCCTCTCGGACTGTCCATCTATCTGAGGATGAAACGCCGAACTGAGCTTCAGCTCTGAACCTAAAGCATCCTGAAGACCCTTCCACAGTCTCGAAGTAAATCTCGGATCTCAATCCGAAATGATCGACTTCGGCACACCATGCAATCTAACAATGCTACTAACATACAGCCTAGCCAAACTCTCCACTGACTGCTTCTTCTTCATAGGCAAGAAATGCGCAGTCTTTGAGAATCTATCTACGACCACCCAAATCGAGTCATTACCCCGCCTAGATTGAGGCAAACCCGAAACAAAATCCATAGTGACAGCTTCCCTTCCACACTGGGATCTCCATCTTCTGCATAAGACCAGATGGTCGCTGCCCGCTCGGCTTTCACTTGCTGGCATACTAAACACCTAGATACATAATCCGCTACATCCCTCTTCATGCCAGACCACCAAAAAGACCTCTTCAAATCCTGGTACATCTTAGTGTTACTCCATGAATAGAGAATCTCGACCTATGAGCTTCTGCTAATATGCTCACGGACATCTACCACGTCAGGAACACACACTCGGTGTGGAACCTAATCACACCATCCTCATCACGAGCAATGCCTGCCTTGCCCACTAACTCTTGGAGTCTAGGGTCGGCCTTCTGCTGCTCGATCACCTCATCCACACCGAAGACCTAAGGGACAACTGAGCTACAAAACCTGACACAAGGGCTCTAACTCAGTCATCGTACACGCCGCATCCTCCACATCTTCCAATCCTACTGGAGCGAAGACCTCCTCCTGCTAAGAGCATCCGCTACGACATTCGCCTTCCCTGGATGATATTGAAGGTCGAAGTCATAGTCCTTGAGGAACTCAATCCATCTCCTCTGCCGTAGGTTTAGTTCCTTCTGGGAGAAGAGATACTTCAAGCTCTTATGGTCAGTGAACACCTCAAATCTGACACCATAAAGAAAGTGCCTCCAGATCTTTAGTGCATGAACCACTGCCGCAAGCTCCAAATCATGAGTTGGATAGTTTCGCTCATGCTCCTTCAATTGGCGAGAAGCATACGCCACTACCCTTCCCTTCTACATTAGAACACAGCCTAAGCCAATCCAAGATGCATCCGTATAAATGGCAAAACCTTCAGCACCACTAGGTAATACCAATACTGGAGCGAAAGTAAGCTTAGTCTTCAATAATTGAAAGCTACTCTCACATGTCTCGGACCACACAAACTTTACCCCCTTTCTGGTAAGTTGAGTCCATGGGGCGACGATGGATGAAAATCCCTCAATAAATCGCCGATAGTACCTAGCCAACCAAGAAAACTACGAATCTCCGAAGGGGTCTTGGGGATCTCCCAATCTATAACTGCCTGGACCTTCGCTGGATCAACTGCTACACCAGCACCGGAGATAAAATGCCCAAGGAAATGAACCTCGCGCAACCAAAAATCGCACTTGCTGAATTTTGCATACAGCTTGTGCTCACGAAGAACCTCTAACACTACCCTCAAATGCTGACAGTGTGTGGCCTCATCTGGAGAGTAGACCAACATCATCGATAATACTACAACAAAGCTATCTAACTACACAGCCTAAATACCCTGTTCATGAGATCCATGAACGTTGCAGGGACGTTGGTCAATCCGAAAGGAAGGACCAAACTCATAATGTCCATAACGGGTTCTAACGCCGTCTTGGACACATCCTCACTCCTAATCCTCAACTGATGATAACCAGATCGCAAATCAATCTTGGAAAAGAATGATGCATCTTGCAGTTGGTCAAACAAATCATCAATACAAGGTAAGGGATACATGTTCTTCACTCTCACTTGGTTAAGCTTTCTATAATCAATGCATAACCTAAGTGATCCATCCTTCTTCTTCACGAATAGACAGGTGCACCCCAAGGGGAAACACTAGGCGGAAAATCCCTTATCTAGCAATTCTTGTAACTGCCTCCTTACTCGGTTAACTCCACAGGTGCCATCCGATATGGAGCCTTCGAGATAGGAGAGGTGCCTGGAAGCAACTCTATGGTGAACTCTATCTCTCTATCCGGTGGCAATCTAGACAAATCATCAGGAAAGACGTCTGGGAAATCCTGCACTACATCGATCTCTGCAAGAGTAGGTGACTCACCAGCCTCGGGTACTAACACTATGCTGGCAAGAAAAGCGTCACAACCCTTGTTTACCATGCGCATCGCCTTCATGGCAGAGATGACCAACTTTTCCGCCAAGTTCCTTGGCAAGGGATGAGAGAACTCGTCCTCACCAGGAATGCGGAAAACAATCCTCTTCCCACAACAATCTACTAACGCATAGTGCTCCTCTAGCCAATCCAGACCAAGAATAGCATCATAGTCCTTCATCTTTAGCAAGAAGAAACACCCATCTAAAACCCTATCCTCAATGCACACAGGTAAGGATGGAATACACTTCCTAGTTGATACCGTACCCGCAGGTGTGTGTACAGACAATGGGACTTCTAAATCCTCAAACTCTATGCCTGACTCTATAGCTAACTGCCCAGCAAATCGCTCGAAAATGAACGAGTGAGTGGCACCCGTATCAAACAAAACTCGAGCATGCACACCTAGAAATAAAACCGTACCTTCGGTGACATGCTCCGCCTGCTCGGCATCCTCTCGTGCTAGAGCAAACACTCGAGCTGGGGCTCGAGGCCGTCCTGGTCTTCCTGTAGCTGGTGCTGCCACTGCTGGGGCTGGCGCTCCGTGCTGGACTCCCTGCAGAAGTCTCAACAATCCTTGATCTTATGGTCACTGCTCCCGCACTTCAAGTATTTTCCCGCTACCATCCAACACTCCGTACCACCGTGTGCCCTCCCGCAATTGGGACACTCCTTCTTCACACCAGGGGAACGTTGAGAAGGTACCTGAGTACTGCTGGTAGCCACTGGGCGCTGCGGCATCTGGTACGCTGCCTTCTTCTTATCCTGCCGCTGGAAAGGAGCTGCAGGCCTCTTCTGCAAAGCTTTCTTCTCCTCGAGGTACTGCTCCATTTCACCCTCCTGCCTACAAGCAGCACTAAGGGCTTCGTCCAAGGTACGATGATCAAACGCCACTAGCCTCGTCCTCAGTGATGGCTTAAGGCCCATCACAAACTTCTTTGTCTTCCTGCGCTCATCAGCTACTATGTGAGGTGCATACTTAGATAACTCATCAAACATGGCCTCGTATTCGAGTACAGTCATGGAGTCCTGAGTCAAGGAAAGGAACTTCTGCTCCATCCTGTCCTGGATATACTCGGGGATGAACTTGGCCCAAAAGAGCCTCACGAACTCGTCCCAAGCAACATCAATAGCACCGTCCTCGAACCGGGTACGCAGTAAGGAAGCCCACCACACATCGGCTCTCTCCTATAGCACCACCTTTATAAGCACCAAACTAACAACTCTAACTTAATAGGATATACAAACATATAAAACTAACACATACCTGTAGCATATAGGTGGCTAAAGTAACCTTGTCCTCGTCCGCACACCTAACAGCCCAGAAGATCTTCTTGATTTCCCTCATCCAGCTCTCAGCTAGTAATGGGTCGCTCTCCACCTTAAAAGAGGGTGGCAACATCCTCTTGAATCTTTCCATGATGGAGGGTCCACCATGGTCCTAAGCCTGGGGAACTGGAACCTGAGCCTGCTACAACAAACAACAAGCAATGCATATTCAACATAACATCATCCAATTAAATAAACAGACTACTCTTTTTCTTATTATTCTAACCTGAGCGTGAGCCTCCAACTGAGCCTGGAGTGCAGCCTGGGTGTGGGCCTGTGTCTGCATAGCCTGCACTAGACCCTGCATGAACACTCCATAATCCACTGGTGGTGGAGGAGGAAGCACAGGACCCTGGGGTGCTGGGGCCTGCTTCTCACCCTGGTCCTCACGCCTAGGCTCATCTCTCCTCTGCTCGCCATCACGAGTAGGTACACCGCCACGTCTACCGCATGAAGCCATATGCTGCAATAATTTAGCCACTATTAGAAACTACATTATTTAGTTCCTAACCACTTTCTTATCTATCTTTCATTCATTATTAATCAATTCTACACATGTGGACAACTCTATAAAGACTTAGCATGTAATGGAGATGATGACTTATGTATATTTATGTACAATCTCAACCAGTTGCTCTGATACCAATCTCTGTGACGACTCTCCTTATACCGGTACGATTATACCAATCCACGTCAGTATAGGGAACATCGTTACAGTGCGACATTTACCCAACGCTATCACATGATCAAGATGTACACAATAGACACAGAGTCGGAAGTAAAAGAACTAATTGTCATTATATTTCATCATCCACATTAAACATACATGGTCCATATAACAATTTAAATGAACTAAAGTCCATATAATGAAAATTCCAAATCCAATTTCATTGTTTGTCCACAATTACAAAGTCTCAATTACATACTATTGAAAATGAAAGTACAATGACGATGATTCCACTACAATCTACTCTCCTCGCTCGGTCGCTCTCCACGGTCTCCTCCAAGGAAGTAGGGTCCACTGCTAACCTGTACGCCGAAGCAAAGAGTGAGTCTAAAGACTTACAAGTATTCACACACATTATACATGCATACATCACTTGCACATCTTACTTTCATTAAATTAATCAATACATGTAGCATGGTTGAAAAATATTAAGAAGAAAACCTATCATGATATTTCAACCAATTTCATAACACAAGATACGTGGTTTAGGCTATTCCACAATAATATACATACCGCATGCTTTCTATACATTTACTCACATGGTAACAAGATTTACCTTGAGGTTGCAACATGATAGCAATTTAAGCATGGAGGTTTCACACATAAAGAAGAAGGTTCCTAACAAGGATTCTTCATACTTTTCCACATGCAAATCATAATTGTAAACACATTAAGCTTGCTGGTTCACATGTATCTAACATCATTATACCACCTTTCACAATTTTACATGCTAACACATTTGTCTCACAAATCACATATCCACACATTCACATGTTCACTTACACATTTCACAATTTCACTTATACACAATCACATTATTCTCATTTAATTGCCGCGACACATAGTCCAAACCACCACTAGAAGGACACATATAACACATTCACATAACACATAGATGCCACCTAGGCAACACAGTGACGAATCTTGGTACTGCACAGACCGGGAAAAGTATTCTCCACCCTAACCAGTGGTACTTGTCCACTTCCAGGATTTCATCCTAATGCCCTTAGGATATCAAACACATTGAATCTTCCCATGGGGACTTTACCGTGGTACGGTTCCACAGCCCTCTATGGAAGCAGTGTCACACACGGCACATTTTACACATTTTCCGATTTAACACACACACAATTTCACGCAATTTAGCACTTAGCTTCCATCTTCACCAATATGCACATGGTTCAGTTTTCCCTAACATGGTGCTATTGTTAACCGAACTTTAAAATTCAGAAATTTACCATAATCATGTTGAACTCCTTAACAATCTATAATCACATTAAGCATGCTTTAATGACTCATTTGTTCATGAAAATTTCACAATATCATCTACTGTTGCCCAAATCACATGAAATTTTAACCACATGCTGTTTGCAGGTTTCAGATCATACATGCAAATTCTCATATTTTTATGAGCTATACGGAATTTACAGAAAATAGAACACTCATTCGCATGCTATTCATAAATCAATTTATCATGGAATCACAATGTCATGGTTGAAACTAATAGTTCACAAATCTGTGTCCAACATTCACATCATCACAGAAATTTTCCCCAAATTTATTATGCAACCTATAATTTACTGAAAATTTAAAACATCCTACACATGCTCCCTATTTTTCAGTACAGAAATTACAACTAATTGCATGGTCATGGGAAAATTCCCAATTTTTCAGGACATGGACTGACATTCATACACATCATTCAAAATTTTATGGCATTCAAATTCCTCATGGATTATATGAAGAGGAAGCTACCATGTCCACGATCTTGTCTAACATGCATTTCAAATACATTTATCATTTAACACTAGTTACAAAAATTCACAGAAATGTCACCACACTCTTCACTATCTATATTACGTAACAGATACAATTTACAATATATCCTCATGCGTAGAAAACCCAAAATAGTCATATAAGAAGAACATTTCACTGTTCTGTCTTGAAGAACTAAACGGCAAGGATGGCAGATGTTAACGGCAGTATCCCCTACCGCCAACCTAGGATCTTAACGGCATGTGATCTTGCCGTTAAGTTCCTATCTGTGCAAAACACATACTGAACTCCAAAGATTGGGGAATGTGGGGTTCCAGGACTCGAATAAAATTCCAGAAAAATGCCTAAGACTTATTAGACATATGTATGAACAATAGGGATGGGTTACTTGCCTCTGGAAAAATCTCCAAGGGGATCGAAATGGTTGAGGAAGATCTCCTTGGGCAGTGCCAAGAAGCCTCCAAGATCTCCTTGCTCTAGTTTCTAAGTTGATGTAGACTGCAACCCGAAGTTGGAGAAGCTTTCCCCAATGTTCAGACTCCCCTCCAATTGCAGTAGATCACCGGAAGGAGCCTCCAGTCGCCGGATCAAAGCCCACAAAGATATGGTTTTTCTCTCTTTTTCTCACAGCTAGGGTTTCTCCTTGCCAAGAGCCAAGAGAGCTCCTCCAATCACAAAGAGGGCTATTTTTATAAGCAATGCCTTGGGGTTTTGCGTTGAAGAGACGGGAGAGCCATTGGGAGACAGCTCCCCAATCAGAGAGCAAGGCAAATCCAGGATTTCTGGATTTGCTGCGCACAGAAATTCAGAGAGATAGACGTCCACATACATGGCCGTCTACCTACCTTTTGGCGTCCATCGACATGGACATTTACATAACATGAACGTCCATCCATGTTGTCGTCAACTTGCTCCTCGGCCAGGGCATGAAACCATGCAGAAAGCCATATCCACGCTATATATATACATGCAATGTATGAAGTATAACGTACACACTAACTACATCATGCAAATGAACATTATTTACAACTAAATATACACATGCATACATAAGTACACCAAGATATTATATACATAGATATCTACGTATGCATACATAATGTTCTGCACAAGCATGACTCAACACGTGGCAAAATAAAATGACAAAATTTCAGGGCCTTACAGTCGAGCTCAAACAGGGAGTCGAAATTGAACTCAGTCACTTTCCACAAGTCACACTCATCGCCCCAACTGTGCTGGAACAATTCCGGAGGCCAATCGGATGAGTATTTTCAATTTTTGGACCCCCAAACCTAAGTTTTTCATTTCTAAACTAAACTAACTTGCTGAAGATGAATTTGAGCGTCGAGCTCAAACCGGAGTCCGAATTGAACTCCGTCAGTTTCCACAATTCACAACCATCGCCCCGACCGTGCTGGAGCAAACCAGAGGCCAATCAGATTAGTATTTTTAATTTTGGACCCCTAAACCTCAGTTTTTCATTTTTAAAGTAAACTAACTTGCTTAATGTAAATTTGAGCGTCGAGCTCAAATCAGGAGTCTAAATTGAACTCCGTTACTTTCCACAAGTCACACTAAACTAACTTACTTAAGATGAAATTGAGCGTCGTGAAACCAAAGTTAACTTAAACTAACTTGACTAACTAGACTGTTATAATAAAAAACTAGAATAAAGTCAATTTACTCATATGAGGGGCCTGTGCAGATGTCGATGGTGCTGCTTGAGGAGGAATGCTAACCTGGGAGAGGGCCTGGGAGATAACCTGGGAGACGGTCTGGGAGAGCTGGGCCTGGAGTGTGTCGGTCACCTGCGTCTGCATCTGGACCAGACGAGTCTCCATCGTCTGGGCCAGACGAGTCTCCATCGTCTTGACTAGTCGAGACTCCAAACCAGATATCGTATCTGCAATGAAGCTCATCATCTCACTGGGAGAAGTACCTGCAACACCAGCTGGTGTGCTGAATGCACTAGTCTGTGAGGCTGAACTTGAGGCGCCAGATAACACCATGCTCGTGTTTATACTGTGCCCAAAACCATACATATGGGCTTTCTTTGGGGCACCAGATGCCACAACCCATACCTCAGGATCTAACTACGACTGCTCCTCCTCCCCGACGTACTTCTCTATCATTTGTTGGTTATATGACTCCTGCAAAAAAAAAATGACAATGTAATATTAATATCCGTAACGAGAAAAATTAAATAGTGAATACCTTGTAAATACTTACCGCCACCTCTCGGGCTCTGTCGCTAATGTATTGATCCGTTCCCTTTTTCTTATGTGTTTTATCAAACACCTCTTGAAATGTCGGAGGCCTTTTTAGCTCATTTTCCTATTTGACAGAAAAATATGACATAAATGAGTACCTAGAAGACAAAAAGATATCACAAATGGACAAATTACTTACAAATCTAGACTGATGGGTCGTAAAGGAGACGGACCCACTTGTATGCATATTGGCCTTTGGATTGGCCGCCCGATTCACTTTCATTATTGTGGATGTTTGTTGCCATCTCTCTGTAGCCCATATGTTGCACAGAGTTTCCCAGTAGTCTCTCCTCATCCATGTCGGTGCCCGCTCCCTCTAAAGAGTTGGGTCTGCACTCTGAGAAACTTTCTATGCATTTTTCCTCGCATTATACAACAAATGCTTAAAATTTGATCGGGTGGTCATCGTCCATACTAATCGAGACCGTGCCTCGTCCGTACGACACGTGAATCGATGATTGCTCTATATAGATAAGAGTTAGTAAACTGAATGTAGGAATAATAAAATAAATTAATTATAATAAGAAATTACATACCATGAACATCTGATACAACAACTCCTGGACCTCCATCAGGAAATCCTTGAATATATGAATAGGCCCAGGAAAGTGTGATTGAATTATTCTTTGCGATAAATTGAGACGCTTGAGTGGGCTCTATTTTATCACTAAAATTATGTAACTTGTTACTATGAATTTATGAACTAAATATACATCCTTCATGAAAGATACATACAAGTTTATTACGTACCCATTGATCCACACCTCTGGCAGAGTGCTCTCATAAAAACTGCCTCCCCCCTCCTGGAGACTAACAGCATCCTTTGGCACCGAACCTGGACAAAAATGCACAACGTCATAAGTAAGGTGCAACTGCTTATTGTTAATGACTATACAAATACCCTGAAATTTAAATATACATACCTACTACTGTATTAAGAGAAGGTGTAGACTGACTTGAGCCTATAACATTTTAATGGCATCAGAATCAATGCACAATGAAAGTACAACTTTAAATATACATACCTGCTGCTACAGGAGGAGACACTGAGGAAGGACCAGCAACTGTAACAATTTACATGGCATTAATAATATATATAAATAATGACTATACAAATACTTGCAACTTGAAATATACATACCTGGTACTCTAGTTGAGGAGGTGTAAACTCACCCGAACCTGTAAGAACTTTATGGCATAATGATCAATGTATTGAAAGTAGAACTTTAAATATACGTACCTGCTACCACAGGAGGAGGGACAGACGGAGAACCAGAAGCTGTAACAATTTTAATGGCATTAACTATGCATAAATAATACACAAAGAAACTACACTAGAAAAATATACATACCTGATGTGTGGAACAAAACCCTCCCACGGAGGCTCCTCCCAGACATGGAGCCCGATCGTGCTCCACGCACCATATCTTCATAGGGAACATAAAAAATTAATGTTCATTAGTCAATTGTTTATATTGAAAGTGAGCTACTTTAAATATACTCAACAGATGTGATAAAATTCTACCCATTTTTAATTGATATCCATTTTCTCTTCAGATGATGATGATATATCTAATTCAACCCCATCTTCATCATCATCTTCACATTCATCACTGGTATATTCTTCCTCCTCATCAGAACTTTCACATTCAATATCTGTTGGCCTTCCACTACAGCCTTTCATCTCACGTGGATCGATTTCTTCGACCTCATTTCCTTGGACAAGAAAATTGGTGCTTCAGATTCGTCTTCTCCAATATGAGCTGTCAACTCTACATTTTCAACCAAGTCTTCTTGAAAGAATTCTGCATTGACCTCTTCAGATGTCTGATCAGTCATGTCCAATTCATAATTAAAGAATAGTCTTGACTTAACTCTGCAAACTACCCACCAATCATTTTGTTCTTTGTTTGTAGATGATGGATAGCTTGTATAGTACACCTGCTGGGCTTGTGTGGCTAAAATGAATGGCTCATAAGTATTCAATTTCGACTTATGTTTAAGCTCGACAATCCCATGTGTTGTGTCATTTCGAATGGAATTCATATCAAACCAATGACACTTGAACAAGAATATATGGTTGTCTTGTCCTAGATATTGCAACTGTAAGATCTCCTCTACAATACCATAGTAGTCATATTCACTTTCATTGTATGTACTTCCTTTAACACATACGCCACTATTCATGGTAGATTTACTCTGCCCATAGTCTTTTGTATGAATCTATACCCATTCACAATAAATCCAAGATAGTTCTGTGCAATTTTGATGGGCCATAGGCTATCCGATGAACTCTTTCATCAGTAATTAAACCTTGTTCAACCTGCGTATAGAGAAGACTAGTTAAAAGTGAACATAACTTTTCTTGAATACTCTTTGACCACATACACTTATACGCATTTTCTTAGCCATAAGGCCAATGACTTCTCTCGTTCTTTTTCAACCTTATAATCAGTGAGGTGTGGATTTCTTTGAATTATTTCTGAATCAAATTGTCTGCAATATGAATAGAAGACCACCTTCAATAGCTAGAATAAGGGCAAAGAAGTTACATACACAATAAATTGTGAGTTTAGCACTTACTCAACATAACACTCTTGCTCAGCACAATTTAAAAGAATATATATCTCTACGGCGCATAACTCTCTATCATCCAGCATTTGAGTTGAAGAATGTCCGAAGGCACGTCCAGCATGATTAAATATGGAGAGTCGATTTGAACACACAGATTCCCCCCATCATCATTACGTGGAGGTTGAGTTCGACGAGTTTGAATGTCTGCTTCAACATACATCGAACAAAAGTTTGAGATTTCCTCCATAATGTATGCCTCAGAAATAGAACCCTCCACTTCAAGGCCTCCGTAAGTCTTCTTGGCTTTGGCGCACGTCCTTAGTCGACGAGCTGGTTGTACCCTTTAAATCCCGTTACATCTTAGGGATCAGTACGATCCAAACGGCCTTAGTGAGATCTCTCTTATCTTGTGATCACGCCGGACCACCTGGCTCGTGTACATAGCACAGCTAGTGGGGCAGTTGTGACTTCTACCAGATTGCCGGCACCCGACCTGGTACTGTGCAACTATTACTATCATGGTTTATCGTTGTTTTATGATTATACCTTTATCTCATCTACTTTCATTGTACTCTCATCTAGTCACGTTCACTCTACTATCTTGTCTATTCATCTAGTACTCTCTTGAGACTCTTGAGCTATTGTGGCTCCTATTTCTTGTACTATACATGACTGTCTAGCGCCATAATATGGGTCCGGTGACCCTACTAGCTCGAATGCATACAGTGCAGGGCACGGAGAGTGTCCGAGGGCTCCAATCTAGTCCTGGGGGCAGAGAACCACCCGAAAATACCTGCAGGGGCTATTGGCGGTGTTCTGCATTGCACCGGTTCTGACTATACTATTTTGGCTAGACATCTAACTGTTATAACAGTATCTGAGGAGTTTAGACGTACTTTACTATCGTGAAACGGCTACTGTCCCAAAGTGACTATTGCCGTACTCGACTAGTGCACCGTGGTGCAACCATACACGTTATCTCATACATGTTATATCTTTACATGCTATCTCTTACATGAAATCTCGTTACCGTTATTTTTATATACAAGCTATCTCGTTACACACCACCTTGATACAAGCTATCCTATTACATGTCATTTTGATACACGCTATCTTGTTATACACTATCTTGTTATATGCTATCTCGTTATGTTATCATCCTAATTTTGCAATACTCTTGAGAAGATTATCGTTCACTGTTATCTTGTACTATTACTCTCTTGACTATACATGATCGTTCCCTCTAGTTAACCTGCGTTACAGGACATTAATCACTTAAAGCATACTTGTTTACACGAGATATTAAGTCCTACTGAGCGTTATCGCTCACCCTTCGTTATTTGTTATTATGTTTTCAGGTAAGTCGAATGATGACATTACTCACGACAACGGGATTGGACTGGAGTGATAAGCGTCCTAGAGTCATAGCGATGGATTGTCCCCAGTACCCTAGAGTTAGTTTAGTTAGTTGCTTAGTTATTATTTCCAATTGTAATGGTGTTTTTGAGCCCTATGTTTTGGCTCTGAGTTAGTGGTTGTATAGTTTAGATGAATTATCAATAAATGATGAGTTTTTATTGTAATTATTGTTCAGTAGTTTGCTCTGATATTTCGAATGTATGCGCAATTTACATTACCATAACACGTTGTTCAGCTGCCTCCTATTTATTTCCGCTGCTAAATTGGCGGGTCACGACACTTCCTTTACTTATCCTCCTCCAAGTACATAAACTGCTTTTGGTTTAATTGATTTCCCATTTACTTCAACAAGTTCTAACTCTAGACGTTTACAGAGCATGGACACGTCCAAACCTGCATTCCCATTGTCTTTTATTTTACCTTTTATGTCCATAACAGAGCATGGACAAGTCCAGCTAGCTATATGTCTATATTTTTTTGTAGGACATTTAGGACCAGAAACCAATAAGGACAGGAACAAATTCTCTCGCTTCATGCACATGCTCGGAGGAAGGTTTGTATGTTTTCACGAACACTGGCCAGCTGGAGTAGGAGCCACTGAACCTCCAAATGGATTGAATCCATCAGTGCATAAACCAAGCCTCCCATTACGCGACTCCCTTAAGAAATAGGATGAACATGGTTGAAATGAGTCCAAACATCGCCATCTGCTGGATGTCATAATATCCTCGTCCTGACGTACTCTTTCTGCATGCCACCTCATATGTCGAGTTGTCTTTGAAGACATATACATACCTTCTGCAGTCTGGGTGTAAGGGGGAAATATCGCAATGAGCATAAGGTATATCCTTTCCCCTAGAATTGGCCCCTCTTTTAGGTTTAAAACCTATCATGATGGCAAACCGAACATGATACCTTATCTGGATCCTCTTTGTCATACAACATACAATGATTAGGACTGCATCTATTTTCACATATCCAAGTCCTAAATCATTGACCATCTTCTTGCACAATAAAATTTGGAGGCAGCTTCTTATCTGCAGGTAACATGCTCTTGATGATGAGGAGGAGACGATCCAAGCATTCTCACTTTTATGAATTCAGACTCAAGTTTAGCAAACTGTGACACCCGCTGACAACCGAGTGTGTTTTTGACAACCATCCCATAATGGCTCATCAGCATCCTTAATAACTGATAGAATCTTTTGGCTTTCTTTTTTCGACCGTCTTCAGCATATACAGAATCCTCATGTACACTAAATGTCAGACCAGCAACATCTACAACCATATCTATGTACGTACTTGTGCCTTCCACATTACTAGGCTGGTGCGACCAGAGCTCCTCACCATGACATGTCCAATTCATATACCTTCAACAAACCTTTTCTTTATAAATGGCGTTGACCTCTCATGGTGAATTCCACTTCAAATTTTTACAAATAATACAAGGACATCGAATGCCTTCTTCACTGTCTACTGCTGCATTTGGATTCCCCAATGCAAACTGAATGAAATTCTCAACTCCGCCCTAAACTCCATGGAAACCACATGATCAACTATTCTACTACGATACATCCATGAATTGTCTGAAGCCATTTCTTTCCTGTGCCCAACCAATATTAACAGACAAATAACATTAAAATTCAAACTCACACATCCTTCCGACGCAACCAATGAATAGGAAGGATATATTATTTAAATTATCACTTTTTTCCCATCTGTGAATATTTGATCGCACTCAGATGACCATTTACTATGTGTTTTGTATAATTTGCTGAAAATTTGGCAGCATCTCCCCACACCTCTCCGATATACCAAAAATATTTATTGATTAAGATATTTTCTTAAACACTTACTAATAAGTGGTTAAGAAATATTCTAAATCAATAAAGGTATATTAGAGAGGAGTGAGTAGACGCAACCAAAATTTCAACAAATAATACAACACATGTAAATGACCACCTAACTGCGATCAAACATTCACAAACTATCCAAAATGGACAATTCAAGACTTTGAGTTAGATATACACGTTCTCATCATTGAAAATAAGACTTGTGCATATCAATCCCAAAGTCTTGAACGGGAAGGTTCATTGACACGTGCTTAACACGCTCTCGTAAGGTGTGTGCAGTGATAATTGCTATACATGCATACATCAAATTTAAAAATCACATAAATATGAAAGAAAATGAAAACAAAATATTACACCTACTTACATGGCAACCAGTAGCTGACAAGAAAAAGAAAGGAAAAAAAAAAGGTGCACTGGCCCTGTACCCTGAATTTCACCTACTTACACGACAACCAGTAGCTGATAGAAAAAGATTTGGGGGAGTCAGGTTTGGAGAAATGGAGAGGGACTGTGTACTTGCCCATGGGGCCGCTGCAAACCTTCATGAATGCCTATTCACACTTAGTGACTCTACACAAATGCATGTTTGCCAAACATCTGTGAAGAGTCACTGAGTGTGAATAGGCATTTGTGAAGGTTCGCAGCGGCCCCATGAGGAAGTAGGCAATCTCTCTCCATTTCTCCGAACATGACTCCCCCAAATCTTTTCCTATCAGCTACTGATTGCCGTGTAAGTAGGTGAAATTCAGGAATACAGGGCCAGTGCACCTTTTTTTTTCCCTTTGAAGTTGTTCAACACCTTGCAAGAAATATTACAATTAAACAAGTGCAATATTAAACAATTACATTAAAATAAGAAGTGCAATACTATTCATTAAACTGAAAGTAAACAATTAAACGTAAACTAAACTAATATCTAGAAGGAAAAGTTTGTACTAATTTTTTTTTCCTAAATTGGGATGTATACCTCATTGGTGTTTGTATTTGGCTTCTTTTCTATTTTTTTGACAATTTTGTTTTCTTGATTGTAAAAGTATATTTCTGTTATATATCTTCTTTTTAGATACTTCCTTCTCATATCTTGGAACTTTCCTACTGGGTTGGAGAGCACATATTTGTTGTTGTTTTTGATATTTTTAGAAGCTTTAATGATGCATATTGCTTATAGTTTTTGATCTATATTTCTAATTTGTAACTCATTTCCCTTTTGGTTTCCTTGACCTGGATGCTTTCCTTAACTCTAGTAAATATAATAATTGAAAAAGTGTGTTGCTTTACTTAGCTTGAATCCATCAATAGTGTCATGAGGAAAAGGAAGGAGATAAGAATAAGGAGGATGCAAGGGAGGAGGCAACATGCTGGAGGGCTGGGAGGAAGCACCAGTCATGTTTTTTTCAATGGACTCATGACTATAGCATGGAAATGGAGAATGGGGAAGACATGGGACTATGGTCAGACTTTCCACATGTTTGAGTTAAATCTTGAAGAAACTGCTAACCTTCGGTCAACAGGACCATGGATACACTAGTAGAAGAGGATGTGTTCATTTGATTGTTTTTTTTCTTTAAAAAAAAAAAAATCTGACCATTCAGTTGATCAGAGATATATCTTTATTCAATATATTTGATCAGATAAAAGCGATCATTAAATAATTTGAAACACATCCAAAAAAGACTTTCCCTCCCTGCCCTGCCCCATCTACAATGCCCCCTGCTGATTAGATAATTCTCTTGCAAGCAGATCACCTGCTAGTTCCAACCTCTTGTTCTTGAAGTCATGAATGTTATCGCACTGCCTATTTGCAGAACAAGCTAGCAAGACGTTCTTTACCATGTCTCCTAAGAAAAGAGCCTTGCTCCTGTGCCCATCTATATTGGGAAGCAAATAATTAGTCATAGTGGAGACTGACTAATTATATGGATATCATCCATTTATTGCTCCTGTGCCCATCTAGTTATAGTGGAAACAAAAAATATAAAGCAGTACTTATTGTTGCCACCATTTATTGATTCATCCATCAGATTGCACAATATACGGATATCTGGCATCCCCACTCTTCCCACTATACTGGACCTGCTGTCGTGTTTTTATAAGATCAGATAACATCTGAACTGGATTCACTCTTCGAAGATTAGCAACAATCCCGGTGGATGCCTGGAACAAACCCCTCCCACGGCTGCTCCTCCCACCACTGGAGCCCGATTGTGCTGCACACACCATATCTGAAGTACCCAAAATTTTCAAATACCCCCAGATTCTTTAAATTTGAAATGCCAAAACCAAATCCCAAACCAATACTCCTTTAAACTAGAAACTACGAGTGATCTATCTTGAACTTTGACAATTCTACAAACGCGTGGGGCAACTAGACTGTTCTGTTTTCTAATTTCTTTTCCTTTCTTTTCTTTTCTTTTGTGTCAAAAGGAAGAAAATTTTCCAAGTAAAGAACAGGGCACTTCGAGTTAAAGGAGATATGAAAATAATAGTCTTAATACTTGCAAGTTTTTTACTACGACGTACTGAAAGTACCATATTATTTTCACCTTAATTATGATTGTTCTAAACTAATTCCCTAGCAACGTACGTGTAATATGACATTGGAGATATCACAATATAGTAGAAATAAATAGGCTTTTATATTTGCTTAAAATACAAATGTAAAGGTCACTTATTATCCAGTGAAAATTTCAAAGGTAAATATTATGTATTCAGTATATTCATTTATATTACAGTATTTTCACTTTTTGAGGAGGCGAGGATGAACTAGAATTTAGGATGCCATGGAAAGTCATATCATCTTTACATAGTTTAGTTTAAGAATGCTATAGCTATGGCGTATGGGTTTAGTTTTTTTTCCTCACTTGTGAAAGAAAGAGTATATAGTTATTTAGACTTTATTCTGTAGGTAGCCATAATTGATAAATTTCTTAATTCACTTGTGCGGTGGCGTGAGGGAGGATGGCAGGGACGAGGGGTTATATGAAAACAAATTAGATCATAGGACCTTGTTTCAACCTTCAAATGGGAAATTACAAGCTAGGATTAGAGACTACAATTGTGTTGTGGTGTATATAGCAACAATGAAGGCAAGTAAACAACTAACATATATTGCACATAAAGTAGCTATCTATAAACAATAAAAAGGGATTTTTTTACTATACACTTTATAGATACACTCTTAAACTCTTATGAATCATCAAAACTATTCCTGGTATACCCAAGTGGCTATTTTTATATACTTACTTGTAGCATAGAAGGACTGACTTAGTGATTAGGTCCTCCATTGTACATATCTAGATCTTAGGTACAATTATCCACCCTCCAATCTTACCTATAAAAAAGGTAATGCTTAAATAGTATAAGGAAACTCATAAATGCAACATACTAAAAGAACTAATGAAATTTGCACTATTTCACATGTATGATTGCACTTTGTGTGATGGAATTAACTTGGACATGCTAGTTTAACTTTTTATGGACATGACAAATACATTTGAAGACATAAAGATGTTGAAGATCCCCATGATTCAGATACTTGCAATCCAAATAAGATAACATGGGTACTGAAGTGTTTTTTTTTTTTGGTATTAAATACATATTTCTTACTCTAATAAGATAGTTCTGGCTGGTGGTCAAATAAATCTTCCACACATGAACTCCTCCAATAAGAAGTCCTAACTAACATTAAAAGCACATGGTCAATAAGATCAATTCGCCTTATAAAATATAAACCCACATAGTGCAACAGAATAAAAAAACTTACACAATAATTAACCTAATAAAGATTAAATGGTCTTGAAAAGCTGAGAAACATGTAGGACTTTAAATTGAATAGGTGGCAAGTCAGATCGAACCAAAACTAGGAAGAAAGATTGGATAGGACAAAAAAAATTTAAAAAGTACCCAACCCACTGACCCCCCACCCATCGCCCACCACCCCAACTCCATCGTCAAACCCCCACCCCCACTGCCCCCCTCCCCACTGAAACCCCCCTCACTCCATCGTCGGAGCCCCACCCCCACTGCCCCCTCCCCACTGAAACCCCCACCCCATCACCGGAGCCCCCCCCCACTACCCCTCCCCACTGAACCCCCCACCCTCCTTCTGCGAAGTCCCCCCCCCCCCACCTCCCTGCAAAGCTCCCCCCGTAGAACCCCCCTCACCTGTGACACCCCCCCGCCGAAAACACCCCTCCCTGCACAGCCCCCCCTCCCTACACAGGCTCCCCACCCTGTGTAGCCCCCCCAACCCCCCCTCCTGTGTAGCCCCCCAACCGCCCCTCCCTGCACAGCCCCCCCCCCCCCCCCCCCCCCACACACACACACCACACACACACACGCACAAGAGAGAGAGAGAGAGACCCCATCCCGACTGTGTACCGCCCACCCACCGTGGCCCTCCCTACAGCCCACACACACACCCACACACACACACAGGCACACACCAACACACACCACACACAAAGAGAGAGAGAGAGCTTACCGGCAGCGACGTCGACGTGGACCTCCAACGGTGAGGGAAGGACGACGAAGATGCGACGACGGTGACCTGGACAACGGCTAGGTTACACGGACGGCGGCAGTGACCCGGACAGCGGCGGCGACCCGGACAACGGCGGCGACCCGGACGATGGCGGTGACGGTGACGGAAACAAGGCGTCTCGTTGGGGCGACCGTCGGAGGTGCCGATGGCATGAGAGAGAAGAGACACAGTGAGAGAGAAGAAAAGAGAAGGGGGGAAGAAGTGCTGACGGCGGAGGAGGTTATAAAGGGATTAGAGACCGAACTTTATCGGTCTCTATTCAGTCACTAAAGCCCTATGAATTTTGTGACCGAAATATTTCAGTCACAATTTGGTCTCAAATCTCAGACCGAATTGTGACTGAAATGTTTCGGTCACAAAATTTCACTCCAAGCCCGCCAACAAACAATTTTAGTGACTGAAGTTTTGTTAGTCACTATTCGGTCTCAGATTTGAGACCGAATAGGGATTGAATTTTGTTCGGTCATTAAATCTAAAAGTTAGTGACTGATATCTTTTAGTCACTATTCGGTCTCAAATATGAGACCGAATAGTGACTGACAAATTCGGTCTCAGATTCGTCTCTAAAAGTGCTTTTTCTTGTAGTGCTAGAGGACCTCTAGCATACACTAAAAAGGAAACACATTGGCAACCAGACAGTGGGGGTGGACAACTTCTGTGGCTTAAGCTCCAGCTCACTCACTGGCTAGACCTCTCAACTCCAGCTCTCTCCTTTTCTCTCTCTCTTCCCAATCTCCTAATTTTTCAGTCAGATTTTTGACTTGAAGATCCGAGGGTAGTTCCCCAAGGCCACTCCTAAGAATCCCTTGATCATTCTCTTCATTTCATAGGTTCTAGTCGGCATTCTCTCCATGAAACAAATTTAAGAGCTCGGGAAGATTAGATGATGGAAGCGCATTGACTATTTTCTAACCTCTACAATAACCATACAATTCTCCCATCAACAATCGAAAATTATATACTTTGATATCTGCATGTAGAGTTTATGCTTGCTAAAATGAAAATTTCACATTACACTAATATTATAGGAAGTTTGTGACTCTTAAGACGTGTTTCCGCAACATAGATATAAAATCTTACCGTTCAAAATATTTTTGATGATTGAAAGATGAAGGCCCACCTTGTAAACACACCACTGCCTTTCAATAATTGGTTGGAATTCTTAAGGGACACTATTTCTATGCCTCTATGATACTTTTTATGAAGCAAAGTTAAAATAGACTTATTTTTTATTAGCAAAATTAACATAAGATGCACCATACAACATAAAGCTACACATGACAATATCGACAAACCATGACCTCCATTTTAAAATAGAAATTACCAAAAGGTCCATATTAAACATCCGGTCAAGGAGATAACAACCTAATAACCATTCAGGGCCCATCTACCGAAAGCCCAAGATACAAGGCCCAAGAAGCACCATCAAGCCCTTGATTGCTGCCCACGTGGAAGGATCCCCATGCATAGGAAAAACTCCACGAAGAGGGTGACATGAGCAACCATAAAGCTACCGAGGGACTTCTTGCAAAATGAGTGCCAATGTAGGAGAATGCTCCCAGTAACCGCGATTGGCTGGTCTATTTCCGAGTAACCCCATTCTAGGGATCCCTTCAAGGCTACAAGGAGAACTAATCCGATCGGACTCCTACTTGATAAATCAGCTAGTGAATTCTTAATAGAAATACAACAAAATTGAAGGACACAAAGAGATTAAGATAAGAGTAAAAGTTCTATATGATTTGTCCAAAGCCCCTAATAGGTTATCCGATATAGTTAAGGACTCTAATATGAGGATCACGTCTCCTAATCTACCTTCCTCTATCTGAACTATGCAAAATTGATTAAGGAGTCTGTAGCTGTATAAACCTGGGGACCTTCTGCTAGTTATGAGTGCTCTGCAAGTCAACTCACATTAGTGATGACACTTGTAGTCTTGTACTAATCTCTTTTAGTAATGATATTAATGACATTTTCACACTCTATATTATATGCATAGGATGATATTTATATATTGTGATGTTTATGGGTCTGTACAATAAGGATTAGAATCATGATAATAAGACCTATTTTTTTTAAACACAAATCTTAAATATTTCTGGTCATAGATTACTCAAGAAGGACATTGAGATAACTAGATAGACTTGTGTGCTATATATGTTGTACACCCTCTTTTTGTTTTGGATGAGTCCCCCGCTGCTAGGAGGGTTGGACACAAGGGGTACGGGGGAAGCGACGCCCCGGGTTCGATCCTGGGGCGGTGCTGGGTTGTCAAGTGGCGGATGCCACTGGATTATTAACAAAAAAAAATGTTTTGGACGATTAACAAAATAATGCAAGTTTAACAACATAAAGTATGTATAATGTTCATTTAGACTTATCATAGAGGTTTGCTTACTGGAATAACCGTGACCAAAGTGAAACTCAAAATAATTGATTATTTCATCAACAGGTTACAAAATAATCGGTTAATATGTTAGATAGATTAATCGATTATTTCCTAGTCACGAAAAAAATAATCGATTATTCTGTATTCATACAGAAATGGTTAAAATAATCAATGGCATGACAATGCAATATTTGTTTTCATAAAAATATGCATGTAGCACATAAAGATATGCTTGTTCATCATATGGCATACCATGCACACTTGATTGAAAGTTTTTCATATGATCGGATTGCTTATTGATGGAAAAATGACGAACATTTATTGTTTAGTTCAAATTCTAAAAAGGTACTTTACACGTGTCGAACTTCTGTATGTGAAATTCATTGTTTATTGTTTATTCTAACATGATAATCAGAAGAAAATCGAATAGGATCACTGGTCTGTCTAGATATAAATATTTTTTGCAGGACCATTTAATAGACATGATGCATTGTACAAGGTTTACACCAAATAATGTAGCCTGGATTGGTAATAGCAGGTCTGCATGCTACTGTTTTTGTATCATGTGAAGACTCAACGATTACCTATGTTATGATGTATCTAACGTACATCTACATGAGAGATAACAGATAGAAGGTTTTGATGACCAAACTTTCCCCATATAAATTAATTCACTTATTTATATATTAATTTTGATGATTAACAAACAATACTAATGAATTACTTGAGCCTTGAGGACAGGAAATAAAAGTAAAAGGAAGTTCAAGACAATCAGGTAAAACTCTCACTTCATATTTTTCCCAAGTCATTGCATCGACTTCTTCATACACTGTAACGATTTGCTCGTCGCAACGATTTCTTAAGTTGTCATAACGATTTCTTAAGACCTCGTAACGATTTGCTCGTCGCAACAATTTCTTAAGTTGTCATAACGATTTCTTAAGACCTCGTAACGATTTGCTCGTCGCAACAATTTCTTAAGTTGTCATAACGATTTCTTAAGACCTCGTAACGATTTGCTCGTCGCAACGATTTCTTAAGTTGTCATAACGATTTCTTAAGACCTCGTAACGATTTGCTCGTCGCAACGATTTCTTAAGTTGTCATAACGATTTCTTAAGACCTCGTAACGATTTGCTCGTCGCAACGATTTCTTAAGTTGTCATAACGATTTCTTAAGACCTCGTAACGATTTGCTCGTCGCAACGATTTCTTAAGTTGTCATAACGATTTCTTAAGACCTCGTAACGATTTGCTCGTCGCAGCGATTTCTTAAGACGTCATAACGATTTCTGTATTGTTCATAACGATTTGCTTACCACAACGATTTCTTAAGTGATCACATCGATTTCTGTAGAATTCATAACGATTTCTTTTTTATCACAACGATTTACTTACAGTAACGATTTGGTAAGTAATCACATCGATTTCTTTGATGCTAATAACGATTGTCTTGCACAACGATTTCATAAGTGCTTATAACGATTTCATTATTATGATTTAATGATTCTCTGTCATAACGATTTGCCTATCAACTTATAACGATTTCATAAGTCATAAAGGCATCGGCTTTGTTCATATCGATTTCATTGTTATATCAATACTCTTTAATATACGTTGAATAGTCAAAGTCGTATCTCGTCTGTTTGACTGCTATGCATTCAATGCACTCTGAACGTATCTCTCATGCATGCAGACGATATCTTCCACTATTGTGCTATTCTGTCTACATCTTTATTTTGACAGAAAGGAGCTTTGCTAAATCTAGCAATATCTTTTCCAACTGTGACTGACAATCAACGACAGCCCTAGCTGTCTCCTATTTATTGTTGATATGCTTGCAGATACCTGACAAGATTTATCTGTACAACGTTGGACACAAAAGATACAAGATATCAAAACATTTCTTTGGCGTGTACTAAAGGATAAAAGACTGAAGATCAGAAGCTTCCTTGCAGACCAGTCTAACGTACACCAGAATGAGAGACAACGGATCTTTAACGTTCAAATTTCAAGTAGAAGCTTAAATACAAGACTACAAGACTGAGAAAAAGGACTTTTGAAGGAACAACATTCTGTGATAGAGAATAGCCAATCCTTCAAGTCTTCAGTAGTTCAAACAAGAGCGAAGCACTCCATTCCAATAGATCTTAGCTCTTTAGCTCTCTGTGTTGAAAAAGAAATTCCTGTGAGAGCCAGTGAAGTCTTTGAGAGAAACCAGTGTCAAAATCCTTTCTCTCTCGAGGCTTGTTTGCTTCAGATTGTAGCTGTTTGAGCTAGTTCCTGAAGCTTGTTCTTGTGCTTACTTTATTAGTTTTATTCCCTTCTGTGTGAAGGAAGACCTGGTGGTATCCAGGGCGGTTTATTCCCTTCTGTGTGAAGGAAGACCTGGTGGTATCCAGGGTGGTTGTATTCCCTTCAGGTTGAAGGAAGACCAGTTGAGGCTGGGTGTAAGGATCCGTGAGGGGGATAGTACCCTTGATAGTGATATCCTGAGGTATTGCTCAAGGACTGGACGTAGGTCTCCTGTGGAAAGGAGTTCCGAACCAGGATAAAATCCTTGTGTCTTGTGGCTGTGTTTTGTGCGTTTGCTGTTTCATTCCCTCTAACTCTAACCTTCGTTTAAGTTGTTGTGTAATCTTTTTAGTGAACAGTATCAATCTAAGATCTAATTTTTAATAACCCATTCACCCCCCCCTCTGGGCTAGCTAGCTGGGCAACAAGTGGTATCAGAGCGAGTCTCTTCGACAAAGAAGAAGATCCAACGATCTGAAGAGTAAAGATCCATGGCAGCCCAAGGTAACTTCGAAGGTCAGTCAGTCAACAGACCTCCTTTGTTTGATGGAGAAGATTATACCTATTGGAAGACAAGAATGGAGTACTTTCTACAAGGCCACGATTACATGATATGGTCCATTGTAGAAGAAGGCGATCTTCTAGTCACCAATGCAAAGGCTCAGTGGACAGATGAAGACAGAAGAAAATCTCCTTAAACTGCAAAGCCAAGAGCATCCTGTGCTGTGCCCTCAGCAAGAAAGAATTCAACAGAGTTTCAGCCTGCAAATCCGCAATGGAAATGTGGGAAAAGCTCAGGATTACCTATGAAGGGACAGATAAGGTAAAGGAGACAAGAATCGACATTCTTGTGACTCAATATGAAAGATTCCAGATGCAGTCAGGTGAATCCATAACCCAAATGTTTAGTAGATTCACAGATATCACAAATGGGTTAGCTGGATTAGGAAAAATCTATGATGTACCAGATATGGTCAGGAAGATCCTCAGATCTCTGCCATCCTCATGGACTCCAAAGGTAACAGCCATTGAGGAAGCCAATGATCTAAAACTAATGTCATTGGAGAAGTTAATAGGATCCCTCATGGCTCATGAGATAAATATGGAGAGATTAGGAGAATCCTCCAGCAGAAAGAAGCAATCAAACGCTCTCAAGGCCAATGAAGATATATCAGAAGAATCACTGGACAACAGTGAAAGCAGTAAGGACAGTGATGATGAAGAAGCAATGCTGTCTCGAAGACTTCAAAGAATTCTAGCAAAGAAGAAGAAGTTCCAGTCTGGGAGAAGATTTTTTAAGAAAAATAAAGATTTCAGAAAACCAGAAGTAAAGGATTCGAAGAAAGGAGAAGTGATATGCTATGAATGCAAGAAGCCTGGACACATCAAGGCAGATTGTCCAATGCTTAAGAAGAATGATCACAAGAAGAAGGATAATTTCAGAAAATTCAAGAAGTATAAAAAGAAGGCAATGGCAGCTGCTTGGGAGAACAGCAGTGACTCAGACAGTGAGTCAAGCTCAAGCAGTGATGGAGAAGAAGCCAACCTGGCTCTCATGGCCAACACCGAAGACAAGGTAACTTCTGACTCTTCCTTTGATTCCTGTAATGATTCAGATTCTGATAATCTAGAAAGTGCCTTTAATGAACTTTATGATAAATATAAAGAAGTATCTAAATTACTTAAAGTTAGTAAGAAAAATGTAATCTGTTTAGAAAACACTAATTCAGACCTAAAAGCAGAAAATGAAGAACTTGAAAGCAAATAATTGAACTAAAAGAAGAAGAATTATTATATGAAGATCTAAAAGAGGAAAACAGAAAAATAACACACTTAGAAAAACAAGAAGACATAAGTGAACTTAAAACAGAAATAGAAAGACTAATTAAAGAAAATGAACACTTAACAAGCACTATAAACAAGTTCACAAATAATAAACCCCTTCTAATGATAAAAGGAGCTAAAAGATCAAACAAGAAGAAATGGATTTGGTTACACTCCCTCAGAAAATGAAGAAACTAAAATCTTTCCTAATACTTATCCAACTCCTGAGTTTATATCCGAAAAGGACAAAGAGACCAAAAATTTAAATACACTCCAATTGAAAGAATAACTAGAACAACCTGTTGCAATCATTGTAATAAACTGGACACAGTAAAGCAACCTATCCCACTAAGAACAGAAATTGGATAATAAAAGGGAAAATTGATGATACTAACCCATCAGGACCCAAAAGAACTTGGGTACCTAAAACTTAATGTTTAAATTTCAGGGAAATTCAAGAGCATCCAAATGGTATTTGGATAGTGGATGCTCAAGACACATGTCAGGTAACCAGAAGCTTTTCGTCAATCTCCAAGCTGAAGAAGGAACAGTTACTTATGGAGATAATGGAAAAGGCACAGTGATAGGAAGTGGGTCCGTGAACAACAAAGGAAAATCAGTTATTGAAGATGTGTTGCTGGTCAAAGGATTAAAGCACAATCTCATTAGCATCAGCCAGTTGTGTGACAAAGGCCATCAGATTCAGTTCCAAGAATCAAAATGCAGCATATTAAAGGATGGAGCAGTCATCTTTGAAGCATATAGAGAAAGAAATTTGTATGTACTCTATCTTGAGGAACTCAAGGATCAAGATGTCTGTTTGGCAGCCAGCAAAGATCAATCAACTGAGCTGTGGCACAGAAGACTGGGCCACTGCAGTTTGGATGGATTGAACAAGCTCAGAAAGAGAAATCTAGTGGAAGGACTGCCAAAGGTCAACACAAAAATGGATAGCATCTGCAGACCTTGTGCAAGAGGAAAGCACACCAAGAACTCTTTCAAATCAAAGACAGTAGTGACCACCTCAAAGCCGTTAGAACTACTTCACATGGATCTATTTGGGCCAATGAGGACTACCAGTCTTGGAGGAAAGAATTTTGGATTTGTCATAGTTGATGATTACTCAAGATTTACTTGGGTATCCTTTCTAGAGCACAAAGATGACACCTTTGATAATTTTGTCAGCTTCAGCAAGAAAGTTCAGAAAGATCAGAAGTTCACCATTATCTCTATCCGATCAGATCATGGTGGTGAATTTCAAAATGAAAAGTTTGCTAGGTTCTGTGATGACCAAGGAATTGAGCACAACTTCTCAGCACCAAGGACACCTCAACAGAATGGAATTGCTGAGAGGAAAAATAGAACTCTTTTGGATATGGCAAGAACAATGTTATCAGAATATGACTTGCCAAGATATTTTTGGGCCGAAGCCATCAACACTGCAAGCTACATCATTAATAGGGTAATGATCAGGCCAATTCTGAAGAAGACTGCTTATGAACTCTACAAGGGAAAGAAACCTAAGATCAGTCACTTCAAAATATTTGGATGTCCTTGCTTCATCCACAACAATGGAAAAAGGGACATTGGTAAGTTAGATGCCAAATCAGATGAAGGCATCTTTATGGGGTACACTTCTAAACCCAAAAGTTATAGAGTTTTCAATAAACGCTCATTATTAATTGAACAATCTGTGCATGTTATTTTTGATGAATCTAACCCTTCCTTGAAAAAGGAAGAAATTAGTGACATTGATGATGCAGATGACTTGTCCGAAAAAATAAAGAATACCTCAATTGAGGACAAGGAAGATCCACCTCTGGAAGAACTGCAGCAAACTGAAATTCAACATGAAAATCTTCCAAAAGAATGGAGACATAAGAAGATCACCCTCTTGAGACATTATTGGTGATCCATCTGTAGGGGTAAGAACAAGAGGTAATGTAATTCCTTGTGATTATTTAGCTTTTGTTTCTCAAATAGAGCCTAAGACAGTCAATGAAGCTTTAACTGATGAATCTTGGATAATAGCCATGCAAGATGAACTAAATCAGTTCAAGAGAAACCAAGTATGGTCACTTGTTCCTAGACCATCCAATCATTCAGTTATTGGCACCAAGTGGGTGTTCAGAAATAAACTGGATGAGTCTGGAGTAATCTTAAGAAACAAGGCCAGACTGGTAGCTCAAGGCTATTCCCAAGAGGAGGCATAGATTTCGATGAAACCTATGCACCTGTGGCTAGACTTGAGGCTATTAGAATTTTACTTGCTTATGCATCTGCATTAGATTTAAAATTGTTTCAAATGGATGTCAAATCTGCCTTTTTAAATGGTTTTATCAAGGAGGAAGTGTATGTTGAACAACCTCCAGGTTTTGATGACACCGAATTTCCAAATCATGTATTTAAACTCCATAAGGCTTTATATGGTTTAAAGCAAGCACCTAGAGCCTGGTATGAAAGGCTCAGTACTTTCTTATTAGATCATGGTTTCACTAGAGGTCAAGTAGATAGTACATTATTTATAAAATCAAAAGTCAAACATATACTACTTGTGCAAATATATGTAGATGATATTATTTTTGGATCTACTGATGAATCTCTTTGCAAGTACTTTGAAAAGCTTATGCAGGGAGAATTTGAAATGAGTATGATGGGGGAGCTAAACTACTTCCTTGGATTGCAAATCAAGCAAGGGAAGGAAGGCACCCACATCTGTCAAGCCAAGTACACCAAAGAGCTGTTAAAGAAATTTGGATTTGAAGGTGCGAAGCCATTGTCAACGCCAATGAGCACATCAACCAGAATGGACAGTGATCAAAATGGTAAAAAGGTAGATCAAAAGAACTATAGAGGTATGATAGGGTCATTACTTTACTTAACAGCAAGTAGACCAGACATTTTATTTAGTGTATGCATGTGTGCTAGATATCAAGCAGACCCTAGAGAGTCTCATTTAATTTCTGTGAAAAGAATATTTAGATATTTAGCTAGAACTCATGATTTAGGTCTTTGGTATCCAAAATCTTGTGAAATAATTTAGTAGGATATTCTGATGCTGACTATGCTGGATGCAAAGTAGATAGAAAGAGCACCAGTGGTTGTTGTCAATTTCTTGCAGGATGTCTGATATCTTGGTCTTCCAAAAACAAAACTCAGTAGCTCTATCAACAGCTGAAGCTGAATATGTTGCTGCTGGAAGTTGCTGTACACAACTCCTATGGATAAAGCAACAACTTGAGGATTTCGGCATTCATATCAAGTCAATTCCACTACTGTGTGATAATACAAGTGCCATCAACCTCACCAAGAATCCAGTGCAACACTCAAGGACTAAACACATTGAGGTTAGATATCATTTCATTCGAGATCATGTAGCTAGTGGTAATTTAGAAATTTCTTTTATAGATACAAATGGTCAACTGGCAGATATCTTCACAAAAGCCCTACCTGAAGAGAGATTTACATCTCTTAGAAGGGAATTAGGGATGTGCAATTTGTGAAAAGATTTCTGTATTTAATTGGCATATAAAATTTTCAGATTATAATGAATTTTCTCTCTCTCTCTGGCATTAAGCAAAACTCAGCTTATTTACTTTATTTGACCGCTATTGTGTTAAAGTAGTTTGACCCGTCAACCCTTTTGTCGCTTTCTGCCGTTACCCCTTTTGGCGCCTCCTTTTCGATAAAGTATTATTAATTAGTCAAATTGTTGTGGGAACGACTCATCTCCCACCTTTACCCTTCTTTCTCCTTTATCTGTTCGCCCAAAGCCGATGCCCTAACGATTCCGGCATCGACTCTCCGCAAGATTTGAAGCCTTCTCTTCTTCCCGCGAAGAATCCCTTGAGGGCTTCCATCCCTTCCATCATCTCCTTCTCCAGAACCTTTTCTCCACTCTACCCATGGCCGCTCCAGTGATCTCCGGAAGTGTAGGGGGCTATAGTGCTGAGTATTTGTCCCCTGAGCAGCAGGAAAGGTTTACATTCGTCAAGACGAAGGTTTGCGGAAATAAAGCAGTGGATGTACCAAATCTAGAGAAGAATGGCATGAACAGTATAGCAGAAACATTGAGAAGGATGCAGTGGATAGATATTGCCACCTTCACTGAGGTAAGCTATCCCGACCTGGTGAAAGCCTTTTATGTTTGTCTAAGGTCAGAGGCGGATGGGTCCCTTGTCTCATCTGTAAAGGGTATCCAAATTAAAGTAGATCATGAGCTTTTGCACATGTTGTTTGGGGTGAAGACTTCTGGACACAGTGGGGTTCACACAGTGAACGATCAAGCAAAGGGTCTTGGCATTATAGGTCCAGGTTTCAGGCTGAGAGACGGGAAATTAGATATCAATCAGATGACTGCATTCAACGTCTACTTCATTTTATTATCTGCCAAATCATGGTTCCCCGCAGTGCCACTTTCTCAACTTGTACTAGGGCAGATTCGGATATGATGTTCTGGGTAATCCAGCAAAAGAGATTAACATGGCCGAGGTCATGATGGAGAGAATGAAGTTTGCCCATGATCAAATCTGGGATACAAAGAGCAAGTTGAATGTTTCATTGCCCTATGCTCATCTACTTACCAAGATATTCAACATTTTGGAGTAAATCTATCTGGGGCAGTTGTGGAAAAGATGGGCCAGTCTATAAGGTCCAGGAACCTAAAGAAAAGTGGATTCTCAGTGCAGAATGGGATATGGACCAAGACCTCTGTGGCAGAGGGAGAGGCCATCATTGGAGATGTCCCAGAGATTCCAAGAAGCAGCAGATCCACCAGCAGAATTAGAGGTAGAATCAGTAGCAGTAGAACAAGCAGCAGCAGAACCTGCAGTGGAAGAACAAGCAGAGACTTCAGGATCACCTGTTATGGAGGTTGAATCTCATTCTCCAGAAACTCCAATGGGAGAAGCAGTAGCAGGTGTGGCAGATCCTTTGCCCACCTCCAGAGTTGCCTCTATTCTAAGAGAGGTGTTGGACTCCTTTCCCTCCACCTCAGTTACTTCAGAAATAGGTGGACTTGCAGAAAGAAGCTATGGCACCAGGCCATACTGAAAATTTAACTGAAGTAAATGTCAGTTTTGAGGTGCAAACAGCTACTCACAAGAAGTGATTATGGAAGAAGTTCCCAGCCAAGGGGAGCCGAATGCTAGAGAGTCTCAATTGTCAGAATCAGTGGCAGAAGGCCACATTGAGGAAATTGTTTTGGAAGAAGCTCCTACTCAGGGGAGCAAGAAATGTTGAACTCAATGCTCCTATTCAGGGGGAGCAAATTGGCAATGAGGAATCTATGATGGAGAATGCTCCTGAGACAGATGCACCATCTCAGGAAATCAAGCTCCTGCCAAAGTACCTGTAAATGAAGGACCAAGTACAAGCCATGCTAATATTGAGGAGCCAGTCACTCAGAAAAGCAAAAGAAGAGAGTGGCTCACAGAAGGCAAAGAAAGAGCCACAGGAAAGTAAATTTGAAGCCTGTTATGGAAATATTAAAGGCTCAAGGAGATATATACATCAGTTCAGACCAGTGTCCAAGGCATTCTTGCCAGTCAAGCTACAACCACTACTGAACTATCTCAAGTCCGAAATGCTATAAGGTGGTTCAACAAGGAATGTCAGACATGAAGTCCATGCTATCAGTAATTTCGAGGACAGGTGGATTTTCTCCTTCTGCTACTCAGAGCAGACCAGCAGCTGTTCCTCGGCCACCAGGGCCACCAGCACAAGAGTCAGGGCCATCTGGGCCATCAGTGGCATCAGGGCCATCAGGCCCATCTCATCAGGAATCTAGGCCATCTGCAGTTGCCAGAGAAGGTCAAGCAAAAGGGAAAGAGCCAGTAGCAGCTACCAAGGCCCCTGAAACTTCTACTCTTGCAACTCCAACCCTCTCCTCACCTTCATCTTCTTCTACAGCCCCTCCAGCACCACCAACTTTCAAACACCCTATGCCTCGCACCCAAACCTCATCCTCTCTCATTCCATCTCAACCTTCCTTCTCTCCCACTCCCTCTCAAACCTCAGCTCCATCATCACCCTCACCTTCTTCACCTCTCACTGAAACTACTCCAGTTCACCCATCTACATCTTTCAATCCCAAACATCTCTTCTATCCTCCTACTCCTCCTTCTTCTGTCACCTTCATTCCGGAAAACCTCAAATTCACAGTGTCTTTGACACTAATCTTCCGGATGACTTTGAGAGAAGTACCCTCATCTCCATTCTATCCATTGCCACTCATGTCCACAGGACTGATCCTCCCAGTCCTGCCAAGAAAAGAGGAAACATTCATCCTCTGTCAGCATCCCCTCCTCACCATTATTTCCTCCTCTTTGGTACTCTCTTACCCTCGAACCTCAGAGAAGATCCATCTATAGGGAATACCTTCAAAATGTATCCTTTCCACTATCTATGGTATTCCTTTCCTCAACCTCTCTGAGCATCTAAACATTGTTCTTCCTCTTTGCCAGTTGTCCCACCTTCAAAAATCCAAAATCTATGAGGGCACTGAGTTCAAGACTGAAGAGCAGTGGGCCAACGTCAAGGGCAACAAGTCTCTGTACTCCAAATACTTGACTGCCCGTGCAGAAACCCTTACCCATAGAGATCACCCACTCACTCTTTCTGAGTGGTTCATTCTTCAGCATAAGACCTCTTGGGACCATTCATTCTGAAAGAGATCAGGATAGCCAAGAACTTCCAGTTGTACAGTGATTTCTGCTACCTGAACAAGCTGCCTGAAGTCCAGTTCTACCAATTTCATTCAACCATAGTGCTGCTGAGATCAGAACATCCAATAAATCTTCCCCTCACAGTGGATTTTGCAAACCTCAAAGTTACCTCTTCAGTTCTTCTCTGCCGAAGCTACACTCCTTAGTGTTTGACTCAGATGCAGGCTCCCATGCTTTTGATATGTTTGCTAAGCAGATGGGCAGAATGTCAGCTAAGCAGGGTAGATTGCCTTCCTTTTTGCGGTTTATTTTCAGAGAATACCACTCTGGCCGCATTTCCTCCCAAGTTTTGGCTCCACTCATTTCTGAGTGTGAGAGGCTTTCTCCCTCCGCATGGGAAAAGCTCTATAAGGAATCCCATCTTCAGTGCAAGCCATCAACAGTTCCTTGTTCAGTCAAAATAAGCCTATTCTATCAGCAGAAGCCTTCTTGGATCTCAACTCCATAAATCCATTCAAGAGATATGTTCAGTGGGCAGCCAGATATACTGCCTTCTATGCCTTGAAGAAGGATCTTCTTGATCAGAAGATTTTCTATCCAATCTCTCTGGATAGATTTCTCCATCGTGCCAGTTTTGGAAAGAGCACCTACTTCAGATTCATACTGGACAGAGATCAGTATGGAGAATTCCTGGAACAGCAGCGGCAGCTATACATTCAAAGGATCATTCCAGCCATGGGTTCTTCTTTTTCAGTTGCTCCTGGTGTTTTCCACCAGATTTTTGAAGATATGGAGATCAAGGCATGGGCTGTCATTTCACAGCATGCCTCTCTTTTGTCTCCTTTGTATTATCTTGCTCCTAATTAATCCAAAGCTTTCTCTCTTCTTTGTCTCATAGACTATCTTTTTGCTTATTGACAAAAGGGGAGAAAACTAAAGCAACTCTGAAAAACATGTCTGTTTATTTATGCTGTTTAGTATATTTTGTCATCATCAAAAAGGGGGAGATTGATGACCAAACTTTCCCCATATAAATTAATTCACTTATTTATATATTAATTTGATGATTAACAAAACAATACTAATGAATTACTTGAGCCTTGAGGACAGAAATAAAAGTAAAAGGAAGTTCAAGACAATCAGGTAAAACTCTCACTTCATATTTTTCCAAGTCATTGCATCGACTTCTTCATACACTGTAACGATTTGCTCGTCGCAACGATTTCTTAAGTTGTCATAACGATTTCTTAAGACCTCGTAACGATTTGCTCGTCGCAACATTTCTTAAGTTGTCATAACGATTTCTTAAGACCTCGTAACGATTTGCTCGTGCAACATTTCTTAAGTTGTCATAACGATTTCTTAAGACCTCGTAACGATTTGCTCGTCGCAACGATTTCTTAAGTTGTCATAACGATTTCTTAGACCTCGTAACGATTTGCTCGTCGCAACGATTTCTTAAGTTGTCATAACGATTTCTTAAGACCTCGTAACGATTTGCTCGTCGCAACGATTTCTTAAGTTGTCATAACGATTTCTTAAGACCTCGTACGATTTGCTCGTCGCAACGATTTCTAAGACGTCATAACGATTTCTGTATTGTTCATAACGATTTGCTTACCACAACGATTTCTAAGTGATCACATCGATTTCTAAGAATTCATAACGATTTTTTTTATCACAACGATTTACTTACAGTAACGATTTGGTAAGTAATCACATCGATTTCTTTGATGCTAATAGATTTGTCTTGCACAACGATTTCATAAGTGCTTATAACGATTTCATTATTATGATTTAATGATTCTCTGTCATAACGATTTGCCTATCAACTTATAACGATTTCATAAGTCATAAAGGCATCGGCTTTGTTCATATCGATTTCATTGTTATATCAATACTCTTTAATATACGTTGAATAGTCAAGTCGTATCTCGTCTGTTTGACTGCTATGCATTCAATGCACTCTGAACGTATCTCTCATGCATGCAGACGATATCTTCCACTATTTGCTATTCTGTCTACATCTTTATTTTGACAGAAAGGAGCTTTGCTAAATCTAGCAATATCTTTTCCAACTGTGACTGACAATCAACGACAGCCCTAGCTGTCTCCTATTTATTGTTGATATGCTTGCAGATACCTGACAAGATTTATCTGTACAACGTTGGACACAAAGATACAAGATATCAAAACATTTCTTTGGCGTGTACTAAAGGATAAAAGACTGAAGATCAGAAGCTTCCTTGCAGACCAGTCTAACGTACACCAGAATGAGAGACAACGGATCTTTAACGTTCAAATTTCAAGTAGAAGCTTAAACAAGACTACAAGACTGAGAAGAAGGACTTTTGAAGAGAACAACATTCTGTGATAGAGAATAGCCAATCCTTCAAGTCTTCAGTAGTTAAAACAAGAGCGAAGCACTCCATTCCAATAGATCTTAGCTCTTTAGCTCTCTGTGTTGAAAAAGAAATTCCTGTGAGAGCCAGTGAAGTCTTTGAGAGAAACCAGTGTCAAAATCCTTTCTCTCTCGAGGCTTGTTTGCTTCAGATTGTAGCTGTTTGAGCTAGTTCCTGAAGCTTGTTCTTGTGCTTACTTTTATTAGTTTTATTCCCTTCTGTGTGAAGGAAGACCTGGTGGTATCCAGGGCGGGTTTTATTCCCTTCTGTGTGAAGGAAGACCTGGTGGTATCCAGGGTGGTTGTATTCCCTTCAGGTTGAAGGAAGACCAGTTGAGGCTGGGTGTAAGGATCCGTGAGGGATAGTACCCTTGATAGTGATATCCTGAGGTATTGCTCAGGGACTGGACGTAGGTCTCCTGTGGAAAGGAGTTCCGAACCAGGATAAAATCCTTGTGTCTTGTGGCTGTGTTTTGTGCGTTTGATGTTTCATTCCCTCTAACTCTAACCTTCGTTTAAGTTGTTGTGTAATCTTTATAGTGAACAGGTATCAATCTAAGATCTAATTTTTTAATAACCCATTCACCCCCCCTCTGGGCTAGCTAGCTGGGCAACAGGTTTCACCTATAAACCTAGTGGCTTGTATTATATTAAAAAAAAAAAAGGAGTGAGTGTTAGAAAGAAAAGGTGCTGAATATCTAGAAAAACTCTCTGAGAATTCGAAACTACGATGAGCGCCAAAACTTAGCATTCAAAGGTGTCCATCCTCTTCTGCATACTGCAAGTTGCCTATTGAAGAGGATCTCATCTAGAAGAAGAAGCCACTCTTGCTCGGCTCCTACGCATTTAAGAGCTTCCCTGCTAAGTATTCAAAGTCTGTCAATGTTCTACTGCGTTAACATTCTCCTTGGGCTTCTTTCTCTACACTTTTGTTCGTGCCATCTCTATCTATTTGTAGACAACTTCTTAGGCACCATTTAACTCTTGACAAAGAATTGTTCCACCTGAAGGCCTGTGGTTCAGGCATGTTTGTTTCCACCTATGTGAGTTGGAGGTCTGTGTTCAGGTGGTTTATTCCTCCTGGTAAGGGGTGAAGACCTAAGGTGCTCAGGGTGCTATGTTGACCTACTAGAGGTCTGTATACAATGGTGTGTCTTAGCTGTGTTCAGCAAGATAGTGAAGGCTCAAGGTTTTTCCCCCTGAGGACTGGATGTAGGTGTTGAGGAGTTCAACACCGAACTTGGATAAAATAGTTGTGCACTGTGGGTATGCTTGTGTGATTGTCCTTGGTCTTGTGCATACTTGATTACCTGTTGAACCTTTGCATCTAATCACTGCACCTCTTTCAATCTTGACTAAAGTATGTAATTCTCTTTAAATGCTCATATCCTGCTAAATCAAGAAATAGTTTATACTATCACAAAAGACCTATTCACCCTATAACACCCCAGAAATTTAGTGATTTAAAATTTTATAAATAAAGGAGAATAAATAAATTCCGTAATTATCGAAATGATAAAACTTACGTACTATTATCGTACGAGAGAAAACACATCAGAGAATTCCGTAAAATTATAAATCAACCCCAAATTTTCCCTAGTGTTCCATGAAGAAATCGTGCAACGAAAAATCTGATTGGTCGAGTGTACGTCACACGTGACCACCCAGTTACTCGAATTAGGAAACTAAATCGGAAAATTGTTAACACGGAAAAATAACCCAACCATAAATTAAATAAACATGTTGGAGAGACTTACAACATTATGTATTAATAACCCATTAACAATATTGGGCCAATGGAGCACATTTGGCCCAAGGATAAAATTGGGACAAGAAAAATACCCAGAAATTCGTGTATGTAATTATGCAATAATTAGGGAGGGAAATTTAGGGTTAAAATTAGGGTGATTAGTCAAGTAAGGTAAGCCAAAACTGGACCCAACCCTAAGAGGTGGTTTCCTAACCTTTGCTACCTCCTTTGGGTGAGAAAATCCCAGATTTTGGAAAGTAGGAAGCAGTATTAGGAGCCTCCTTTCCTAGTTCCATTAGGACATGAATTAGAACACTAAAACTATAAGAACTCCTCACAAAATGTTTATAGAAGGGTTAGCAACAAGTTGGGGTCGTGAGCAGCAAGTTTTGGGGCGTTGGAGGAGTGGAGAATGACTGGGGAAAACGTGGTCTACCTCAACCTCACTCTGCATCAACCCAGAAATCTGCAGGGAGTTCGTAGCATTCAAAGGTAGGTGTTCTCAGGTTAAGATTAAAAAAAACCAACACCAACATGTAGTTCTTCGAGTCTAGGTTCATTTGCACTTGGTTTGCGAGTATACATTGTGTATTCATAGTTGTCCCTAAGTCTCGCACAGTTAGGGCTTTTCCCATTCTTCTTATTATGCACGTGATTTGGTACCGAATTAGACTAACCTTCCTTCATAAAAGTTCTTCTACTTGTAGTCACGATCATCTTGTATGTTGGACGTTTTATCCAAAAGTCTTTCGTTAGAGAGTTACAGGCATGGTAAGAGAGTCACTGCATGATACTGTGATTTCGGCTGCACTTAGCTTTATGTTCTTCATATATTTATATCGGGATTCAAGACCAAATTAGATCAAACCCCCAACATCGAAGTTCTTCTACTAAGTTATCCTCGTCATATTCATGTTGAATGTTTTGTCTAAATGTCATTCGTTAGAGATTTATAAGAGGGGTAAGTAAATCGCTGCATGAGATGTGTTTTCGGGTTACCCTTGACCTATATGTTTTCTGGGAAGGCCTCTAGTGTCGACACTAACTGATCTAGTGTCGACACACTGTCCCAAATTAGCCCAAAAGTGTGGGAAGGCCTCTAGTGTCGACACTACTTGATCTAGTGTCGACACACTGTCCCAGATTAGCACAAAATGTTTTCTGGGAAGGTCTCTAGTGTCGACACTACCTGATCTAGTGTCGACACTACTTTACCAGTTCTGCATTATTTTGCCTTGTGTTTGAAGCATTGTGTCGACACCAGTAAGGGGTGTGTTAACACTACCCTTGCAAAAAAATTGCATATTTTGGGTCTGATCATTACATGATGTCTACTAGCATGTGCATGATGTTATATAGTATGCATGGACCTAAAAGAAATCAACCCATTAAAAAATGGTAATGATATGAATATGATTCTAATGTGTAATCATGATTGACTTTATGTTCATTGGATTATCTTGTGATCTTACTTATTGTCAATTGATATGATAAGAATATGATATGAATGTGGGGATGAATACATGTTAGTATGGACTTGTTAGTGGATTTAATATCATGATTTGCATATGAGTTTCAATAGCTATATGTTTTCCGATGTTCAATTAATTATTTGTCAATTGCATACATGTTAGGAAAGATCCGTGACACGTCACTTACACCTTTGCACGAATAGGCACACCCTTCTTGGGGAATTGAGAGCTCTCTATTGGTCATTCTGAATCGGCAAGGCCAGCGATCTTTTCCTTAAGACCTCCGTAAGTCTCCGCTCTCTATGGATTCCCACATAGAGGCCAAGCTGGTTGTACCATGAAGTACCCTGGAGGTAGAAGCACATGTTCTGCATACGATCTGTCATTAGTCATCCTCATGTCATGACATTAATGAATTATGAAACATAAGATACATCGTTATACTGCCTTTGTTCTCTTGAGCTATTTGTCATACCTTGACTCTATGAATGATCATGTTCCTTTTACTATGAGCTTGTCATTGAGACTCGGTCTCCATAATATGAATACGTTTGTTCGGCACAATTTGGGACTTCGGTCCATTTGACCAATGCCTGTGCAATAGGGGCCCTATCTGGTCCTGGGGAGGAGCGCCCCAACGTACTTATTAACCGCGGGAGTATGGACTTGTGGTGCGTGGCATGGCACTGATACTATAAGCAAGAGTTGTGAAAATTGTGCCTTTGTTTGATATGATAAGTTTGATTTGATATGATATGATAATTTGATGTGATACGTCTGATGATGTGAATGCATGATATCTGTATGAATATGGCCAATCTCTTTGATACGATTCTACTCTTGAAATATCTGTCCATTGTATATGCAACTCGACATTTGATCTGAAATGATATCTGTTATACTCTGCTATTCAATCTGTTAGTATTGCATGCATTGTCATCATATACATGTTCATATCTTGCCTAATTAAAATGTTAATCACGTATATTAGTGTCCGCACAATATTGAGATGTAAATCCTATTAAGCTAGTTCGCTCACCCTATAATCCTGCCCTTTTCAGGTAGTGATGAGGAACCACTAGAGTCCGATGGGGCAGGGCAAGAGTGATGAGCACCCGCCATATGACCGTTGATAGTCTGGGAATAGTTGTTTGAGTAGTCGATCTATTAGAGAAACATTTTCATTTGAATAATGAACTCTTTTTAGTGAGTCCTCCTTATGTAAGGTTGTAACTAGTGGATTGAAATGGAATAAAGAGTACCTTTGATGACATTATTATGGTCTGAAATGTGTGGTTATATGTAATTATTACTCTGCGTTACTCAACTGTGATACACCTATTTGTATTGTTCACGTCTCCCGGTTTTTATTCCGCTGCTAAATATCGGGGTGTGACAGTTGGTATCAGAGACTTAAACTTTAGGATCCAAGGGAATAGGAACATAGAATGAAACTAGGTCACACGAGTCAAAATATGTTGTACCTAATGTGAGCTTGGGTAGAACCATGGGAATAGAAGTCACATGTGATATATTTAGATGATTGACTTATATTATTATCTTGAAGGTACTTATTACCTCAATGGCCGTTGAATGTGCCCAGGCTAGGAACATGCAATAAACAATACAGAACTTGACTCAGGCTATCTTGCAAGCCACCCAGGGTGGAGGTAACCGCGGAGCCGGTGATCTCCATCGGAATTTTCGAAATATGGATCCGCCTAGGTTTGAAGGGAGTACTGACCCAGATGTTGCTGAACACTGGGTTAAGGAAATTGAAAGGATATTCAGGGTCATGCAATGCACAGACCAAAACAAAGTACTACTGGCGACTTTCCAATTGGAAAAGGATGCCAAGGCATGGTGGGAGTCGGTAGAGGCAACACTGAATGGCCAGCAACTAACATGAGCTCAGTTCATTGAGCAATTCAACACCAAGTACTTTTCTGAGAGGGTCCAGAACGGAAAGCAGTCAAATTTGCGGCTTTGAAGCAGAGAGGACTCAATGTGGCCGAGTACGAGGCTCAATTCTCTCGTCTGTCCCGATATGCTGTTCACTTGATTGGGATAGAAAGGATGAAGGCAAAACGCTTTCTGAATGGCTTGAGGCCCCAGTTCATCACTCAACTGGCGCCAATGGACATTCAAACCTATGCTGACATGGTAAAGAAGGCTCAGTTACTGGAAGATGCCATGGAGACTCCTGAATGAATTAAGGGAAAATTCGTGAAAAGGGAGCAAGTGTCTTCTACAGGAAGGTATCAACCGACCATTGGGAAGAAGAGGCCCAGTGGCGGAGTAAATGAACCAGCTGACAAAAAGCCAAAGGAGTTAGGTAAGCAGATAGTAGTGACAACGGGAGAAGGGTGCAAACATTGTGACAAAGCTAGTCATCGGTCTGAACAATGCTGGAGAGCGCACGGGAGATGCCTGCACTGTGGGAGTCATGACCACAGGATCTCAGATTGCCCAATGCTGAAAGAACAAGCCCCTCAGTACAGGCATCCGAATGGACAGAAGAGGCAAGGCCGCTTGCAAGCTATTCAAGAACCTGAAGCTGCTGAAGAAGGAGGTATCGTGGAAGGTACACTTACTATTCTTTCCCGACCCGCATATGTTCTCTTTGATATGGGAGCCACACATTCCTTTATATCTCAAACATTTGTTGATACCCTACCTGTGAAACCCATCCCAATGAAATCCGAAATAGTTGTGTCAACCCCGATTGGTCCTGGCACCGATCTTACAAACCATATGCCATCTAGTGAAGTGTTGATTGAAACCCAAAACCTACCAGCAAATTTAATATGTATGGATATGGAGGGGTATGATGTAATACTGGGAGCAGTCTGGTTGTCTGAACATGGGGCTAGTATAACTGCAGGAGAAGTTGGGTAACCTTTAGCCATTACCCAAAACTAGTGTTCACAGGGGATAGAAACCGCAGGAGATTGTCACTTATCTCTGCGCTTCAAGCCAAAAGGATGATGAGGAAAGGTTGTATGGCCTTTCTTGCTGCTGTTGACATCACAAAGAAGGAAGTCAAAGTTGAGGACATTCATGTTGTCAGCGAATACGCTGATGTTTTTCCCGAAGTCTTGCCAGGAATTCCCCCTGAGCGAGAGGTCGATTTTACCATCGAATTGGTCCCTGGAGCAGCACCAGTATCTAGGGCACCATATAGAATGTCGCCCGCAGAACTGAAGGAATTAAAAGAGCAATTGATGGAACTGTTAGAGAAGGGATTCATCCGACCAAGTACATCACCATGGGGTGCACCTGTCCTCTTTGTCAAGAAGAAAGATGGGTCGATGAGGCTGTGTATAGACTACAAGAAACTAAACCAGTTAACCATCAAGAACAAATATCCCCTGCCAAGAATTGATGAGTTGTTGATTAATTATCTGGAGCTAAATACTTCTCTAAAATAGATCTCACATCCGGCTATCACCAATTGAGGATCAAAGGAGAAGACATTCACAAGACAGCCTTCCGAAGTAGGTATGGGAATTATGAATTTATTGTTATGCCTTTCGGACTAACAAATGCCCCTGTATTTTCATGCAGTTGATGATAGAATTTATCGCCCATATCTTGATAAATTGTGGTGGTATTCATCGATGATATATTGATCTATTCCAAGACAAAGGAAGAGCATGAGGAGCATTTGAGGATTCATTACAGATTTTAAGGGAGAATAATTATTGCCAGCTAATAAATGTGAATTCTGGCTTGAGGAGGTATCCTTTTTAGGCATGTGGTAACAAGGATGGTATCGCTGTTGATCCATCAAAGGTTGACGCTGTACTGAAATGGGAAAGACCGAGAAGCGTCACAGAGATTAGGAGCTTTCTAGGATTAGCAGGATATTATCGAAGGTTTATAAAGGATTTCTCAAAGATTGCAGTGCCATTAACCAAGCTGACCTGGAAGGAAAATCTGTTTGTGTGGACCAATGAATGTGAAGAAAGCTTTAACAACTTGAAGAAGTGTCTGACTACTGCTCCTGTCCTCTCCTTACCCACTGAAGAGGGAGGATTTGAAATTTATTCAGATGCTTCTGGAACGGGTCTGGGATGCGTCTTAATGCAACAAGGGAAAGTAATAGCATATGCCTCAAGACAGTTGAAGATCCACGAAGTGAACTACCCAGTTCATGACCTCGAGTTAGCAATTGTAGTATTCGCCTTGAAAATTTGGAGGCATTATATCTATGGTGAGCAATTTAAAGTCTTTTCTGACCACAAGAGTTTGAAATACTTATTCTCACAGAAGAGCTTAACATGAGACAAAGAAGGTGGTTAGAGTAACTTAAGGACTTTGACTTTTCATTCAGTATCACCCTGGGAAAGCCAATGTAGTGGCAGACGCTCTAAGTAGACAACCAGGAGCTATGCTAGCTAGTATGATGCTGGCGAATGGAAGTTACTGGAGCAATTTGCAAGCTTGAACTTAGACATGGGAAAGAAGGAAAAACAAGTAATGATTTCCAATCTCCAGATACAATCCGATCTACTGACCGAAATCAAGGAGAAACAGGGAGAGGATCCATTCTTAGTTGAGATTAGGGAGAAGCTAGAACAAGACCTGACTTTACTCTATCAGCTGAGGGAAGATTACTATTCCGAGGTAGAACATGTGTCCCTGATCATGGAGAACTCAAGAAGAGGTTATTAAATGAAGCTCACCAGTCCAAGTACACGATTCATCCTGGATCAAAAAAGATGTACCAAGACTTGAAAAGGTCGTACTGGTGGCCAAACATGAAGAGGGATGTGGCCGATCATGTGTCATACTGTTTAACATGCACGAAAGTCAAGGCCGAGCATTTCCGTACAGCTGGTGGACTGCTACCACTGGATATCCCGGAATGGAAGTGGGATAGCATCGATATGGACTTTATCATGGGATTGCCCAAGACTAGAGGTGGTATGGATGCAATTTGGGTAATAGTTGATCGATTGACTAAGTCAGCTCACTTCTTGCAGATTAAGAGTACCTGGTCAGTGGATGTATTGGCTGCACTATATGTTAAGGAAGTAGTTAGATTGCATGGGGTTCCATCTAACATAATATCAGATCGGGACCCTAGATTTACTTCATACTTCTGGAAGGGTTTACAAGCAGCAATGGGTACTAAACTAAACTTTAGTACTGCCTTCCATCCTCAGACTGATGGACAAACCGAAAGGACCAATCAAGTTGTGGAAGATATGCTTCGTGCTCTGGTGCTAGATTTTTGAGGTCGATGGGATGATCAGTTGTACCTGATGGAGTTTGCGTATAACAACAGCTATCAGGCAAGTATCAAGATGGCACCGTTTGAAGCCTTATATGGCAGGAGTTGCAGATCACCCCTTTGTTGGGAAGAGGTTGGGGAGAATCAATGGGTTGGACCTGACTTAATTGAGGTGGTTGTCAGAAAGGTTCAAATTGTCAGGGAACGTCTAAAGATAGCACAATCTAGGCAGAAGAGTTATGCAGATAAGAGAAGGAGAGAGCTATAATTTCAGGTTGGCGAACATGTTTTCTTGAAGGTCTCACCTTCAAGGGGAATTCAAAGATTTGAGATCAAAGGAAAGTTGAGTCCCAGATTCATCAGACCGTATGAAATTCTGGAAAGGATTGGTCAGGTGGCGTATAGACTTGCACTACCTCCACAGCTGGTGAACGTGCATAATGTGCTCCACATATCCATGCTGAGGAAGTACTTATTCAATGCCGACCATGTAATCAACCATGAGGACTTGGAGATTCGGGAGGACCTGACTTATGAAGAGAAGCCGATCAAACTGTTGGATCGGAAGATTCAACGACTCAGGAATCGTACCATACCTATGGTGAAGGTCCAATGGAGTCGAGACGGAGTTATTAATGCTACCTGGGAAACAGAGGAAAGAATGAAGAAAAACCACCCCCAGAACTATTCTCAGGTACGAACTACACCATTATTTGTAAATTGGGGACCAAATTCTTAAGTGGGGGAGGATGTAACACTCTGGAAATTTAGTGATTTAAAAATTTAGAAATAAAGGGGAATAAATAAATTCCACAATTATCGGAATGATAAAACTTACGTACTATTATCGTACGAGAGAAAACACATCGGAAAATTCCGTAAAAATTATAAATCAACCCCAAATATTGTCCTTAAGTGTTCCACGAAGGAATTCGTGCAACAAAAAATCTGATTGGTCGAGTGTACGTCACACGTGACCAAGTTACCCGAATTAGGAAACTAAGTCAGAAAATTGTTAACACGGAAAAATAACCCAACCATAATTTAAATAAACATGTTGGAGAGACTTACAACATTATGTATTAATAACCCATTAACAAGATTGGGCCAATGGAGCACATTTGGCCCAAGGATAAAAATTGGGACAAGAAAAATACCTAGAAATTCGTGTATGTCATTATGCAATAATTAGGGAGGGCAATTTAGGGTTAAAATTAGAGTGATTAGTCATGTAAGGTAAGCCAAAACCTGACCCAACCCTAAGAGGTGGTTTCCTAAACCTTTGCTGCCTCCTTTGGGTAAGAAAATCCCAGATTTTGGAAAGTAGGAAGCAGAATTCGCAGCCTCCTTTCCTAGTTCCATTAAGACATGAATTAGAACACTAAAACTATAAGAACTCTTAAAAAAATGTTTAGGGAAGGGTTAGAAACAAGTTGGGGTCGTGAGCAGCAAGTTTGGGGCGCTGGAGGAGTGGAGAACGGCTGGGGAAAACGTGGTCTTCCTCAACCTCGCTCTGCATCAACCCAGAAATCTGCAGGGAGTTCTTAGCATTCAAAGGTAGGTGTTCTCAGGCTAAGATTAAAGAAAACCAACACCATCATGTACTTCTTCGAGTCTAGGTTCATTTGCACTTGGTTTGACTAATTTTCATGGAGTATACATTGTGTATTCGTAGTTGTCCCTAAGTCTCGCACAGTTAGGGCTTTTCCCGTTCTTCTTATTATGCACACAATTGATACCGAATTAGACTAAACTTCCTTTATGAAAGTTCTTCTACTTGTAGTCACGATCATCTTTTATGTTGTATGTTTTGTCCAAAAGTCTTTCGTTAGAGAGTTATAGGTGTGGTAAGAGAGTCGCTGCATGATACTGTGATTTCGGGATGCACTTAGCTTTATGTTCTTCATATATTTCTCAAGATTTGAGACCAAATTAGATCAAACCCCCAACATCAAAGTTCTTCTACTAGTTGTCCTCGTCATATTTTGTGTTGAACATTTTGTCTAAATGTTATTCGTTAGAGAATTATAAGAGGGGTAAGTAAATCACTGCATGAGATGTGTTTTCGGGTTACCCTTGACCTATATGTTTTCTGGGAAGGCCTCTAGTGTCGACACTACTTGATCTAGTGTCGACACACTGTCCCAAATTAGCCCAAAAGGTGTTCTGGGAAGGCCTCTAGTGTCAACACTACTTGATCTAGTGTCGACACATTGTCCCAGAATAGCACAAAAGGTTTTCTGGGAAGGTCTCTAGTGTCGACACTACCTGATCTAGTGTCGACACTACTTGACCAGTTCTGCATTATTTTGCCTTGTGTTTGAAGCATTGTGTCGACACCAGTAAGGGGTGTGTCAACACTACCCTTGCAAAAAAAGTGCATATTTTGGGTCTGATCATTACATGATGTCTACTAGCATGTGCATGATGTTATATAGTATGCATGGACCTAAAAGAAATCAACCCATTGAAAAATGGTAATGATATGAATATGATTCTAATGTGTAATCGTGATTGACCTTATGTTCATTGGATTATCTTGTGATCTTACTTATTGTCAATAATATGATAAGAATATGATATGAATGTGGGGATGAATACATGTTAGTATGGACTTGTTAGTGGAGTTAATATCATGATTTGCATATGAGTTTCAATAGCTATATCTTTTCCGATGTTCAATTAATTATTTGTCAATTGCATACATGTTAGGAAAGATCCGTGACACGTCACTTACACCTGTGCATGAATAGGCACACCCTTCTTGGGGAATTGAGAGCTCCCTACCGGTCATTCTGAATCGGCAAGGCCAACGATCTTTTCCTTATGACGTTTGTAAGTCTCCACTCTCTATGGATTCCCACATAGAGGCCAAGCTGGTTGTACCATGAAGTACCCTGGAGGTAGAAGCACATGTTCTGCATACGATCTGTCATTAGTCATCCTCATGTCAAGACATTAATGAATTATGAAACATAAGATGCATCGTTATACTGCCTTTGTTCTCTTGAGCTATTTGTCATACCTTGACTCTATGAATGATCATGTTCCTTTTACTATGAGCTTGTCATTGAAACTCTGTGGCCATAATATGAATATGTTTGTTCGGCACAATTTGGGACTTCGGTCCATTTGACCAATGCCTGTGCAATAGGGGCCCTGTCTGGTCCTGGGGAGGAGCGCCCCAACGTACTTATTAACCACGGGAGTATGGACTTGTGGTGCGTGGCATGGCACTGATACTATAAGCAAGAGTTGTGAAAATTGTGCCTTTGTTTGATATGATAAGTTTGATTTGATATGATATGATAAGATTTGATATGATACGTCTGATCATGTGAACACATGATATCTATATGAATATGGCCAATCTCTTTTGATACGATTCTACTCTTGAAATATCTGTCCATTGTATATGCAACTCGACATTTGATCTGAAATGATATCTGTTCTACTCTGCTATTCAATCTGTTAGTATTGCATGCATTGTCATCATATACATGTTCATATCTTGCCTAATTAAAATGTTAATCACGTATATTAGTGCCCGCACAATATTGAGATGTAAATCCTACTGAGCTAGTTCACTCACCCTATCATCCTGCCCTTTTTAGGTAGTGATGAGGAACCAGTGGAGTCCGATGGGGCAGGGCAAGAGTGATGAACACCCGCCATATGACCATTGATAGTTTGGGAATAGTTGTTTGAGTAGTCGATGTATTAGAGAAACATTTTCATTTGAATATTGAACTCTTTTCAGTGAGTCCTCCTTATGTAAGGTTGTAACTAGTGGATTGAAATGGAATAAAGAGTACCTTGATGACATTATTATGGTATGAATGTGTGGTTATATGTAATTGTTACTCTGCGTTACTCAACTGTGATATGCCTATTTGTATCGTTCACGTCTCCCGGTATTTATTCCGCTGCTAAATATCGGGGTGTGACACACCCCCCTTTAGGTCTCCATAACTTGGGCAACAAATGGTATCAGAGCCACATCTCTCATATTTTGAGGTCTCACGACTAGAAGAAAATATTTAAGCTATGGATGACACTTATGGTGAAGGTCACTCTATTAACATACCACCTCTTTTTGATGGAACTGATTTTGCTTATTGGAAGACTCGCATGGAAGTATTCATACAGGGTCAAAGCTATGATCAATGGTGTGTCATCGCAACAGGAGATATAACGGTCACTCCTAAAGAAGGAACTTCTAAGCTCTCTAAGGAGGACAAGGATAAACTGTCCCTAAACCCAAGAGTAATAAATATTCTTTGTTGTGCAATCTCAAGAAAGGAGTTCATTCATGTTTCAGCCTACAGCAGTGCCAAAGAAATATGAGAAAAACTTATCCTGACCCATGAAGGCACAAGTAAGGTTAAAGAAACAAAGGTAGATATTTTGATGGCCAAATATGAAAGATTCAAATTGGCACTTGAAGAAACCATCTTCAAAATGTATGGAAGATTTACAGACATCACAAATGGTTTGATAGCACTAGGTAAGACTCTCTCTACCTATGAGTTGGTTAGAAAATTACTTCATTCTCTTCTTGCCTTATGGACAGCTAAGGTAACGGTCATTAAAGAAGAAAAAGATCTGAGAAGGCTTAGCTTAGAAGAGTTGATTGGATCACTCATGGCACACGAGTGTCATATGAGTCAACAAGATGAAGGCACGTCCAAAAAGAAGGTAAATGCCCTTCAAGTCAGTAAAGAAGAAAGTTGTTCAGAATAAGAAGAGTTCGACCAAGCTTCTCTTAAGGAAGAAGATGAGTTGGCAATGTAATCCAAGAAGATACAATGGATCCTACAAAGAAGGAAGAACATATTCGTCACTTCAAAATTGGGGAAGAAAATGTTTAATAAAATAGAAACTCTTGAAAAAAAATCAGACGAGCTCATTATACAAGAGTATCTACCACTTTACTTCTATCGAGCTAAGGCTCTACTAGCTTAAGGGTTTGCCTGTCAAAAAACCCTCCAAACTATAGGATGCCAGGTTGTTTGTTGGGGTAGGACCTATTGGGGTAAGCAATGGGCCCTCTCCTCACTCTATAAAAGGAGGGGGGGGGGGTCCCTCATGCCCCACCTCCATTCAAGGACCAAAAGGGGGGTATTTTCATAATTTTAGACCTTCCAAGGGTATTTTTGCAAAGGGGAATTTTATAGGGCATTTTTGTAAAAGGTGAGCTTTCCATGGATTTTTATGTAATTTGGTTGGTTAGGTGGCTTTGATGGATTTTGGGGAATTGTTTGGTTGGGATTTAGGGATTTGGGTGGATTTTGGATTTTGTGGAGTTGGGGTTTATGTGGGCTAATTTCTGGATTTGTTTCAAGGGTATTTCAGAAATTTGGCCATTTGTGGCTTTTCCTAGATTGGGGGTTTGTGGGTTTTGGGCCATTTTTGGGGCTTTGGGCTATTTCTGGAGATTGAGGGTTTGTGGGTTTTTGGCTTAGTTTGGACCATTTCTCTTTGCCCTACATGGATGCGGCTTGATACTGTTTGTCCATGGAGAATTGGCTTTCATGGTAAAAATAAATGTCCGTGTTATATTTCCACAGATAGATAATTTTTACGGCCAACAAATGCCCCCCATGGGTCGTGGGCTGGACTCGAAGGTGAAGGCAGACATCCCATGCAAACTTGCTTGATGCACCCTTCTTGATTTGCGCTTTCTTTGTGCAGCATGGGCTGCTTTGCTCATTTCTGGGGTGCTCCCTTCTTGCTCTTTCCATTAGGTAACAATGTCTTCTAGAGATAGAAGCATGGTTTAGGTCCCGAGGTGACGACAGAGATAGCAACTCCATGGTTTCGAGTTTGCAGATGCCTCATCTGGGTCCACCTCGGTTGACACCGCAAAACACACTTTCCTTGGATCAGGGGCCGAGTGTGGTAGCTTTCGTGCCCCTTCCAGATGATGAATCGGGGTCTGGCCATGTAAAACATACACTGGTTTTAAAGGAGAACAACCTCTACTGCTATGAATAGCCAGAGGGATACCCCAAGCACTTTCCAATGGATAAGTATCTATTTCCGTTCATACAAAGCTTTATGCCTGAAGATCAGGATAACCAGGACCCTCCCATAGTGACTGAGAAATGCTAGTTGGAGAGAGCCATTTTAGAGGGCAGAGATAGTCTATTTGGGAGCTGTCATTTGTCTTTCCCCAGCTTTCCGCTCAAGCATATCCACCAAACATAGTTCCAGCAGCCTCTTAGCTAGGTTTCTTTGGGACTGATGCAGACTATTATGTGAAAGGGCGATGTTTCATTTCTACTTCGTGGGAGGTACTTGGATAGCACAACCTGATTTCCTCAACTTCCTCCGGCTTATTTTTGACTCCACCAGGGACTAATTTTTCTGCTGAAGGTTACAACAAGCTTTGTGTGTTAGATCTATTTGTGGATGGCTCAACACCCATTTGGTATGGCCAGTGGTTAGTGATCCCCTTACATAGATTCCACTTGGGGGATACCAAGTGGCTGATGGGAGTTCTGCACCACTATGGAGAACTACTTGGTCACGTCGGCATCTGCCATGCCATGACTGATACATTATATAAGTATCCTTGTCACATTGGGCTGCTTCAGGCCTTAGCAGAACGGTTCAACTGGCGTTTGAACACATTCATGACTGTTGAGGGAGCGACATAATTTGACTTGTGGAGTTTTCATTGCATATTTGGTCTCCCAATCCATTGGCGACCCTATGAAGAGGTGGTGTTTGATGACTTACAACACAATGCCAGTACCGAGAATGGTCACTATACATTGCCCCTATGCTTCTGATAGTTGATGAAGATTTAGCGGGACCTGGCCCGTCATGGTAAGAAGAAATTGCCCTCTGCCACAGGCGGTGCTGTGAGGGTCAGTTTAAATGTCTGGGTCCATCATTTCTACAATGGTCCCTTCTATTTTCATGAGAGGTTCACCGAGGATCATCACCCTCTAGGGAAATACCCCCAGTTAAAATTGGACTTGCAAGACAGCAAGCGATATCTGCCCGTGCCCGAGAATCGTGGGTGGAACCCCCAACACTTTTTTGATCAGACATATCTGGCTGCATATTTAGTGTACTGGCTTGCAACTTTCATGGTGCCATATGGAGAGAAAGGCTTGGTGCACCCAGAATTGATATATCCGACTTGCATGCTTGCAGACGGACAGCGGTTGGCGCTTGCTCCTGTAGCCCTGGGGAAATTTATCACGGCCTGGGCAGTTTGACAGCCTTGTCATTGGGAATGATGTTGGAATGTTATCTGACAGCTTTATCAAAGATTTTATCCATGAAGGATTTAGGGGAAGCATCCTACATTTTGGGGATTTAGATCAATAGAGATAGGTCCTAGAGGATGCTTGGGTTGTCCCAGTCCAAGTACATAAACACCATTGTCAAAAGGTTTGGCATAGAGAATTTCAAGAGAGGTCTCATATAGATGAGACATGGAATTTCACTTTCTAGGAGTATATCCCCAAACACTCTAGAAGAAATGATAAACATGGATAGAATATCCTATGCCTCTGTGATAGGGTCTATCATGTATGCTATGCTACGTACTAGACCAGATGTAGTGCATGCTCTAGGTGTTACGAGCAGGTATTAGGCAGATCCAGGTATGGAACACTGAAAAAAAGTATAGTGCATCCTTAAGTACTTGAGAAGGACTATGGATCTTTTATTGGTATATGGAGGATGTAGCCTCAAGGTTGAAGGCTATACGGACTCGAGTTTCCAGTCTGATGTTGATGATAGCAAGTCCAACTCAAGGTTTGTGTTCACCTTGAATGGTGGAGCAGTAAGCTAGAAGAGTACTAAGCAAGAGACTACTGCTGACTCGACCATAGTGGCGGAGTACATTGCTACAGTAGAAGCAACAAAAGAAATGGTCTGGATGAAAAAGTTCATCGCAGATCTAGGAGTCGTGCCAAACAATGAAGAGTTGATTCCATTGTTTTAGAACAACAACGGGGTGGTTGCTTAAGCAAGGGAATCCATGTCTCACCAGAGGTCTAAGCATGTTCTGAGAATGTTCCACTTGATCTGAGAGATCATAGACCATGGTGATGTAATAGTGGAAAGAGTTCGATACGAAGTTAACGACGCATATCCACTGACAAAGCCATTAACTCAAATTGTCTTTGAGTGACACCGAGGTCTGATAGGGATCAGGCATGTAGGTGATTGGCTTTAGGTCAAGTAGGAGATTGCTGGTTATGAGTGCTCTACAAGCTAACTCATATTAGTGATGACACTAGTAGCCTTGTATTAATCTCTTTTGATAATGATATTAATGGAAATTTCTCATTCTATATTACATGCATAGGATGCTATTTATATATTGTGATGTCCATGAGTCTGTACAATGAGGATTAGGATCTGATGAGATTATGATAATGGGACCTATCATGTTTAAACACAGATCCTAAATATTCCTAGTCATAGATTACTCAAGAAGGACATCTAGGTAACCGAAAGGACATTGAGATAACAAGAGAGGTTGATGTGCTATATATCCATCCATATGATGGAGGCAGCTGGTCTCATAGCTACTTGTGTGGAGAACCTAGGGTATAGTGCAGGTACTCATTGGAGAATGAGTTCACTAAATGATCCGCTTTTGGAATCCTATATGATTGATGATACCTTATTATTGGACAGCGATTCCGTGGTCTCACTTGTGAACCTGGTACTCAAACTTGAGACACCAAGTACGTCTTGTTTTAGTTCTCCGTTCTTTGAAACCAAATTTATAGGTCTAAAAGTTCTAGATCTAATACAACCAATTATTTGGAATGGTAGCCAACCTTACGAAGGTAATTGTGTGTCAATAATCCACTCTCGGTATCATGAGAGGAATATTATGTGTCTTCTTACTTAGGAAAATCCCTAGCAAGGGTCAATCGAATTGAGATAGGAGGAGTTCTCTAGGAGAATCTGATAAGTGTAAAAGTCATTTGGATTCCGTGTAGGTCTAACAACACCATGCCTTATATATGGTCTCTGGGATATTAGATGGATGAGCGACGTAAGGTATATGGTAACTATTGGTAGAAAGGTCCAATGGATTTGATCCCCTACACTGTTTGAGGAGTATGGTGTAGTAGCTTGGTACATCCATAGTCAGTGAGTTGAGTGAATCATTATGGAGATAATGACTCACTTAATCAGAAGGAATTCTGATGGGTACAACTTACGGCCAGCTCGGTATTGGGTCTAGAGGGTCCCACACAAAAGGTGGATGACATGATGATGATAGAGGATTGGATAAGAGTTATCCAATATTTTCTTTCCTGACATAGGATCGATTGTCTCCATGATGGTTCTAGCGACAAGATAGATTGCCACCAGGATGGTCCTAGTGAGAAGATCGACTACCACTAGTGTTGTGCATTTGTTTATGTAATAAATTTATTCATTGTTTTGATTATGACAAAATCAATTTTCCAATTTAAGGCATGAACTATGAGTAATAATTCTTATCCATATTAATGGCATGTTTGTATTATAGACATATTGTGTCATCACGTAAAGCTATAATTTCTTCTAAGTCCACATTGACTAGTATATATGTATCATATGAGTTGAAGTCCTACTCCGACTTCTAGATAGTAGAAGTGAGATATTGATTAGTGAACAAGTCATGCAAGTTGAAGTCCTACTCTGACTCCTATACAGTCGAAGTGAAATACCGATTGGTGAACAAGTCATGCAAGTGAAAGTCCTACTCCAACTCATGGACAGTTGAAGTTAGATATCAATTGATAAAAAGTCTCACCAGTCGAAGTGTCACTCCGACTTCGGACTAGTCGAAGTTAGGTATCGATTGATGAACAAGTCTCACCAGTCGAAGTATAACTCCAACTCTGGTTCAGCCGAAGTTCACTTCAACTGACTACGTATTTTTCTATTCCGGATGAATTTCCACTTTGGCTGACTGCTTGATACCCTTAGCAGTCAAAGTGTGATTTCGATTGAGATTCATAGCATTCGAAGTTCATATCTTGAACAATCAAAGTTTTAGTAATATCTTATCGATTGATGACCATGTTTGCATCGATTGGTGTAATGTTGTTCCAATTGATGTTATAAATCCCTTGTTTAACCTTTTGTTTCGATTGTTGATTCGTTTTCATATCAATTGATGAACAAATAACATGTTACACATCAATTAATTTTATTTTCAATTTGTTGCATCATCTGTTTAGTTGTGTGTCGACACATGACTTCTTACAAGACTTTTTATCTGTCGACACACACATTTAATTCAAGCTCTTAATAATTTATAAGTGCATCATACTCTCTTAATCCTTGCAGTCGAAGTTAAACTTCGACTCCTTTAAGTTTATGAAGTCCAACATTCAATTTGTTATTATTTCTTGTCTTGTACTTATGTTCTATGTACTTCTGTTTATCATATTTAATGAGAATATATTTAGAGTTATTGTATTGTAGAATGTTCCTTGACAAATGTTTGCTTTACAAAACATCTACCAGCATCCTTCAAACTGACAAAGCTTTCCAAAGTAGTCTGAAGACTCACCATGCGCCAAGCTACTTTCCAGTTCACCTTTAATGCTCACCTACTCCTTACATTCTTTTAGACATGTACCTTCTGTCTGAAACAGAAAGAAGTCCTTTAAAGTCTTATCTTTTATACCTACTGTCCAATAGATTACTGCTACCATTCTAACCATAGACAAGAGAATAGGCTTTGCATGGGTATGGTGTTTGTAGGTAATAAATGTGACTGTCTATAGTAGCATGCAAGCTATCCAAAATCGCTATCAAAGAAGTCATTACACAAAAGACATGTAAACGTTACTCTCAAGCCATCTTCTCAAGGCCAGAACATTACATCTCAAACGACTAAATTCAAATGGATAGCTGAAGACTATAAAGGCTATATAAATGCATTCGAAGCTGAAGAGAAGGCAACATGAATAACAAGTGAAAGTTAGATAGCTGCATGAAAAATGAAAGAAAAGAGAGATCTAAAAAAGAACAATCTGTTCTAGGCAACGAACTCCCAATTACTTTTAATCTATCAAGCCTTCAAGAAGTTTGTCGTTAGGTGGATTAGAATTCTTAGATCATTTTTTCTTTGATTCTAGCTTAGAATAAAAAAGAGAGAACTGCTGCATTCCTTCTTCTTTATATCTCTTTTTTTTCTTCTATGCTTGCTCATTCTCTGAGCAGCACTCAGTCTGTAATCCTATCTGAGTTGTAAGGTTTGTTCCCTATGTGTTCCCCTTTTAGAGAAGGAAGGGCCTACTGCGGTAGGAGGTTGTGTGCTCCTATATGAATGAAAGACTTGCTTATGTGCAAGTGGTTGTATTACCCCTCTTTGAAGGGAAGACCAAGTGCTCTTGGTGGTTAGTGAAATACCCAAGGCATTGCTTGGGGATTGAATGTAGAACTCCTGTTGGAGAGAAGATCTGAACTGGTATAAATCTCTTGTGCATTTGTGTGTTATTGCTTCCACTAATTTTATTCTTATTTCGCATGCTACACTAACCAATAACTTAATATTTAGTGAATTTTTTAGATCTAACTTTCTTAGAAGAAATTTCAAAAGTCCTATTCACCCCCCTCTTGGACACTTACGCTCCATCTCGATCCAACAAGTGGTATCAGAGCGAGATCTTCTCCTAAGAATCCAACAACTCGAGAAGAGATGGCAGCAGATGCACAACCCTGAAGGACAAGCAGTGACAAGGCCACCATTTCTTCTATGGTGAATACTACCAATATTGGAAGATGAGAATGGAATGTATCATCTGGGGCACAGACTTTGATCTGTGGCAGGTAATAGAATAAGGTGAATATATTATCCTTGCTGAAAGCTCATCTGAATGGTCATTAGCTGATAAGAGGCATATGTCTCTGTAGAGGCTTTTTGTAGCCTCCTAGGCCCGTAGGCCCATTAAGACCTAGCGAGGACAAAACGGCTATGGCCCTCGCACCACGTGTCCTTAGCTTCAGCCAAACGGCTGCCGAACACGCTTCGGCTGTAAGCGCCCGACGGTCCTAGCGATAGTTTCCGAACACCTCCAGAATCCAGGGAGTGGTCTCTGGACACCCCTCGTTCTGTTCGGTCCAACCAGCCTACCGAACAGGTCCTGCTCAAGGCGCACCGTGGTCCCATTGGCATGCGCTGCGCCCAGACACTGACTACCGAACAGTAGGTCTAGCCTACCGAACAGGCAACCTCCTCGGTACCTGTCGCCTAGGAGCCTCCAAGCAGCTCCCTGTCTTCTGACGACTGTTACAATAGCTCCATCGTGCGCACCCCATGATCATATGGTGCATTAACTGTAGCCCCCCTCAACGGGCGCCTGAATGCGTAACTCCCCGCCAAGGGCGCCAATCGGCGCACCCTTTCTGGCGACATCAAGGGACGTCTCGTCCCACTCCTTCTATACCATCGCCTATGAAAGGCCCAGGTAACCTCCATGCAGAGGTACGTCGTCTTGGACGCTCACACTCGCCCTCGCGCGACTCACACACGAGAACCCCCTTTCCTTCAAGCCTCTCAAGTCTCATTCTAACTTAGGCATCAGAGGGTTCTCCCCGGTTCTTCAACTGGGCCCCCTTGATCTAGTTTTGGTTTTGCAGGCTCCTATCCGCGCCAACATTCGTCTTCCCCATCTTCTCCAGTGGAGGCCCGCTTGGCTCAGGCCCAAGCAGGAAAACGCCCCCACAGTTTGGCACCGTATGTGGGAACGACAGCAGCCATGGCTCGCAGACGTTCTCACCAGAACTACAGCAGTAGGAGGATGAGGTCTCGACAGCCACGCGCGGACTCAGCGTCAGAGTCCCCCCTGTTGACGCCGTCGTTGCCCCCACTGGTGCACCCGGCGACAATCCTGCTGCTGCAGTACCTGTGACGCCCTGGAGAGAGCAGAGCTCCGGCGGAGATGCAACATCTGACAGGAATTTTTCAGGGACTCCAGGCCCAGTTGGCAGAAAACCAGCCTGACGGTTCCCCCCCCACCGGAGCAAGCTAGCAGAGTCATCGCGACACGGTACGCTCTGTCCCTCCAGCGCCGCAGAAGCAGCATGCAGAATCACCCCCGTCCGCACGCCAAACACCAGTGCGGCAGGCCAACTCACCCCGCCGTGCCGCGGCGGTTCAGGCCCCCACGCGTTCCGACGTCGATTCTAGCGCCCACGCGTCCACGCGCGAGGGCTCGGCGCATGCCGACCAGGAATTGGTCAGACGCCTCCGCCGCATCACTGACCTTGAGCACCGCATGGACGCGATGATCCAGAAGGCAGAGGGGAGACTCTTGGGGGACGACGACCTAGACTTCTGCTCCCCATTCACTGCGGAGATCCTGGAGGCCTGGGTCTCCCCAAAATTGCCTCTACCTTCCATCACGCCCTACGACGGCACCATTGACCCAGCGGACCACATCCATGGGTTCGAGTCGCACATGGTGTTGCACGGAGCATCAGACGCGACCAAATGCCGGTCTTTCCCGACCACGCTGAAGGAGGCTGTGCGGGCATGGTTTGAAGCCCTCCCCGCAGACTCCATCTCTTCCTTCCACCAGTTGAAAAAGTTCTTCTCGGACAACTTCCTGGTCGGAAGGTCTCAGCCGCGCACCGCGGCATCTCTTCTGTCTATTCGGCAGAAGAAGGACGAAGCACTCTTACATCCAGCGGTTCCAGATAGAAGCACTTTGCATCCCATGCCTCGACATCTCTTTAGCCACCAGTGCCCTCATCCGAGGCACTCGTGATGGCTTCCTTCAAAGGACGCTCGGGGTCCAGCAACCGCCTACCCTCGCTGACCTACTCTTCATCGCCCAACGCCACGCTGCATGCGAGGAGAGTCTGGCAGTCAGCCAAGCCGAGCAGGCGAACTCGCCCCGAAACGGGAAGGATCTTATAAGGTCATTTGGGTTCTCGGAAGTGGTTTATACAAGTTGCCCACCTTCGGCGGCAAGACCATACCGGGATCCCAACATGTAAAAGGCTTATTATTTATAAAAGCCGCTCTGCCTAGCGCCCTACTTCTCTCTTTATTGTTTTATCGGTTGATGAAAAGGGCGAACGGTACAACCCCTGGTCACGAGCTCCTCAGCTCAGAAGACCAGCGCAGTACCCGTCCTAAGACAGAGGTGTTCGGTTCAACCCCGGGTCGACGAGCTCTTCAGCTCGACCTTCGCGGAACCCACGAGCCTCTAGACACCGACGAATTCCGATTCGAACAGAACACAACTAGAAAAGAGAAGGAAAAAGGACAACGCTAGTTAAAGAATTCGGGTGAACGGTACAACCCCTGGTCACGAGCTCCTCAGCTCAGAAGACCAGTGCGGTACCCATCCTAAGACAGAGGTGTTCGGTTCAACACTGGGTCGACGAGCTCTTCAGCTCGACCTGCGCGGAACCCACGAGCCTCTAGACACAAGCGGAATCCACCCAGCCTGCCACCAGCTCGGCAGCTACGCCTGCCAAAGTGACCTCCGACCTCATTTGAAAGCGCTTCTTAGGAGGACGTCTCCTCGTCGCAATCAACCGGCTGGGCATGGAGACATCTCCCCTCTTAAGTGCTCACGATCACATCCGAGCAGACTTGAGAGGGTGGGGGGCAAGTGTAGAGGCTATTTCTAGCCTCCTAGGCGTAGGACCATCAAGACCCAGCGAGGTAAAATGGCTATGGCCCTCGCGACACGTGTCCTCGGCTTCAGCCAACCGGCTGTCGAACACACGTCGGCTGTAAGCACCCGACGGTCCCAGCGATAGTTTTCGAACACCTCCACAATCCAGGGAGTGGTCTCCGGACACCCCTCCTTCTGTTCGGTCCAGGCCCCAGCCTACCGAACAGGTCCTGCTCAAGGCGCACCGTGGTCCCATTGGCATGTGCTGCACCCAGACACTGACTACCAAACAGCAGGTCTAGCCTACCGAACAGGCAACCTGCTCGGTACCTGTCGCCTAGGAGCCTCCAAGGAGCTCCGCGTCTCCTAACGACGGTTATAACACCTCCATCGTGCGCACCCCACGATCATATGGTGCATTAACTGCAGGCCCCCTCAACGGGCGCTCGAACGCGTAACTCCCCGCCAAGGGCGCCAATCGACGCGCCCTTTCCGGCGACATCAAGGGACGTCCCATCCCATTCCTTCTGTACCATCGCCTATAAAAGGTCTAGGTAACCTCTATGCAGAGGTACGTCATCTTGCACGCTCACACTCGCCCTCGCACGACACACACCCGAGAACCCCCTTTCCTTCAAGCCTCTCAAGTCTCATTCTGACTTAGGCATCGGAGGGTTCTCCCCGGTTATTCAACCGGGCCCCTTTGATCCAGTTTTGGTTTTGCAGGCTCCGTCCGCGCCGGCATTCATCTTCCCCGTCTTCTCTAGTGGAGGCCCGCTTGGCTCAGGCCCAAGCAGGAAAACGCCCCCACAGTCCCTAAACTATAAAGCTAAAAAATATCTTTGTTGTGCATTGTGTTGGCCCTTTTGGTACGGCAGTAAGTTGACCTAGAGGGGGGGTGAATAGGTTTTCTGCAGTCTGAAATAGAAGCTTAAAACACAAAAAATAACACTTGAAAGTTTGGTTAGTTTGGTGTGATGAAGAATAGCAGTGCGGAAGCAAATAAACAATCACACAAATGAGACAAGGAATTTATCCTGGTTCGGCCCTTCCCACATGGAAGTCCTACGTCCAGTCCCCAAGCAACCTCTTGGGATTTCCCTAACCAAGGGTACAGTCCCCCTCAAGGACCTTACAACACCCAGCACCTCAGCTGGTCTTCTTCTCTTTCCCGAGTAAGAAGGCAGCCCAATTCTTTCACAGGCTCAGAAGCAAACCTCCTGGTACAAACCCAGTGCGGTTCTGCTAGACACAAACCCCTAGCTGGGTTCTAAGTTGTATACAGTCCTACAGCTAGACAAGTCTTCACACAGGAAGAGACACACTGTATACAGTCCTACAGCTGGACAGAAGTCTTTCTTTAGAAAAGAAAGAACACGATGAGAGTTCTACAAGAATAGACTTTGACCCAGAAACTCTCAACCAAAAGGACTCTCTCCCCAGAATACAATCAGCTCAGAGAGAGAAAGAAGAGAGAAAAGAAAGCTTGAAGATGCTTGAATGCTTCAGACACTTTTGCTTGCTTCTTCTTGGCTCAGGCTCTTTCTTTCTTTCCCTTTGAGTGTATGTGGCGTTGAGGTTCCTCACTGGATGTACACTCCTTCAAGGTTTTTCAAGAAAGCTCTTCTTCTTTTCTTCAGCCATGCTTCATCTTTTATATGAGAGGCTTTTGAATAGATCCGTTGAAGAGATCCATTGGAGCTCTTCTAGTCGTTGTTGATCTTCTCTTCATTTGTCTTAATCAGACATTAGTGGTCTTCGAGATCTGTAGGCATAGAAGAGAGTGTTAGCATAAAAGAGATGATCAACGGTGCATGCCACTGTGTTTCTGCTAACATGCTGAAAATAGAGTTCATATCTTTTTCTGACACGACTCTGAGATATGTATGCTGCCTTTTTATCAGAAGATATTTGACTTTTCATTAGGCGCCAACATATTTGAAACATCTGAATATAAAGGAAATCGATGTTTACATGAAGTCGATGTTTGGACAAAATTGATGTACATGAAAGCAAATCGATGTTATAAGTATAGGCAAATCGATGGCCAAATCGATGTTCAATCATAAGCAAATCGATGTTGACTTACCAAATCGATGTGAGAAGCAAATTGTTGTTCTTACTTATGAAATCGTTATGATGATCAATCGTTATGGCAAGCAAATCGATGTGAAACTTATCAAATTGTTGTGAAGCCTTAGCGAATCGTTATAGAAGGCAAATCGATGTGAGAGTAAATCGTTGCGCTCACTTATCGAATCGTTATGAGAACTAAATCGATATGAGAGCAAATCGTTGTTCTCACTTATGAAATCGTTGCACGATAAAATCGATGTTTCACTTAACGAATCGTTACACGATCAAATTGTTGTGTAACTTATGAAAGTTGTTAGTGAAATCGATGTGGCACTTTGAATATAAATCGATGTATATTAAATGAACATCGATTAGCATTTTAGTGCGCCTTATTGCATCAATGTGAGACTTAACATTTTTCTATGAGATTGATGCGACACAAATGATACAAGATATTTAATAATATTTAATTAACCATAAATTTTGTTATCACAAAGATATACTTGATATTATCATAAGCTTTGTTATCACCAAAATACAAGGACAAACATAGAGTGGTTCAACAATCTCCCCCTTTTTGGTGATGACAAAATTTATGTGAATTTTCTGACACAAATATATGAAGTATAGAAAATGCAGAAAATTCATAGACCATACCAATTCTCCCCCTTTTTGTCACTAACCAAAAGGAAGGATCTTACCATGCATTTTCTCCCCTAAAAAATTTCTTACCATCGAGGGGTTCAACAATAATAGATATTTAATGAATGACTCCCCCTTAGTGAAGGCTCCCCCTGAGCGTGAGACTTCTCTAATGTGAGGCAAGTCAGATCTTGTTGCTCTTGACCTTGACATGTTCTTTATCAAGTCTTCAAGACTTTTATCTGCATATATCTTAACAGAAAACTTGCAAACATGGTTAGTAGTAATTATAAAAATTCAATATTTATGACTACTCCCTCTTTAGATGAGATTTAGATGAAGAGTTAGTAGTCACTCTTGCCTTGAGCATCTTTTGATCCTGATGCTCCAAGGTTATCCTGCAATCAACTTATTCAGAAATAGGTACCCAAATCTTTTTGGGTTCTTGATGGTTAGATGCATAAAAGTATCCTTTCGGAATCCAAACTAAGTGCCTTGTTGTGCAGGGTTTACTGTGTGTCCTAATTTATTACAATGAGAACAACAATGAATAATCTATTTTACAGTTCTTATTGTTTTTATGATGTCTATTTAGGACAGGGTTTAGAAACATTTTCTTTTACAGGGGCCTTTTTCTGAGGCAATTGGTTTCTTTTACAAATTTTGGTAAATGATATTTTCCTGGAGTTATGGCTTGTTTCCTTTTTCCAGAGGTATGTATCCAAGCCCTTGTTTATTATTTCCAGATTTTGACCCTTTTAAGCATAGGCTAAAGATGTTTTCCCTCTAGTTAATTTACTAACTGATTCTTTTAAATAGAGATTTTCTTCAGTTAGAGTTTTTAATTTTTCTTCTAACTCTAACTTCTCATTATTCTTACTTTTCAAATCTTCATTTAAAAGATGATTATTATCTTTACTGACCTTTAGTTGTTTTTCCAATTGTTCCATTTTGATTTAAGATCAGAATTAGTATTTTCCAAACAAGTAAGGTTGTTCTTGATATTATTCAATCTTTTACAAGAATCTTGTGTTATCATAAAGTTCATTAAAGACTTCTTCCAAGTCTTCAGATTCTGACCCTGAATGTCACGCCCGACGCGGAATATCGGAGCGCGAAGGCAGTTGCAAGAAAAGGTATAGAACGAGTACTAGACATCAAACCATTGCACATTGAATATTACTAAAGCAAATCTTTCTCATAATAACTTTTCAAATGTCTAGTTACAACCACTACTATCAGAGCCATTCTATAGGGCCCAATTACATTGCAATAAATGGAAATAACTAACTACAACTCTAAGATAACATAATGACGAGGGTATTCCTGGCTCACTCTTGGTCATCCCTTCCTCGTGAGTGTATGTGTCATCCTCGGTCTCACCTGAGAACACAACATCAAATAACGTAGGGTGAGGGATAATGCCCAGTAGGACTTAAATCTCAGGCTCAAGCAGGCTTTAAGTAATTAACGTATTAATGGCAGAGTATCTAAAGATAGCCAAGCAGAGGAAGTCAAAATAAAGAGATAGCACACATGTAACAGGATAGCACAATAGCACGAGATCGAGTATAGTTTCCAAAAATAGCACAAGTATCGAATCTAGCACGAATAGCAGGATGGCCATAGCACAACTAGCACAAGTATGGTAATAGCGACGAGTATATCACTTGTTTGTCATTCTAGACAGAGAGAGAGTATAGCACGTTTTGTGTTTGATTGTCATATAGATAGTCGAGATAGATAGCACTTGAGTGTAATGCCAAACACTCTGATCATTTAACTCCCATGGGCACTAGCACTTTCGGGCGCACATCCTAGGACCAGATCGGGCCCTTATATATTGCCAGGCATTGGTTATATTGTTTATCTTAGATAATCAGTCAAGGCCAATATAGAGTACCAAGTAGATGAGAGCACTAGATGACTAGACGAGATTGAGAGCGAGTGTGAACAGACGAGCGAGTAGAGTACAGATGAGAGCTAGTGGACATTGCGCATAATGCGACGAGTAAACATGCGATAGAAATAGTTGCACAACATGCACACTTGGTGTTGGCAGTCAGGTGGAACTCACGATCTTTGCTGGCCATGTTATGCACAAGTCTAGAGGTCCGACTGATTCAAGGTAAGAGCGACTTCTGATAGCCGTTGGATCATATCGATCCCTAAAGGTGTAATGGGTTAGGGTACAACCGGCTCGTCGACCATGTGGGAATCCATGAACAGAGGAGACTTACGGAGACCTTGTGCAAGGGTTCACTAGTCCGGCGAAAGGAATATCCGACGGAGAGTTCACCACAAGCCAAGTAAAGTGTGTATATAAAACAGTGCTCGACGTTCTAGAGGAATTCTAGAACAGTGGAGCGTCGATATCGGTATATAAACAACGCAAGAAACGAATACAAGTCCTTTAAAATAGGGCTATTAATATACTTTATTGCAATAAATTTCCAGATACAATATGAGATATTTTATGTCAGATTTCAGTCATATATGGGGTTTATGTGGTGTGCAAGTGTAAGAGAAATCATAGATAGAATAAGTCGTGAATATGTATTTTAAATCATTCAATGTAGCTCCATTTTTAAAACAAGTTTTTACTGGGGGTATAACTGTAAAAAGGCGACATAGGCCAGTAAGGATTGCGACAGGGGTAGGGCAGGTAGCGACAGGGTCCTGTACGGGTCGCGACAGGGCTATCTGTTCAGGCGGCCAGAACGCGACGGGGTCTCCTGTCGTGTTCAGAATGTGACAAGAAGAGGCGTCGTGATGGGCTTGAGAACGCGACCTATCGGGCCGTCGCGTTCTCAGGTCCGTGGACTGAGTCTGACAGAGTTCTGCTCTGTCTTGGATTGCGGTCTAGAAATATCAGTTTTGATATAGGGTCATTCAGAAAATCATAACTAATTGTATACACTACGAAAAGTCATGAAACTAGTTTTAAATTGATCTAGACATGCAAGGGTACTTCCAGTAATTAGGAATTTGAAAACAATCATGGTATCGACATAGTTCTAACAAGTTGAACAAGAAGTAACCTGATTCCAGGTGCAGCAGAGATGAATGATTTAATTCGAGCAACATGCTTCATAAAAATTAGGGCTTTTAGGGGCAAAGATATCTAACAACAAGTAGTATCTACAGTAACATTTTCGTAGCATGGGAACAAGTGTACATGGAGATCTGATTAAACATGATGATTCGGGGTTATCATGGATGCAGAACTTCAAAAATCAAGAACAAAAGATTGGCTCGATGAAAAATTATGAAACGAGAGGGCTTTTATTCCTGGTGATTGGAACTACCTATAGATGGATTTGATTTAGTTTTGCTTGTGAGAATGCCTACCTTTGACTCGATTTATTTTCTAGGGCTTAGAACTCCAAGAACGAAGGAAGAAGCCTGATGGATCTTCCTCTCCTCGATTTCTCCTCCTCCTTGGCCTCTTCTTCACGTCCAAGAACCCCTTTGCACGAGCTAGGGTCAGCCATGAGGATTAAGAGGTGTATTTATATAAACACAAGTTCCTATTCCTACTACTACTCAAATCCGCTTAATTCTGAGATTTCCTAACTCCACCTTTCCTCTCTGCTTTCCAATCTCTAATTGGGTTAGGATAGTATCTAAATTCGTGCTAGACTATATGGGGTAGGTTTAGGAATCCAATTCCAACTCTAATTGCCACTTTTATTGCTTTAATAACTCCTTTCCAATTATGATATAATTAAACTCGGAATTTAGGGTATTTTCTTATTATTCTCCCTTTGAAAAATTCATATTTTGACCCAATAAATCTAGAGGGTCCATTAAGCAAAGCCCATTGCTCTTTTCCTTTTAATGGGTTTTATTTAATGCTCTTTTCATTTAAATATCCATTTAGCTAGGTTTTAATTCTTATTTAAATTTTTATTTTTCTCAAAAATTCAGGTTGCTACAGAATTTGTGCAAGAATTAAAAAATGAGTCAGAATGTACTTCATCTAGTCCTACCATGAGGGCTAGATTTACTTGCTCTTTCTCTGAACTTGAGCTTGATGAGTCTGAGCTTGTGTCCTCTTCATTTTCCCAAGCCGCCGCCATGGCTTTTCTTTGAACTTCTTGTGCTGCTTCTTGGACTTCTCGGTTTGACCAGTTTTCTTGAGTCCTGGACAGTCTGGTCTTAGATGTCCAGGTTTTCTGCATTCATAGCAGACTGGTTCATTCTCCTTTTTCTCTTCCTTGGATCCTTCTTGATCCATTTTTCTTCTTCTTTAAATCTTCTGAAGTTTGGACAGTACTTCATCAACATCACTGTCTTCAGATCCTGCAATTTTGAGCTAGAAGAAGAATAAGTGGAAGAAGCAGCTACCACTTTAAGAGCATTAGTACATTTTTTCTTAGATGAGCTTTCAGATAATCACTCCATATTTATTCATGTGCCATGAGAGAACCTATTAAATTTTCAATCGACAATTTGGTTAAATCATGGGCCTCTTTAATAGCTGTTACTTTAGGTGTCCATGAAATAGTTAAAGACCTAAGTATCTTCCTAACAGTTTCCTCATTAGAAAGAGTTTTACCAAGAGAGCTTAAACCAACTACTATGCTTGAAAATCTATTATACATTTGAGTAATATTTCGTTTGGAAGCATTTTAAATTGTTCATATTGAGAGACAAGAATATCTATCCTAGTTTGTTTCACTTTATCGGTCCTTCATAAGTTATTTGCAGTTATCCCACATTTCTTTAGCAGATTTACATGCAGATACTCTACTAAATTCCTTTTTGGATAAAGCGCAACATAAATAGTTCCTAGCTTTAAAATTAATGATAATTTATTTTATCAGCTATAGTAATGGCAGTAGTGCCAACAGCAGCAGGAGTAACAACATAATCATCTGCCTCTATACCTACCACAGATCAAGTCTATGCCCGAAGAATCATTCCATCCTCATCTTCCAATATTGGTAGTCCTCTCCATCGAAGAATGGAGGTCTGATGACTGATGACTTCAGCATATCCTGAGCTGCCATGGATCTTTGCTCTAAGATCGTTGGATCTTCTTTGAATGTTCAGAGACCCGCTCTGACACCACTGTTAGCCCTTTTGGTACGGGCAGCAAGTTGGACTTAGAGGGGGGGTGAATAGGTTTTCTGCAATCTGAAATAGAAACTTAAAACACAAAAAATTAACACTTGAAAGTTTGGTTAGTTTGGTGTGATGAAAAGTAGCAGTGCGGAAGCAAATAAACAATCACACAAATGAGACAAGGAATTTATCCTGGTTCGGCCTTCCACATGGAAGTCCTACGTCCAGTCCCCAAGCAACCTCTTGGGATTTCCCTAACCAAGGGTACAGTCCACCTCAAGGACCTTACAACACCCAGTACCCCAGCTGGTCTTTTTCTCTTTCCCGGGCAAGAAGGCAGCCCACTTCTTTACAGGCTCAGAAGCAAACCTCCTGGTACAAACCCCAGTGCGGTTCTGTTAGACACAAACCCCTAGCTGGGTTCTAAGCTGTATACAGTCCTACAGCTGGACAAGTCTTCACACAGGAAGAGACTCACTGTATACAATCCTACAGCTGGACAGAAGTCTTTCTTTAGAAAAGAAAGAACACGGATGAGAGTTCTACAAGAATGGACTTTGACCCAGAAACTCTCAACCAAAAGACTCTCTCCCCAGATTACAATCAGCTCAGAGAGAGAAAGAAGAGAGAAAAGAAAGCTTGAAGATGCTTGAATGCTTCAGACACTTTTGCTTGCTTCTTCTGGCTCTGGCTCTTCTCTCTTTTCCTTTGAGTGTGTGGTGTTGAGGTTCCTCGCTGGATGTACACTCCTTCAAGGATTTTCAGGAAAGCTCTTCTTCTTTCTTCAGCCATGCTTCATGTTTTATATGAAGAGATCCGTTGGAGCTCTTCTAGTCGTTGCTGATCTCTCATTTGTCTTAATCAGACTTTAGTGGTCTTCGAGGTCTGTAGGCATAGAAAAGAGTGTTAGCATAAGAGTGTTTATGATCAACGGTGCATGCCACTGTGTTTCTGCTAACATGCTGAAAATAGAGTTCATATCTTTCTGACACGACTCTGAGATATGTATGTAGCCTTTTTGTCAGAAGATATTTGACTTTTCATTAGGTGCCAAACATATTTGAAACATCTGAATTTAAAGGAAATCGATGGTTACATGAAGTCGATGTTTGGACAAAATCGATGTTTACATGAAAGCAAATCGATGTTATAAGTATAGGCAAATCGATGTTTGACTTACCAAATCGATGTGAGAAGCAACTCGTTGTTTCTTACTTATGAAATCGTTATGATGATCAAATCATTATGGCAAGCAAATCGATGTGAAACTTATCAAATCATTGTGAAGCCTTAGCGAATCGTTATAGAAGGCAAATCGATGTGAGAGCAAATCTTTGCGCTCACTTATTGAATCATTATGAGAACCAAATTGATATGAGAGTAAATCGTTGTTCTCATTATGAAATCGTTGCACGATAAAATCGATGTTTCACTTAACGAATCGTTACACGATCAAATCGTTGTGTAACTTATGAAATCGTTGTTAGTGAAATCGATGTGGCACTTTGAATAGAAATCGATGTATATTAAATGAACATCGATTTAGCATTTTAGTGCACCTTATTGCATCCATGTGAGACTTAGCATTTTGCTATGAGATTGATGCGACACAGATGATACAAGATATTCAATAAATTAATTAACCATAAATTTTGTTATCACAAAGATATACTTGATATTATCATAAGTTTTGTTATCACCAAAATACAAGGACAAACATAGAGTGGTTCAAAACATTGTCTAAGAAAGAATTCAATAGAGTGTCACATGTAAATCCTCTAAAGAAATGTGAAATAAACTAAAAATAACTTATGAAGGTACAAATAAAGAAAAAAAAAACAAACTAGAATAGACATTCTGGTTTCACAATATGAACAATTTGAAATGTTGCCAAGTGAAAACATTACTCAAATGTATAATAGATTCATTGATATAACAAATGGTTTAAGTTCATTAGGAAAGAACTATATAGATGAAGAAATAGTTGGAAAAATTCTCAGATCTTTAACTCAATCATGGACTCCTAAGGTAACCGCAATAGAAGAAGCAAATGATCTCATTGAACTCTCTCTAGATAAATAATAGGATCTTATGGCTCATGAAATTAACATGGAAAGGTTTTCTGAAAGTACTTCGAAAAAGAAAATGCTTAATGCTTTGAAAGTTGTAGCCTCTTCTTCTTCCTCCTCTGAAGAATCTAAAGAAGATTCTGAAGATAATAACAGTGAAGCCATACTATCAAGAAAGCTTTAAAGAATACTTGTCAAGATGAAGAAATATGGTTCAAAGAGATATTTCAAGAAGAAAAGGAAGAAAGAACCTATTTGCTATGAATGCAAATAGCTAGGACACCTAAAATCAGAGTTTTCCAAGCTCAAGAAGAATGATGAGGCTGAGAAGTTTGAAAAGAAGAAAGGTAAGGAAAAGAAATATAGGAGATATAAGAAGAATCCGAACAGGAAGTAGCAAATCTAGCCCTTATGGTAGGACTAGCTCAAGTAAATTCTAAAATTTCATTTACTTCAAGTTCAAAATCCGATTTAGATAGTTTAGAAGATGTTTTTAATGAGTTATATATAAATATAAGAGTCTCATAAAAGAATTAAAATTTCTTAAACTAAATTTTGTTAATGGAGAAAAATCTAACACCATCTTAAAATCTGAGATAGAAAAATTAAAAGAACAACTAACTAAAACTAAAAAAACAAACAGTTTATTATGTGAAGATTTAAAAGCTAAAAATTGTAAGATCATGGAACTCGAAAATAAGCAAAACGAATTTAAGAATGAAGAAAAATTAAAAGAAGAAAATGATTATCTAAGAGCATCTATAGATAAAATAATCAATTGTAAGACATCTCTAGTAGTAAGATTGAATGGTGCAAGAACAGGTACAAGAAGTATGGAGTAGGATATAAACCACCAATAAATAAAGAGAAATTTATTTATCTTGAATAGTATCCAACTCCTAAATTTATAAAAGAAAAGTTAATTGGATAATATAGAGAAGTAAATCAACATTAATACAAACAGAAAATGAAAAATAATAGGAGAACACAATCAAAGCAAGTATGTAATTTATGTTGCGTTCATTGTAACCAGTTAGGACACACTATAAGAACATGCACGACTAAACATTTGCATTCACTTCTGAAAAGTAACCATCAAGGACCCAAGAAAATTTGGGTACCAAAAGTTATAACTTCACTTTGTGTGTAGGACCGTCTGAAAGCATCTAAATGGTACTTAGATAGTGGATGCTCAAGACATAGGATAAGAGATAGAAGGTTATTACAAATTTTAGAAGTGAAATTGGCTAAGTTACATATGGAGATAATGGAAAAGGCAAAGTTATTGGATGTGGAACGATATGAACAAGCATAACTCATAAGCATCACTCAACTATGTGACAGAGGTCACTTAGTAAAATTTCAGAATGATAATTTTATAATTCTAAAGGGTGAGAAAATAGTCTTTGGAGCTCATAGAATGAAGAATCTGTATAAACTTCAATTGGCAGAACTAAAAGAAGTCAACTTGTGTCTTGCAACCACCAAAGAAGAGGAGACTGGCTTATGACACAGAAGACTATAACATGCAAGCACTTCAGTCATTTAGACATTAATCAAGTATGATCTAGTTGAAAGTCTTCCAAAGATGAAATTGAAGAAGTCTGAAATCTGTACAACCTGTGCAAAAAGAAAGTAGACCAAGACATTCTTTCAATCCAAGACAATGGTAACAACTTCGAAGCCATTGGAGCTAATTCATATGGATTTATTTGGACCTATGAGAACTGCAAGTCTTGAAGGAAAATACTATGGCTATGTTATTATTGATGATTACACAAGGTTTACTTGAGTATCATTCTTAGAAGCCAAATCAGAAATATTCTCAGCTTTCTTAAAATTTAGTAAAATAGTACAGAAAAGTAAGAAATATGAGATTATCAGTATTAGATCAGATCATCGTGGAGAATTCAAGAATGAGGACTTTGTCAATTTTTGTGTAGAAAATGACATTGAACACAATTTCTATGCACTAAGAACACCTCAACAGAATAGAGTAGCAGAAAAGAAGAACAGAACACTACTGGACATGGCTAGAATAATACTTTGATAGTACAATCTACAAAGATATTTTTTGGATAGAAGTAGTGAACACAATCTGCTACATCATCAACATGAGCATGATCATACTAATATTGAAGAAGACACCATATGAACTTTACAAGGACAAAAAGCCAAACATCAGTCATCAATGACCATTTGCTTCTAAGTGTTTTGTTTTGAACAATTCTAAAGAAAGTTTAGGGAAATTAGATGCTAAAAGTAATGAAAGATTTTTGTTAGGATATGTTTCGAAACCAAGAGAATATTGGGTATTTAACAGAAAAATATTAGTAATTGAACAAACAGTTCATGTGTTATTTGATGAAGCTAATTCTTCTATAAAAAGAATAGAAGAAGATGTTGTTGAAGATTTGTGCAGAGATCTAGAACAAACCTCACTGGAAGAAGATGAAGAGAAAAAGGAAGATCCTCCACTAGAAGAATTATAACAAGAAGAAGAAGCACACAAAGAACTATCAAAGGAATTACGATATCACAGAGATCATCTAAAAGAAAACATTATAGGTTGTAAGGCCCTAGAATTTTACTCTCTTATATATGTGTATGATTTTGTGAAGAAATTTTGCTTGTGTGTGTATGAATACAAATATACATATATACTATTTGATGTATTGTTGTAAATATGTGTATATATATATTTTATTGTACATGTTATTTATTTACATTACATAAATAGTATTATTTAATGTATACATTGTATATTCCATGTGCATGCATTGCATAAATATGATTTTCTATAGTTTTTAAGTTCTGGCAAAGCGACCAGTAGGCGTCCACATGAATGGACGTTAACCTCAAGTCAGCGGCCACATCGATGGACGCCAACTCCAGTTTGGCAGCCAGTGATGTTGACGTTAGTCTCCCAGACCTGTTGCATTTTCATATCCGAAAACGCCTCCGATATTGTCGCCCTTGGTTTAGGAAACCGTTCCCCAATGGTAACCTAGCCTGCCCTAAGCACGTCTTCGACCCTAACTCTATAAAAGACCCAGTTGGGGCGCTGTTGGGTCCTTTTGACTCTTTTGTCAAAAACCCTAACTTTCATGTGCGAAACCTGATCTTTGAACCCATGGATCTGGTGATTTGAAGCATCATCCGACATTCTTCTTCGACTGGGAGGAAGTCTGGGCATCGAGGATCGTCTTCCCAACCCGGTGTACCTTAAAGATCATGATCAAAGCCCGGATTTGATGGATTTCGGGGACTCTTTGGCTCAGGCCGAGGAGGGCTTCTCTGACTTGATTCGCTGTTTGTAGATTTGTTTGAAGGCAAGTAAATCCTCTACATTGACCATACGTATGTCTAGTAGGTCCTAGGGAATTTTACGGATTTTATTCGTGTCCTGGAACCCCCTTTCTCTTTGATTTTTGTGAGTTTTGTCTGTTTTTCTACAGACAGGAACTTAACGGCAAGCTTTGATGCTGTTAAGATCCAAAGTTGGCGGCGGCATTTGTTGCCGTTAACTGGTAGGCAGCCACCTGCGTGTCATTCAGTTCTTCAGGCAGGGACAGTAGGTCTGTCTGCCCTTCATAAATTATTTTCCGTACTTCTGCGCATGAGGATATACTGTAATTTTTATATGTTACATAATACATCTAGAGAATCATGTTGTAAAATTTCTATGAAATTTCGTTGAATGTTTTATTTATTAAAATTCTCTGAATTAACTATCAGACAGGGTTTTAATAATTGTAAATTTATGTTTATGTGATTCATGTGGAAATTGAGTGTCCTAGAATTTTTGTATGATGTGTATAGATGTCAATTTATACCACGGGATTTAGGAAATTTTCTGATGTTCATGTAATTAATTAAAATTTTTGAACTGTAAAATAGTAAGTATGCACGATTAGTTTTAAATCTTCAATAAATTGTATGATGCCAAATAAATTCACAAGAATTGTATGTAGCATCATGACTATTGTATACAAGTTTTAGAACAGAGGAATATGTACTTGGCACTGTGTAACATGCTTAATTGATGACTTCATAAATTAGGCAGAATACATGTTTTATTTATCATAAATTGTGTATGGCTCCGAAAAATATGAAATTTTGTATGCATGATGCTTTATCTGTAAATGGTCAGTAGTTAAAATTTCATCTAAATTGGACAACAGTAGGTACTGGATTCATTATTTCATCATGAAAAGATTAATTAGAGCATGTTTAGAGTAATTAACGATAATCTAGTTAATTGCAGCATGATTTGAATCAAATTATGATTGTTTAACTCTGTAAATAGTAGTACCATGCTAGGTAAACCTGAAATATGTGATTTTGTGTGAGCATGGAACATGTGTTTAAAACAACATATTAAGTGTGTGTTTTAAAATGAGAAAAACGTGTAAATGTGCCATGGGTGACACTGCTACCTTAGAGGGCTGAGGAGCTGTACCGTAGTAAAGTCCCTATGGGAAGGTTCATATGAGTAAGAGAAATCACATGGGCATTGGGAGAAAATCCTGGAGGCGGACAAGTACCGCTGGTTAGGGTGGAGAGTGCTTCTCCCAGTTCTGCGCAGTAACCAAGATTTATCACTGAAATGCCTAGGTGATAGATATGTGTGTGATGTGATAAGTGTGTCCTTCTAGAGGTGGTTCGGACTATGTGTCATGGCATATAATGAGAATAATGTGATTTTGTATATATGTGACATTGTGCATGTGTAAATGATCATGTGTAAATGTGAACTAGTGTGATAATATATGAATGGTGAACCAAATGTAAATGTGTTTTATTTATGTCAATACAACAAGCTTATTGTGTTTATAAAAGTGATATGCATGTGGAAAAGTACATAGAAACCATGTTAGGAACATTCTTCCTTTATGTGTAAAACTCCATGTTTAATTGCCATTATGATACAACAGGAATGTGAATTTAAATATTATGTTAAAAATTGTGTAGAAAGCATGTGGTAGGCTTATCATTGTGACATGAACATAAACCATGTACTATGTGTCATGAAATTGATAGAAGTATCATGTTAGGTTTTTCTTAAAGATTGTTTAAATCCACATTCATGTACCTATGAAATTGTTAAAGAATAAAATGCCATGTGATGTATGTATGCTTAAAGTATGAGAAATTACTTGCTGTGTCTTTGGACTCATTCTTGCTTCGGCGTACAGGTGCAGGTGTCTCTACTTCTTCCGAGGAGTTGGTTCGGAGTGACTCGGAGCGAGAGTAGGAGATTGCTTGTGGAGATATCGATATTATACTTTTCATTTCATAGTATGTAATAAAGGAGGACTTGTACTACATTGAATTCATGTAATTTATTTAGCTGCAAGTTGTGGACAATGTACTTCTTTTAAATTTCTCAATCATTAAATAGTTAGTTTCTTTTTGTACTATATAGACTGTGGATAAATGTGGATGATGGAATAAGATAATTATTTCCAGTTTTTTATTCCACTGTTATGTGTTCATACTTATCTACATCTCGACCTAATAATGTGATGGGTAAATGTCCCACTGTGGCAACGCTCTCTATATCGAAGTGGGTTGGTATAACCGTACCGGTATAAGGAGGGTGATGATCTGATCATCCCCATGTAATTATAATTAATTACATATTTATTTTGGTGATTAACAAAACAATATCAATGTTTTCTAACATGCATTCTATAAGTCTTAAGCACAGGAAATAAACAAGGAAAATCAAGCACATATGGTAAGTACTAAATACTTTAGTCAATAAGCTAGGTAAGTGCATTTCTCTAAGCCCACATCGACTTCTGCTGAAAGTCACAACAATTTCATAAGTGTTTTAATGATTTCCTTGTAAGACTGAAAAGTCATGTTGTTTCAAACAAGTCGATCCTGTAACGATTCTATAAGTCATCGTAACGATTTCTTTAAAACTTGTAACGACTTGTCTGTCGCAACGATTCTATAAGGAATCATAACGATTTCTTTAGAACTCGCATCAACTTGCTCGCCGTAACGATTTCTTAAGTAATCATAACGATTTCTTTAGAACTCGCAACGACTTGCTCGCCGTAACGATTTCTTAAGTAATCATAATGATTTCTTTAGAACTCGCAACGACTTGCTCGCTGTAACGATTTCTTAAGTAATCATAACGATTTCTTTAGAACTCGCAACGACTTGCTCGCCGCAACGATTTCATAAGTCATCATAACGATTTCTTCAGAACTCGCAACGATTTACTTTATATAATGATTTGTTAAGTGTTTCACAACGATTTCTTCAGTGAACACAACGATTTGCTTTATATAACGATTTGTTAAGTGTTTCACAACGATTTCTTCAGTGAACACAATGATTTGCTTTATATAACGATTTATTAAGTGTTCATATTAAATCCTACAGTCAATGTAACGATTTGCTATGACTCATAACGACTTGGTCAAACTGACTTGTTCATAACGATTTCATAAGTCATATAGTCATCGATTTTATGTCTTACATCGACTTGATACTCTCTTTCTTCAAGAAGCGTTGACTAGTCAAAGTCCATGTATATCTCTCTGACACTCCTGCATTTATGAGATCTGAACGTACCTCTGCATGCATGCAGACGATATCGTCCATTATCATGCTTACTCTGTATACGTCTTTTAGATTTAGCTATTTGACTTTACTATTTTGATGACTATTTCTTTCAACGATGACTGACATCAGAGACAACTTAGTTGTCCGCCGTTCAAAATTTAAATTTGTATAGATCTCTGATCCAGTTCCACTTTACAACGTTGGACAAATTAGAAGCCAAAGGATATCTCAGAAGATCTCATCTCTTTGCGTGCACAAGTGATCAAAAGGCTGTTGACTGGAAGCTTCCAAGCATCATTCAGTCTAACGTCTACTTAAGAGAGAGACAATGGACACTTCAACGTATATATTTCAAATTGGAGATATAAATACAAGACAGAAGATCAGAAGAAAGATATACAGATATACAACGATAGATTGAAAAACCTGGTTCAAGCTTTTCGAAAAGATTTCCAGAGCCAAGAACCTCATTCCACTTTGCTTTCGCTCTTTGCTCTCCTCGCTGTAGTAAAAATCTTGAGAGAGCTTGTGCAGTCCTGAGAGAGCCTCTTGTTTATTTCTTCTGCTCTCAGTACTGCTTGCTTCAGATCTTAGCTTGGTGAAGCTTGATCTAGGGGCTGAAATTCTTTTCATTCCGTTTGTATTGTATTCCCTTCGGTGTGAAGGAAGACCTGGTGGGAGCCAGGGTGTAGTATTCCCTTCGGTTCAAAGGAAGACCTGGTGGGGTATCCAGGGTGGTGTACTTCCCTTCGTGTGAAGGAAGACCAGCTGAGCTGGGTGTTTGTTGTGTCCATAGGGGGACTGTACCCTAGTTAGTGGAATCCTGAGTTGTTGCTCAGGGATTGGACGTAGGACTCCTAAGGAGAGGAAGTCCGAACCAGGATAATTCTTGCGTTGTGTGTTTGTTTTCTTGTGTGATTGCCTTTCGAACTAACAACTACTAACCTCTATTGAAGAACGTTGTTGTGTGAATGTTTTTGATTTACAGGTACTAATCAATTATTTTTAAAAGACCCATTCACCCCCCCTCTAGGATCGTCAACTGGGCAACAAGTTGTATCAGAGCTAGTCTCTTCGACAAAGAAGTAGATCCAACGATCTGAAGTACAAAGATCCATGGCAGCCCAAAGTCACAACGAACATTAGTCTGTCAACCGACCACCATTGTTCGATGGAGAGGATTACACATATTGGAAAACCAGAATGGAGTATTTTCTGCAAGGCCACGATTATCAGATTTGGTCCATAGTAGAAGAAGGTGATCTCCTGGTCACAAACGAGAAAGGTCAATGGACAAACGGGAAAAAGATTTCCTTGAATTGTAAAGCGAAGAGTATACTGTGTTGTGCACTGAGTAAAAAGGAATTCAACAGAGTGTCAGCCTGCAAATCCGCAATGGAGATGTGAGAAAAGCTCAGAATCACCTACGAAGGCACAAACAAGGTGAAGGAAACAAGTATAGATATTCTTGTAACACAATACGAGAGATTTCAAATGCAGTCAGGTGAGTCCATAACCCAAATGTTCAGTAGATTCACAGATATCACAAATGGGTTAGCTGGACTAGGAAAGACCTATGAAATGGGAGACATGGTCAGGAAAATTCTTAGATCTTTACCATCCTCATGGACTCCAAAAGTAACAGCCATTGAGGAGGCTAATGATCTAAAGAGAATGTCATTGGAGAAGCTCGTTGGGTCACTTATGGCCCATGAGATCAATATGGAAAGGCTAGGAGAGTCCTCAAGTAGAAAGAAGCACTCCAATGCTTTAAAAGCTGAAGAAGACTCACCAGAAGCAAGCTCAGATGAGAGTGAGAGTGTTGAGGACAGTGAAAATGAGGAAGCAATGCTCTCTAGAAGATTGCAACGGATTCTAGCTGAGAAGAAGAAGTTCCAATCTGGTAGAAGGCACTTCAAAAGAAACAAAGATTTCAAGAGACCAGATGCAAAAGATCTGAAGAAAGAGAACCCATCTGCTATGAATGCAAAAAACCAGGACACATCAAAGCTGAGTGTCCAAGATTCAAGAAGCCGGAGTTCAGGAAGAAAGAAAGCTCCAAGAAGTTCAGAAAATACAAGAAGAAGGCGATGGCAGCAGCATGGGAAAACAGTAGCGACTCAGACAGTGAGTCAAGCTCCTGCAGCGATGAAGAAGAAGCCAACTTGGCCTTCATGGCTAATACTGAAGAAAAGGTAACCTCTGATTCTTCTTTTGATTCCTGCAACGATTCTGATTCAGACAATTTAGAGGAAGCATTCAACGAATTGTATAATAAATATAAAGAAGTAACTAAACTGTTAAAAGCAAGTAAGAAAAACAGTGCTTGTCTAGAAAACACTAACTCAGATCTGAAAACAGAGAATGAGGAATTAGAAAAACAAATAACTGAACTTAAAAGAAGAAATGAATTACAATGTGAGGATCTAAAAGCTAAGAATGAACAATAATTAAACTTGAAAAAGAAGCAAGCTCAGATGAACTGAAAACTGAAATTAAGATACTAATAGAAGAAAATATTAGTTATCTAGCATATTGGAAAAATTTACAAATGGCAAAAACTCCCTCATATTAAAAGGTGCTAGAAGATCAGGTAAAAAGAAAAATGGATTAGGATATATACCTCTAGATAATGAAGAAACTATAATTCATCCTAAAATATACCCAACACCAAAATTTGTACCCGAACAAGATATAACATATAAGGCTAACTTTAAATATATTGAAAGAGTTACTAAAACATCATGTTGTAGCCACTGCAACAAGTTAGGTCACATAAAAGAAATATGTCCAACAAGACATAAGAAATGGATAATAAAAGGAAAAGTCGATGATACGAACCCTTCAGGACCCAAAAGAATTTGGGTACCTAAAACTTGATGGTTTTATTTCAGGGCAACACTCGAGCATCCAAATGGTATTTGGACAGTGGATGCTCAAGGCACATGTCAGGGAACCAGAAGCTGTTCACCCATCTCCAAGCTGAAGAAGGAACAGTCACCTATGGAGACAATGGGAAAGGCACAGTCATTGGCAGTGGTTCCATGAGCAACAAAGGAAAGATAGTCATTGAAGATGTACTGCTAGTCAAAGGGCTGAAGCACAATCTAATTAGCATCAGCCAGCTTTGTGACAGAGGCCATCAGATTCAGTTTCAAGAGTCAAAGTGCAGCATATTAAAGGATGGAGCAGTAATTTTCGAAGCCAATAGAGAGAAGAATCTATACACACTCCATCTTGAAGAACTCAAGGATCAAGATGTCTGTCTGGCAGCAAACAAGGATCAATCTACTGAATTGTGGCACAGAAGACTAGGTCATTGCAGCATAGATGGGATGAGAAAATTACTAAAGAAAAATCTTGTGGAAGGACTGCCAAAGGTCAGTGCAAAAATAGAAGGTGTCTGTAGACCTTGTGCTAAGGGAAAGCACACCAAGAGCTCCTCCAAGTCAAAGATAGTAGTAACCACCTCAAAACCCTTAGAACTCCTTCACATGGATCTATTTGGGCCAATGAGGACTACCAGTCTTAGAGGAAAGAACTTTGGATTTGTCATAGTTGATGATTACTCAAGATTCACATGGGCGTCATTCCTAGAGCATAAGGATGACACATTTGAAAACTTTGTCAGTTTCAGCAAGAAAGTCCAGAAGGATCAAAAGTTCAGCATTGTGTTTATCCGATCAGATCATGGTGGTGAATTTCAGAATGAAAAATTTGCTAAGTTCTGTGATGATCAGGGAATTGAGCATAATTTCTCAGCACCAAGGACACCACAGCAAAATGGAATTGCTGAGAGAAAGAATAGAACTCTATTGGATATAGCAAGAACAATGCTGTCTGAATATGATCTGCCAAGGTATTTTTGGGCCGAAGCAATCAACACAGCAAGCTACATTATCAACAGAGTTATGATCAAACCAATCCTGAAGAAGACTGCATATGAACTGTTCAAAGGAAAGAAGCCAAAAATCAGTCATTTTAGAACATTTGGTTGTCTTTGCTTCATCCACAACAATGGAAAAAGGGACATTGGTAAGTTGGATGCCAAATCAGATGAAGGCATCTTTATGGGGTACACCTCTAAACCCAAAGGCTATAGAGTATTTAATAAACGCACTTTATTAATTGAACAGTCTGTACATATTATTTTTGGTGAAACTAACCCTTCCTTGAGAAAGGAAGAAGATAGTGATAATGATGATGCAGATGAGCTGTCCAAGAAACTAAAGAATACATCAATTGAGGACAAGGATGATCCACCTCTGGAAGACATGCAACAAAAGGAAATTACACATGAAAATATTCCAAAGGAATGGAGATACAAGAAAGATCACCCACTCGAAAATATTATTGGTGATCCATCTGTAGGGGTAAGAACAAGAGGTAATGTAATTCCTTGAAATTACCTAGCATTTGTTTCTCAAATAGAGCTGAGGACAGTCAATGAAGCTCTTTGTGATGAATCTTGGATATTAGCCATGCAAGATGAACTAAATCAGTTCAAGAGAAACCAAGTATGGTCACTTGTTCCTAGACCATTAGACCATCCAATTATTGGCACCAAATGGGTGTTCAGAAACAAGTTGGATAAGGCTGGTGTAATCTTAAGAAACAAGGCCAGACTGGTAGCTCAAGGCTATTCTCAAGAGGAAGGCATAGATTTCGATGAAACCTATACACCTGTAGCTAGGCTTGAGGCCATTAGAATACTACTAGCATATGCATCAACATTAGACTTAAAACTATTTCAAATGGATGTCAAATCTGTATTCTTAAATGGTTTTATAAAAGAGGAAGTTTATGTGGAACAACCCCTGGGTTTTGATGACACATAATTTCCTAATCATGTTTTCAAACTCCATAAGGCTTTGTATGGTTTAAAACAAGCGCCTAGAGCCTGGTATGAAAGACTTAGCTCTTTTCTTTTAAACCATGGCTTCAGTAGAGGTCAAGTAGATAGCACTCTCTTCATAAAATCTAGGGTCAAACACATATTATTAGTGCAAATTTATGTAGATGACATAATCTTTGGTTCCACTGATGAATCCCTCTGCAAGTATTTTGAGAAGCTTATGCAGGGAGAATTTGAAATGAGCATGATGGGAGAGCTAATTACTTCCTTGGACTACAAATCAAACAAGGAAAGAAGGAACTCACATCTACCAAGCAAAGTACACAAAAGAACTCTTGAAGAAATTTGGATTTGAAAATACCAAGCCACTGTCAACACCAATGAGTACATCAACAAGGTTGGACAGTGACAAAGATGGTAAGAAGGTAGATCAAAAGGTCTACAGAGGTATGATTGACTCATTACTTTATTTAACAGCTAGTAGACTTGATATTCTATTTAGTATCTGCATGTGTGCTAGGTATCAAGCAGATCCTAGAGAATCACATTTGACCTTAGTAAAAAGAATATTTAGATATTTAGCTAGAACCCATGACTTAGGTCTATGGTATCCAACATCGTGTGACATACTTTAGTAGGATACTCTGATGCTGATTATGCTGGATGCAAAGTAGATAGAAAAAGCACCAGTGGTTGTTGTCAATTTCTTGCAGGGTATTTGATATCCTGGTCCTCAAAGAAACAAAATTCAGTAGCACTGTCTAAAGCTGAAGCTGAGTATGTGGCTGATGGAAGTTACTGTACACAACTTGTAACGTCACGTGCTTTCCCGGATCCATGCGGATCATGTGTGTTGTGGATGTGGCGGCCGTTGTGAGGCCAGTGTGAGTGGTTGTGTGGAATGTGTGGTTTGGATGTGTGGTTGTTCAGGTGAGGTGCAGGTTTGGTTCTGAAATGGAATAGGACCTGCTGCAGTTGAGTTAGAGTTGACGGCCAGGTGTGGGTTGACTTGTTGGCGTCCAGGTAAGTGGCCATTGACTGCATGAATTAACGACAATCTTGATGGACGTCTAGCCTTGGCTGTCTGATTGGCGACACTAGGGTTGACGCCAATCTGTATGACCTGCAGAATATAGTCTACCCGAGAGCAGTCTCCTCAGCCCAATCCCCCTCTCCCCTGCCTGGATTTCATGCCTTTTGCTTTCCCAATGCTTCCAATTGTTGTAAAAGAATAATTAAAGAAACGTGGAACGTGTGGCGGTGACGAATCGTGCGAGGAAACGCCGGTGCGAGGCGTGATTCCCATGGGAGCTCGTGGAGGGTTCGATGTGGATTGGGAGATTTCGGGAGGTTAAGCGTGTGCTGGGGTAGGGAATGACCCTTGTAATTTCTATAGGTTGTAATAATATAGTTAGAAAACATGAATCTGCATGAAAAGACAATTTTCGGTAGCGGTATCCATGCGGGGTATATGGGTGGTTTGAGTAATTTAGCAAACCAATCGTGTTGTTTTGAATTGTTTGGGATTCATGCATATCAGAGGAAGCGTTTGCTCATATTTTCTTGATGATTACGGGATCAAGTATGCCTGCAGAATCAGTTAGGGTTTCTGTAGGAACTGGAGTCGAGGAGCTTGGCGTCAACATCGTTGGACGCCAGGTTCTTCAGCTGGGAACTAGACGGCCAGATACCTTGCCGTTTACATCCCATCGACGGCAGTCGATGTTGCCGTCAGCATGATTTTGCTTTAAATATTATATAATGAATATCTGTGGTATTAAGCGGTGCAACGATAATCGTGGTGCACCCAGTGCCCGTATTTTCTGGGACCAGCGTACTGAGTACGCCGTTGGTTGGTTCTTTACGTGTTTAAGTGGTGTTCACGTGTGGTGAACTACTAGTGCACGAGGTTTGTGCGAGACTTCACGTGGTTTGTGTGTGACGTGCACGTGGGTTTGTGTACGTGGCAAGTAGTACGATGCCTACCGTGGTTACCTCTCCAGTTGGGTGCCCCAGGTTCTTTGTGAGCCAGGCTGTTAGCTTGGGGCTTGTCCCGGTACTTGTGTTGTACCGTCGAGGTCTGTGTCGTCTGACCTGGACACCCTCACTCCTGTGTTTGAGTTGTACGTCTGGCTGAGGGAAAGACGAAAGTGGGACAGTGACACTTGTGTTTGTCTTTAGTCACTTGTAGCGCGCTCGTAGTTGGGGGTACGGACACTAGTAGTTGACACTGGTCCCCAGCTAGTCCTTTTCCAGTGCCTCACTCTAGCGAGCCCGGGCCAGGGTCTCTGGAGGTGCCAGGCATGGGCCTGTGACTGTGTGGTCCGCAGGTGGTGGTGTTTAGTTGGTCTCCACAGTTGCTTGACCTTTTCACATGGAGCGGTAGCTGGACCTTTCGTCCGTGGCTGCGAGACTGAGAGGTAGACCTGTGTTAGCTTGTTCGAGTCAGTTTCTGGTGTCGCTAACCAATTCACGTGGCTCAGTTTGGCTGTCTCTACTTTAGCTTGTACACCTGTACTGGTTTGCCGTTTAATTATTACAATTGTTTACGTAGTCGGCAGACGGTGAGTACTTTCACAGCTTCATATCCTGCTTAGTTGTTCTATAATTGTTGGTACTGTTTACTGCTTTGTACCTGTGGTTTTGGTTTGCTCGGTTTTGGGGGAGTTCCCTACTAGCCAATGACTAGCGAGGCTCACCCCTACCCCCACAGGTGAGAGCGAGGAGGACGTTTCACGACCGTCGTCCAGTTCAGAGCGTGCCGTAGCGGTGCAGGATCGGTACCTCCAGCTGTGTAGTAGCAGCTCCAGTAGGTAGTGTAGTCAGTTGTTTATTTTCTTCAATTGTACCTCGGGGTATGCCCAGGCTCTTATACTTCTTTTCAGTTTTGTGGAAATATGGCTATGTAACTTGTGAAATATATATTAAATATGGTGTGTTCCTTTGTGTTTAGACGGACTGTGGTTTGGTATCCCTTGCGAGGCTTCGGCTGTTTCGCGGGAGGCGGACTCGGATCAAGTACGTTATTGGTTTAACAGGCTAGGCCGAGGTGTTCCGCCACAGTTGGTATCAGAGCGAGGTCCGTGTTAATAAAAGGGAACTAGAAAGATACATAGCCTTATTTCGGTCTTGTACACTACTGGTAGGGACCCTGGGTTTTGATAATTTGTTATTTGATTTTTGTTTGGTGTTTTGTTTATGTAGAAATTTTGGAATGGCTGATAGAAGAGATTGGGGTGGTGGAGGAGATGATCCGGAGGAAAGTACCCAGCGTATGATAGAAAGAATTTGGGAGAGCCTTACGGATATTCGGTCGAGGATGGATCAGCAGGCGCCGGTACCACCGGTTGCAGTGCCACCTGGGGATGGAGAGACTGTACCTGTAGCTCCAGTCCTGCCAAGAGTAGAGGTGCCTTTTGCAGCACCAGTGCCACCACCACCACCAGTGCTGATAGCAAAAGAACCAGTGATGCAGGTGGAGAAGTTTCTGAGATTGCAGTCGCCTACTTATTCAGGAGGGCTGAATCCAGATACAGCAGAGCACTGGGTTCATGAGATTGAAAGAGTTTTTGCAACTATGAGATGTCCGGCAGCAGATAGAGTTGTGTTAGCTGCTTATTAGTTGAGAGGTTTTGCATTAGAATGGTGGCGACTGAAGATGCAGACCACCTTTGCAGGCAGGACAGAGGAGGCTATTACTTGGTCGGAATTTCTCGATGTATTTAACGATACATTCTTTCCGATTCAAGTGCAGCAAGTGAAAAGAGAGCAGTTTTGGACGCTCCAGCAAGGTAACTCTTCAGTTTTAGAGTACCAGATGAGATTTATGGCACTTAGCCGTTATGCGCCTTATGTAGTTTCAGATAATAATATGATGGTTGAGTACTTCATTAGAGGTTTGAGAGTGGAGTTGCAGGATGCGATAGTACCTCTCATATGCAAGACAGTGGAAGAAGCAGCCCAGAGAGCAGCTACATTGGAGAGGTCTATTCGGACTCGTCAGGTGGGCGAGTCAGGTTCAGGTAGTTTTCGGCTACCGCAGCAGTCAGTGGGTGCAAGTAAGGGCAAAGCAGCAGCAGGACCTTCTTCATCAGGCTTTGGAAAATGGGGCCAGAAATTGAAGCAAGCATTTAAAGGAAAAGGAAGAGGATGGGGAGGTCGTCCGCAGTTTCAGCAAGGTCGTGGTAGGCCTGAGGTGGAGGAGTCGCAGCAGAGTACTGCCGGGCAGCCTATTACTCCACCAGGGTATCGGTGTTATAATTGTAATCAGCCGGGGCATTTGATCCGCAATTGTCCCTATCCGAGAGAATATGGGTATGGAAGAGGTGTGCAGCAGCAGCAGCAGCCTCAGTAATTTCAGCAGCAGCCACAGGCAGGTCGCGGCAGAGGAGTACCGCGCAGCAGCGAGGAAGAGGCCGGGTTATGGCTATCACCCGAGCCCAGGCGGAGGCATCGAATATGATAGAAGGTACTCTACCTCTTTATAATTACTCAGCAAGAGTCTTATTTGATTTGGGTGCCTCTCATTCTTTCATTTCTGAAGAATTTCTGGATTGTATAGCTCATCCTTTAGAGGAGAAGTATTGTGAGTTAGTAGTGGAGGTTCCTTCGGGTGAGTTCCTACTCACTTCAAGCTATATAGATGAAGCTCCTGTTATGATTGAAGGGAATCAGATGCCGGGTCGGTTGTATGCCCTGCAGTTGTCAGATTATGATATTATTTGGGTATGGATTGGCTTGAGACTTATGGAGCAATGTTAGATTGCAGAAAGAAAAGGATCAGATTTGTCATCCTAATGGTGCAGTATTTGAATATCAAGGTATGCCTTTTTACCTCTAAGTTTCTAATTTCTGCAATTAAAGCTAGAAAGTTGATAATGCTGGATGTGTGGCTTATCTAGCCTCGGTAAGTCTGGTAGAAGCTAGTCAGCCAGTGGAAGCAGTTCCCGTGGTTAGGGAATTTGCTGATGTTTTCCTGAGGATTTGTCTGTTTTAGCTCCACATAGAGAGGTGGACTTTACCATTGAGTTGCTGCCAGGTACCATGCCGATTTCTAAAGCTCCATATCGGATGGCACCAGCAGAGCTTAAAGAATTGAAAAAGCAATTAGAAGAATTGTTGCAGAAAGGGTTTATTAGACCGAGTCATTCCCCGTGGGGAGCGCCGGTTTTATTTGTGAAAAGAAAGATGGAAGTTTTCGGATGTGTATTGATTATAGAAAGTTGAATGATGTGACCATTAGAATAAGTACTGTTGCCGACGATAGATGATCTGTTTGATTAGTTTCAATCAGCAAAGGTATTTTCTAAAATTGATTTGAGGTCCGGGTACCATCATTGAGAATCAAAGAGGAGGATATAGATAAGACAGCTTTCAGAACCAGATATGGTCACTTTGAGTTTGTGGTTATGCCATTTGGGTTGACTAATGCTCCTGCAGGTTTTATGGATGATGAATAGAATTTTCATCCATATTTAGACCAATTCATTGTGGTCTTTATTGATGATATTCTGATTTATTCCGCATCTGAAGAGGAGCATGCAGCTCATTTGAGGTTTACCCTGCAGTTGTTAAGGGATAACCAGTTGTTCGCTAAATTCAATAAGTGTGAATTTGGTTAAAAGAAATTCAGTTTCTGGGTCATGTTCTCAGCTAAAGGAGTAGCAGTGGACCCAAGTAAAGTGGAAGCAGTGATGAGATGGAAGTGCCTAAGACAATAACCGAGATTAGAAGTTTTCTGGGATTGGCAGGTTATTATAGGCGCTTTATTCAAGATTTTTCTAAGATTGCAGCACCTATGACTAATTTGACCAGGAAAGGGGTGCCATTTGTATGGTCCGGTGAATGTCAGAAAAGTTTTATGGAATTGAAGAAGACTTACATCAGCACCTATATTGACATTACGGCAGGGAGTGGTGGTTTTGTGTTGTATACTGATGCTTCAGGAGAGGACTTGGCGCAGTGCTTATGTAGCATGGCAAAGTAATAGCTTATGCGTCCAGGCAATTGAAGCCACCAGAGGAGAATTACCCCACTCATGATTTGGAATTGGCAGCAGTTGTGTTTGCTTTGAAATGTGGAGGCATTATCTGTATGGCGAGAGATTTGAGATCTTTACAGATCATAAAAGTTTGAAGTATATTTTCTCGCAGAAAGATTTGAACCTTCGCCAGCGCAGATGGATTGAATATTTAAAGGATTATGATTTCATTTGGCTTACCATCCGGTTAAGGCCAATGTTGTAGCATGCCTTGAGCAGAAAGGCATATATGAATCTGATGATGATTAAGAATGGAAGCTGTATGAAGAAGTAGTGGCTCCTTATATGTGCCCAGTAATCAGCGACGGGCAATACTAGCTGCTAGTGCTGTAGAGCCGTCTTTATATTGGCAGATTATTGAGGCTCAGAGAGCAGATGCAAGTTTAGCTGAAATTGTGAAAATGGAAGGAGTTACCATAGATGATAATTGTGTGGTCAGGCTCAGGGCAGGTTGTTTGTTCCTGCAGAAAGAGAGGTAAAGCAACGAGTATTGGAAGAGGCTCATAAATCTCGGTACACTATCCACCCGGGTAGTACTAAATGTACCATGATTTAAAAAAGCATTTCTGGTGGCCTCATATGAAGAAGAAATAGCAGAGTTTGTTGCAAGATGTGCTATCTCAGCAAATTAAAGCAGAGCATCAGAAGCATGGAGGTCTATTGCAACCGTTGCCCATTCCACAGTGGAAATGGGATGATATTGCTATGGATTTGTGGCAGGTTACCAAGATCGAGTTCCGGCATAATGGAATATGGGTATTTGTTGACAGATTAACCAAGGTGTGCAGATTAGTGGCAGTAAGTATGTCTTGGACAGTGGACAGATTAGCAAATATTTATGTTGAAAGAATTGTTCCACTGCATGGTATTCCGAAGACTATTGTGTCTGATAGAGATCCAAGATTTACTTCTGGTTTTGGAGAAGCCTGCAAAGAGTAATTGGTACTGAGCTGAGATATAGCTCCGCTTATCATCCCAGACAGATGGTCAGACAAAGAGGACTATCCAGACGATTGAAGATATGTTGCGAGCTTGTTGTTTAGTTTGGGGGTAGCTGGGAGCATCATTTGGGAATGGTTGAGTTGCCTACAATAATAGTTATCATACCAGTCTTGGGATGGCACCGTATGAAGCTTTATATGGAAGTCCATGTAGAACCCCATTGAACTGGCATGAAGGGGAGAAAGGCAGTTAGTGGGTCCTGAATTGATTCAGCAAACCACTGAAGTAGTGAAGCTTATTAAAAAAATTGTAGGCAGCTCAAAGCAGGCAAAAAAGTTATGCAGATATCCGGAGGAGACCACTTCAGTTTGAGTGGGAGATTTTGTTTCCTGAGAGTTTCTCCAAGTAAGGGTCATGAGATTTGGCAAGACTGGAAAGTTGAGTCCAAGGTATGTAGGACCTTTCCAGGTGATTGAGAGAAATTGGGAAACGCTTATAGGCTGGATTTGCTAGCAGATTTTGCAGGTTCATGATATATTTCATGTTTCTATGTTGAGAAAGTGCATTGAAGATCCAGCTCAAATAATCAGATATCAAGGTGGTGACCTGAAGCCGGATATGACTATCCTGAGTATCCGGTGCAGATCACTGATCGAAAGATAAAGAAATTGAGAAATAAAGAATTGAGCTAGTTAAAGTAAGATGGGAAATAGGTTGGGGGTGAGGATACCTGGGAGTTAGCCGAGGAGATGGCTAAAGGGTATTCCTATCTGTTTGAATAAGCTTTGTATTTCTTTTTAGATGATAGTGCTTGTAAAGTGTGTATATTTAAGTTGTTTGTGTTTGAGTTGTGTTATGAATTTTGAGGTCGAAATTTCTTTTTAGATGATAGTAATGTAACGTCGCGTGCTTTTCGATCCATGCGGATCATGTGTGTTGTGGATGTGGCGGCGTTGTGAGGCCAGTGTGAGTTGGTTGTGTGGAATGTGTGTTTTGTTCAGGTGAGTGTCAGGTTTGGTTCTGAAATGGAATAGGACATGCTGCAGTTGAGTTAGAGTTGACGGCCAGGTGTGGTCGTTGACTTGTTGGCGTCCAGGTAATTGGCCGTTGACTGCATGAATTTAACGGCAATCTGATGGACGTCTAGCCTTGGCGGTCTGATTGGCGACACTAGGGTTGACGCCAACTGTATGACCTGCAGAATATAGTCTACCGGAGAGCAGTCTCCTCAGCCCAATCCCCCTCTCCCTTGCCTGGATTTCATGCCTTTTCTTTCCCAATCTTCCAATTGTTGTAAAAGAATAATTAAAGAAACATGGAATTGTGGCGTGACGAATTGCGCGAGGAATGCCGTGCGAGGCGGAATCCCGTGGGAGCTCGTGGAGGGTTCGGTGTGGATTGGGAGATTTTGGGAGGTTTAAGCGTGTGCTAGGTAGGGAATGCCCTTGTAATTTCTATAGGTGTAATAATATAGTTGAAAACTGAATCTGCATGAAAAAGGAATTTCGGGTAGCGGTATCCATGCGGGGATATGGGTTTGAGTAATTTAGCGAACGAATCATGCTGTTTTGAGTTGTTTGGATTCATGCATATCAGAGGAAGTGTTTCCTCATATTTTCTTGATGATTATGGGATCAAGTATGCCTGTAGAATCAGTTAGGGTTTCTGCAGGAACTGGAGTCGAGAGCTTGGGTCAACATCGTTGACGCCAGGTTCTTCAGCTGGGAACTAGACGGCCAGATATCTTGCCGTTTACATCCCATCGACGCAGTCGATGTTGCCGTCAGCATGCTTTTGCTTTAAATATTGATATAATGAATATCTGTTGTATTAAGCGGTGCAACGATAATCGTGGTGCACCCAGTGCCCGTGTTTTCTCGGACCAGCGTACTGAGTACGCCGTTGGTTGTGTTCTTTACGTGTTTAAGTGGTGTTCAGTGTGGTGAACTAGCGTGCACGAGGTTGTGCGAGACTTCACGTGGTTTGTGTGTGACGTGCACGTGGTTTTGTGTACATGGCAAGTAGTTGACGACGCCTCCGTGTTACCTCTCCATTGGGTGCCCCGGTTCTTGTGAGCCAGGCTGTTATTCGTGCTTTGTCCCGTACTTGTGTTGCATACAATTCTGTGTCGTCTGACCTGACACCCCTCACTCCTGTGTTTGAGTTGTACTTCCGGATGAGGAAAGATGACGTGGGACAGTGACACTTGTGTTTGTCTTTAGTCATTGTACGCGCTCGTAGTTGGGGGTACGGACACCAGTAGTCAACACTGGTCCCTAGCTAGTCCTTTTCCAGTGCCTCACTCTAGTGAGCCCGGTCCAGGGTCTCTGGAGGTGCCACATGGGCCTTGACCGTGTGGTCCGCAGGTGGTGTGGGTGTTTAGTTGGTCCCACAGTTGCTTGACCTTTTTCACGTTGAGCGGCAGCTGGACCTTTCTCCGTGCTGCGAGACTGAGAGGTAGACTTGTTAGCTTGTCCGAGTCAGTTTCTCTGGTGTCCGAAACCAGTTCACGTGGCTCGTTTTTGGCTGTCTCCACTTTAGCTTGTACATCTGTACTGGTTTTCCGTTTATTATTATAGCTGTCTACGTATCACAGACGGTGAGTACTTTTACAGCTTTTATTCCTGCTTAGCTTTATTCTATAATTGTTCGTATTGTTTTTATGCCTTTGTACTGGGTTTGGTTTGCTCGATTTTGGGGAGTTCCCTATTAGCCAATGACTAGCGAGGCTCCCCCTAACCCCCACAGGTGAGAGCGAGGATGACGTTTCACGACCGTCGTCCAGTTTCAGAGCCGCGCCGTAGCGGTGTAGTCGGTACCTCCAGGTGTGTACAGCTTTGTAGTTAGTGTTGTTTATTTTCTTCAATTGTACCTCGGGGTATGCCCAGCGCTTGTACGTCTGTTCAGTTTTAATGGAAATATGGCTATGTAACTTGTTAATATATATAAATGTGGTGTGTTCCTTTGTGTTTACACGAACTGTAGGTTGGTATCCCTTGCGAGGCTTCGGCCCGTTCGCGGGAGGCGGACTCGGATCAAGTACGTTATTGGTTTAACGGGCTAGCCGAGGTGTTCCGCCACACAACTCTATTATACTTGAAGATTTTGGATTAATATCAAATCAATTCCACTATTGTGTGACAACACCAGTGCTATCAATCTCACCAAAATCCAGTCCAACATTCAGGACCAAGCACTTGAGGTTAGATATCATTTCATTCATGATCATGTTGCAAATGGTAATATTGAAATATTGTTTATTGATACAAATAATCAGTTAGCAGATATCTTCACAAAAGCCTTACCTGAAGAAGATTCACATCTCTTAAAGGGAATGGGCATGTGTATTTATGAAAAGATTTCTGTTTGAAACTGGTCAAAATTTTTCATATTTAAGTAAAATTTCTCTCCATGATTTAGCAAAAGAAATTCAAATTATCTACGTTGGACACTCTCTTTTAAATTCGGTTTGAATAGTCAACTTATTTGTCGCTTTCTGCCGTCGTTTGCGCCTCACCTTTCCAAAAGCATTATTTATTTACAAATCAATGTGGGAAAGATTCACCTCCCATCTTCTACCTTTTTCCCCTCTTTCTTCTGATAGCCTGAGCCGATGCCCCTAACGTCTCCGACACTCTCTCGTTCTTTTGAAGTTTCGCTCCCATCTCGCGCAAAAATCTCTTGAGGGCTTTCACCCCTTCCCTCATCTCAACCCTCCAGAAACTTCTTCACCTGATTCCATGCCGCATCCGTCATCTCTGGAAGTCTTGGTCTACGACGCTGATTTCCTCACTCCTGAGCAGCAGGAGAGGTTCACCGTTGTGAAGACTAAGGTCTGTGGAAACAAGGCAGTGGACATAACAGATCTTGAAAGAACGGTATGCACAGCGTAGTAGCAGCATTGAGCAGGATGCAGTGGATGGAATCGCCGCCGTCTCAGAGGTAAGTTATCCAGACCTCGTGAAGGCCTTTTTGTCTAGTTGAGAGCAGAGGCAGACGGGTCCCTAGTTTCATCTGTCAGGGAACCCTGATTAAGATAGATCGACCTTTTGCACCTGTTATTTGGGGTAAAGACCTCAGGGCACAGTGGGGTTCACATCGTGGACGCCCAAATTAAGGTCTTGGTATTGTAGGACCGGGGTTCAAACTGAGGGATGGCAATTAGACATTAATCAGTTAAATGCTTTCAACCGCCTCCTTCATTTCATAGTTTGCCAAATCTTGGTTCCTAGAAGTGAAACGTTCTCAACTTGCACCAAGGCTGACTCAGACATGATGTATTGGGCCATTCAAATAAGGAGATAACATGGCCGAAGTGATAATTGAACGAATGAAGTTTGCTCGTGACCAGATCTGGGATACCAAGAGTAAGCTTAAGTGTCGTTGTCCTAGCCCACTTGCTTACAAAGATATTCCAACACTTTGGTGTTGATTTTGTCTGGGGCGGTAGTTGAGAAGATGGGCCAAGCTATTAGGTCCAGGAAACCTGAGAAAGAGTGGTTTTTTCATTGGTCAATGGAATTTGGTCTAAGACCTCTGTGGCAGAAGGAGAGGCCATTATAGAAGATGTCCCCGAATACAAGAAGAGGTGCCAGAAGCCTCAACAGAGCCGCAGGAGCGGGATCCGTAGCAAATGTTGAACCATCAGAACTTGCAGCATCATCTGAATTGGCAGCAGCAGTGCCAGCAGAAATCACAACCTTCAGTAGCTCAAGCAGAAGAACCAGTGGAAGGTGCAGCACTCCTTTGCCCACTCCAGTGTAGCCTCTATCCTTAGAGAGGTGCTGGATGTCATCCATACCACTCCAGTCATTCCAGAGGCTCATGGAGTGGTCAGTTGAAGAGTTGTGGCATCAGGCCACATTGAAGAAGAGGAGCAATCAGCTGCCAGGAGATACTATTTTTGAAGATGCTCCCATTCAGGGGAGCAAGACAGGATCATGGAAGATGCTCCCATTTAGGGGGAGCAAGAGATTGAGGACTCACTGCATCTCAGGGGTGCATACAACAGATGCCCCTGTTCATGAAGAACAGACCTCAACTCATCAGGATTCTTTGATATGATGAGAGGCAAGAGGATTGCTCACATAAGGCGAAGGACATCAGAGAAGCTGAAATTGAAGCCTATTCTGAAAAGATTGGAAGCATAAAATGAACTCTTATCCTCAGTCCAATCAATGTAAGTTCTATCATTGTTCGCCAGGAATCTTTTCCATGATATGTCACAAGTAAAAAATTCTCTGAAATGGCTTAATAAGGAAATGCGCAGCATGAAGGCAACACTTTCTGAGATTTCTGAAGGTAGTGAGTTCTCCACCTTCTGGCACTCAGAGTGTTCAGAAGCGTTCTCAGGCCATCAGGGCCAAAATCGCAGAAGAACAGTGTGCTAGTCCAAGTTCAGACTCAGCAGCAAGCCGAGTACCCAAACCATCTGATGAGAATGCGGGTATCAGGCCATGTCTCAGTGCAGAAGCTTCAGTACAGCCTACTGTGGTTGAAAGGCCATCAGGCAGAATCTTGAAAAGGAGCCTCATGTGGCTGTTTCAGTGGCAGATGAAGTACCCTCTGAGGATTCAAGGGCCAGCAGAACAGGCTGAGGGTCTATCATCCCTGGAGATTTCGGCAGGCAGTTGGAGAGGCACAGGCTGTAGTTCCCGAGCCTTCCCTCTTTCCTACTCCAGCCCCTCCTTCTCCCCACCCCCTCATCCACACTCTCCTCCAGTACCCCATGTTCCCAAAAGGCCCACGTTCACGACAAATCTCCTCTCCCACTCCTTTCCTACTTCTTCCACCACTCCTTTACCTTCCTCCTCTGTTGAAAGTTCTTCTCGGATCTTCTTTACTGGAGCTTCCTCATCTGGTCCCTCCTCCTCAGGACCAATGATCTCCCACCATCACTCCTGACTCTTTGATTCATCCACAGCACCTCCATCTTTCATCACTCTCATTCCTGAAGGTGCCCAACTCACCCCAATGTGAGATCCATGGCATCAAGGATGAATTTGAAGAAGCAATTCTCAATCTGTCCTAGCCAATGGAACTCACTCTCATAGGACTAGTATTTCCAGCCCTGTCTCCCAAAGAAGGAGACCTACTTCCACCTTCCTGTCTCCTCCGATCCTTTCTATCCACCACTGTGGTTTTCCCTAGCCATCGCAAATAAGCACAACCCTTTATGAGGAATATCTTCAAAAGGTGGTTTGCTCATATTTTTGGCTTACCTTTCAAAATCTTTCCAACCATCTTACTACCATTTCCCTTACACTTCTCTTCAAAGGCTCAACAGTCCAAAAATTTTTCTGTGACTGAAGCCAAACTGAAGAGCAGTGCTCGGACCAACAGTGCTTTGTACTCCAATTTCAAAGAGTACAAGCTGCCAGATATCCTCTCAGGGAAGCCCCTCTCCTCTGTATGACTGGTTCCAGATCCATCACAAGAACCTGTTTGGACCCTTCATTCAGAAAGAAATTAAGTTCATCAGGCATTATTAGATGTTCTGCAATTACTGCTATCTAAACAGCTTGGATGAACCTCAGTTGGGGCAGTTTTATGCAGCTATCACAGCTCTGCAGTCGATCATTGTGACCTCTTCAGTGGACTTTGCTACCTTGAAGTTCCCAGACATTGTGTTCCTTCACCTCTCCATTCCTTGATCATGGATTCATCGGTTGTACACTTGTCTTTGAGAGAGCTGCTAAAGTCATGGCCAGGTTGCATGTATATGAAGGTCGTGATCTTTCTTTCCAAGTTTGTGTTCAAACACTATCTTGAGGGGCAGATTTCATCTGATATCCTTACTCCCATTCTCTCTGAATGTGAAAGGCTGACCTCTGATGAGTGGCTCAAGCACTATCCGTTGTCTGCTCAGCAGCTTTCTGATCTGAATGACTCCCAGGCCCGAGCAAATCTACCTCCTCGGACCCTTGGTGACTTTCTGGACGCCAATTCTCGTCACCTCATCAGGAATACATTCACAATCTGGACTGAGAGATTCAAGATATTTCATGATTTGCAGAAGGAGCTCTGGTCTCATCAGATCTTCTATCCTATCAAGATGGACATGTTTCTTCTTTTTGCCAGCTTTGGGTCCTTCTCCCCTTTCAAAATAGCCTAGGATTGGATAAATATGGGGACTTTATTTCTGAGCAGGAAACTTCATCTCAAGAGGATGGCTCCCACTATGCGACCCTCCTATAAAATTGAGATTGAAGCTTTTCAAGCTCATTTTGAAGTACAAGAAAGATTGGCATTTCCTGTCTCGACAGTTTGCCTCTTGTTGTCTCTCCTGCCTTCTATCTTGATCTTCTCTTCGGACCTCAAGATCAATAAACAAATCCACTTCTCTTGTTCTTCATATATTTCTATCTTTTCTTTGTCTCAGATTACCCTTTTGCTTAATGACAAAAGGGGAGAAATACTTATGTCTGAAACATACTATATGCATTTTTTTACATACTTATTGTTGAGTTTTCTCATAACCAAAAAGGGGAGATTGATGATCAGATCATCCCCATGTAATTATAATTAATTATATATTTATTTGGTGTTAACAAAACAATATCAAAGTTTTCTAACATGCACTCTATAAGTCTTAAGCACAGAAAATAAACAAGGAAAATCAAGCACATATGGTAAGTACTAAATACTTCTGTCAATAAGCCCGGTAAGTGCATTTCTATAAGTCCACATCGCTTCTGTTGAAAGTCACACGATTTCATAAGTGTTTTTAACGATTTCCTTGTAAGACTGGAAGTCGTGTTGTTTCAAACAAGTCGATCCTGTAACGATTCTATAAGTCATCGTAACGATTTCTTTAAAGCTCGTAACGACTTGTCTGTCGCAACGATTCTATAAGTAATCATAACGATTTCTTTAGAACTCGCAACGACTTGCTCGCCGTAACGATTTCTTAAGTAATCATAACGATTTCTTTAGAACTTGCAACGACTTACTCGCCGTAACGATTTCTTAAGTAATCATAACGATTTCTTTAGAACTCGTAACGACTTGCTCGCTGTAACGATTTCTTAAGTAATCATAACAATTTCTTTAGAACTCGCAATGACTTGCTCGCCGCAAGATTTCATAAGTCATCATAACGATTTCTTCAGAACTCGCAACAATTGCTTTGTATAAATTTTGTTAAGTGTTTCACAACGATTTCTTCAGTGAATTTGTTAAGTGTTTCACAACGATTTCTTCAGTGAACACAACGATTTGCTTTGTAACACGATTGTTAAGTGTTTCACAACGATTTCTTCAGTGAAACACAACGATTTGCTTTGTATAACGACGATTTGTTAAGTGTTTCACAATGATTTCTTCAGTGAACACAACGATTTGCTTTGTATAACGATTTATTAAGTGTTCATGTTAAATCCTACAGTCAATGTAACGATTTGCAATGAACTCATAACGACTTGGTCAAACTGACTTGTTCATAACGATTTCATAAGTCATATAGTCATCGATTTTAGTCTTACATCAACTTGATACTCTCTTTCTTCAAGAGCGTTGACTTATCAAAGTCCACGTATATCTCTCTGACACTCCTGCATTTATGAGATCTGAACGTACCTCTGCATGCATGCAGACGATATCGTCCATTTTGTGCTTACTCTATATACGTCTTTTAGATTAGCTATTTGACTTTACTATTTTCATGACTATTTCTTTCAACGATGACTGACATCAGAGACAGCTTAGTTTATCACTGTTCAAAATTGAAATTTGTATAGATCTCTGATCCAGTTCCACTTTACAATGTTGGACAAATTAGAAGCCAAAGGATATCTCAGAAGATCTCATCTCTTGCGTGCACAAGTGATCAAAAGGCTGTTGACTGGAAGCTTCCAAGCATCATTCAGTCTAACGTCTACTTAGAGAGAGACAATGGACACTTCAAACTCAACGTATATATTCAAATTGGAGATATAAATACAAGACAGAAGATCAGAAGAAGGATATACAGATATACAACGATAGATTGAAAAACCTGGTTCAAGATTTTCGAAAAGATTTCCAGAGCCAAGAACCTCATTCCACTTTGCTTTCGCTCTTTGCTCTCCTCGCTATAGTAAAAATCTTGAGAGAGCTTGTGCAGTCCTGAGAGAGCCTCTTGTTTATTTCTTTGCTCTCAGTACTGCTAGCTTCAGATCTTAGCTTGGTGAAGCTTGATCTAGGGGCTGAAATTCTTTTCATTCCATTTGTATTGTATTCCCTTCGGTGTGATGGAAGACTTGGTGGAGCCAGGGTGTATATTCCCTTCGGTGCGAAGGAAGACCTGGTGGGGTATCCAGGGTGGTGTACTTCCCTTCGTGTGAAGGAAGACCAGCTGAGCTGGGTGTTTGTTGGTGTCCATAGGGGGACTGTACCATAGTTAGGGAATTCTGAGTTGTTGCTCAGGGACTAGACGTAGGACTCCTAAGGAGAGGAAGTCCGAACCAGGATAATTCTTGCGTTGTGTGTTTGTTTTCCTTGTGTGATTGCCTTTCGAACTAACAGCTACTAACCTCTATCGAAGAACGCTATTGTGTGAATGTTTTTGATTCACAGGTACTAATCAATTATTTTTAAAAGACCCATTCACCCCCCCTCTGGGCTCGTCAACTGGGCAACAGAGGGTCGTCACAGAGATTGGTATCAGAGCAAAGTTGAGATAGTGCATGAGTATGCATATACCATCATCTTCTTTATATGCTAAGTCTCTATAGATTGTCCACATATCTAAAGGAAATAATTAGGAAATTGATAGCGTGGTTCTAAATTGTGATTAAATCATTTTGTAGGCTATGGCTTCACGTGGTAGGCGTGGTGTTCCTGCTCGTGAGGGTGAGCAGAGTAGAGAAGAGAGAGTTGAGCCTAGGCGTGAGGATTAGGGTGAGCAGTAGGCCCAGCACCCCAGGGTCCTGTGCTTCCTCCACCTCCACCAGTAGACGATGGAGTGTTCATGCAGGGTCTAGTGCAGGCCATGCAGACACAGGCCCACACCCAGGCTGCACTCCAGGCTCAGCTGGAGGCTCAGCAGGCTCAGGTTAGAACGATAGATAAAGTAGCCTGTTTTATTTGATGATATGCTCATTATGTTGCTATGTTATATGTGTGTTGCTTATGTTGTTTGCTATAGCAGGCTCAGGTACCAGTTCCTCAGGCTCAGAACCATGCTGGAACCTCCATCATGGAATGGTTCAAGAGGATGTCACCACCCTCTTTTAAGGGGGAGAGCTATCCATTGTTAGCTCAGAGTTGGTTGAGGGAATTGAGAAGATCTTCGAGCTATTAGGTGTGCCGACGATGATAGAGTCCCCTAGCCACCTATATGCTACAGGTATGTGTTGTTTAATTATGCATTTAGTTTTCTCTGAGTTTAGAGTTTTGGATTAGTCCTTATGGGTGGTTTTGGCAGGAGCGAGCCGATGTTGTGCGGTCGTGTTGTGGTCCTCGTTACTTTGTACTCGATTCGAGGCGATGCTGTAGAGGTGTTTTGGGACGAGTTCGTGAGGCTCTTCCGAGCCAAGTTTGTTCCGGAACACATCTAGGACAAGATGGAGCAGAAGTTCCTCTCTTTGACTCAGGGCTCCATGACCCTTCTAGAGTACAAGGCCAGGTTTTTCGAGCTATTGAAATATGCCCCTCACATTGTAATTGATGAGCGCAGGAAGGCGAAGAAGTTCGTGATGGGTCTGAGGCCATCACTGAGGATGAGGTTGGTGGCATTTGACCATCGTACCCTCGATGAGGCTCTTAGCGCGGCTTGTCGGCAGGAAGGAGAGATAGAGAAGTATCTTGAGGAGAAGAAGGCTTCTCAGAAGAGGCCTGCAGCTCCGTTCTAGAGGCAGGAGAGAAAGAAGGCGGCACATCAGTCACCGCAGCGTCCCGCGGCATCGGGAAGTCATCAGGTATCTTCTCAGCATTCCCCCAGTGGCAAGAAGGAGTGTCCTCATTGAGGGAGGGCACATGGTGGTTCGGAATCTTGAAAGTTGGCAGGGAAGTGCTTGAAGTGCGGGAGTAGTGAGCATAGGATCAAGGATTGTCCCAGGCTTCAGCAGGGAGCTCAACGTGGAGCGGCACTAGCCCCAGCAGCAGCAGCAGCAGCACCAGTGACAGGACGACCAGCGAGACCTCGAGCCCCAGCTCGAGTGTTTACGTTAGCTCATGAGGACACTGAGCAGGCGGAGCATGTCACCGAAGGTACAGTTCTTTTCATGGGTGTTCACGCTCGGGTTTTGTTCGATACGGGTGCTACCCACTCGTTCATTTCCTAGCATTTTGCTAGGCAGTTAGCTTTAGAGTCAGGGTTAGAGTCTGAAGAGTTAGAAGTCCCTCTATCTGTGCACACACCTACGGGTACAATATCAACTAGGAAGTGTATTCCATCTTTACCGGTGAGCAATGAGGATAGAGTATTAGAAGGGTGTTTTTTCTTGCTTAAGATGAAGGACTATGATGCAATTCTTGGTCTGGATTGGCTAGAGGAGCACTATGCGTTGGTAGATTGTCGTGGAAAAAGATTGTCTTCCGCATTCCTGATGAGGATGAATTTTCTCATCCATTGCCAAGGGACTTAGCGGGAAAGTTTGTCCATCTCTGCCATTAAGGCAATGAGAATGGTAATCAAGGGTTGTGACACTTTTCTTGCCAGCATGGTATTAGTACCCAAAGCTAATGAGTCACCAACTCTTGCAGAGATTGATGTAGTGCGAGAGTTTCCAGATGTTTTTCTAGATGATTTATCTGGATTGCCACCGGTTAGAGAGATAGAGTTTACTCTAGAGTTGCTTCCAGGCACCTCTCCTATCTGAAAGGCCCTTTATCGGATGGCACCTGCGGAGTTAGCGGAGCTAAGGAAGTTGTTGCAAGATTTGTTAGATAAGGGATTCATTCGCCCTAGCATTTCCCCTTGGGGCGCACCTGTCTTATTCTTGAAGAAGAAGGATGGGTCACTTAGGTTATGCATCGTTTATAGGAAGCTTAACCAAGTGACTGTGAAGAACATGTATCCCTTACCTCGGATTGATGATTGTTGTGTTGACCAGCTACAAAATGCATCAGTCTTTTCTAAGATTGATTTGCGGTCTGGCTATCATCAGTTGAGATTAGGAGCGAGGATGTGTCCAAGACGGATTTAGACCCGTTATGGACATTATGAGTTTTTGGTCCTTCCGTTTGGTCTGACCAACGCCCCTGCAGTGTTCATGGATCTCATGAACAGGGTGTTTAGACTGTATTTAGATAGTTTCGTTGTAGTTTTCATTAATGATGTGTTGGTCTATTCTCCGGATGAGGCCACACACCGTCAACATTTGAGGGTAGTGTTGGAAGTTCTCCGAGAGCACAAGCTGTATGCAAAATTCAGCAAGTGTGATTTTTGGTTGTGCGAGGTTCATTTCCTTGGGCATGTTATCTCCGGTGCTGGTGTAGAGGTTGATCCAGCGAAGGTCCGGGCTATTATGGATTGGGAGATTCCCAAGACCCCTTCGAAGATTCGGAGTTTCCTTGGTTTGGCGGTTATTATCGGTGATTTATTGAGGGATTTTCATCCATCGCCGCCCCTTTGACCAAACTAACCAGGAAGGGTGAGAAGTTTGTTTGGTCTGAGGAATGTGAGAGTAGCTTTCAATATTGAAGGCTAAGCTTACTTCCGCTCCGGTATTAGTATTACCTAGTGGTGAGGAAGGTTTTGCCATTTATACGGATGTGTCTCGGATTGGCCTTGGCTGTGTATTGTGCAGCAAGAAGGGTATAGCGTATGCTTCTCGCCAATGAAGGAGCATGAACATAACTATCTGACTCATGATTTGGAGCTTGCGGCAGTGGTGCATGCACTAAAGATCTGGAGACACTATCTTTATGGTGTCAGATTTGAGGTGTTCACTGACCATAAGAGCCTAAAGTATATTTTCTCCCAAAAAGAATTAAACCTTAGGCAGAGAAGATGGATTGAGTTTCTGAAGGACTATGACTTCGACCTCCGGTATCATCCTCGAAAGGCGAATGTTGTAGCAAATGCCTTAGTAGGAAGAGGTCATCGCTCCAGCAGGATTGGAAGATGTTGGAGGATGCAGCGTGTGCGATGACTGAGTTAGAGCCATCTTTGTGCCAAGCTTTTATAACTCAGTTGTCTATTAGGTCTTTGGTATTGGATGAGGTGATCGAGCAACAAAAAGCAGACCCTAGACTCCAAGAGTTGGTGGGCAAGGCAGGCATTGCACGTGATGAGGATGGTGTAATTAGATTCCATCACCGCGCTTGTGTTTCAGACATTGTAGATGTCCATGAGCATGTATTAGCAGAAGCTCATAGGTCGAGATTCTCTATTCATCCGAGTAACATTAAGATGTACCAGGATTTGAAGAGATCTTTTTGGTGGTCTGGCATGAAGAAGGATGTAGCGGAGTATGTGTCTAGATGTCTTGTATGCCAGCAAGTGAAGGCTGAGCGACAGCGACCATCTGGTCTTATGCAGAAGATGGAGATCCCAGTATGGAAGTGGGAAGCTGTCACTATGGATTTTGTTTCAGGTTTGCCTCTATCTAGACGGGGTAATGACTTGATTTGGGTAGTGGTAGATAGATTCTTGAAGACTGCGCATTTCTTACCTATGAAGAAGAAGCAGTCGGTAGAGAGTTTAGCTAAATTATATGTTAGTAGTATTATTAGATTGCATGGTGTCCCGAAGTCGATCATTTCGGATCGAGATCTGAGATTTACCTCAAGACTGTAGAAGGGTCTTCAGGATGCATTAGGTTCGGAGCTGAAGCTCAGTTCGGCATTTCATCCCCAGACCGATGGACAGTCCGAGAGGACTATCCAAACGCTCAAGGATATCTTGAGGGCATGTGTTCTGGATTGGAAGAATGATTGGGAGCACCATTTACCTCTTGTGGAGTTCGCATACAACAACAGTTTTCATGCGAGCATTGGTATGGCTCCATTTGAGGTATTGTATGGTAGGCCTTGTAGATCTCCTTTATGTTGGGAGGAGACTGGTGATAGGTAGTTGATCGGTCCGGAGTTAGTCCAAGAGACTTCGGATAAGGTCTAGCTTATCAGAAAGAGGCTTGTTGCGGCACAGGATAGGCAGAAGAGTTATGTCGACAACAGGAGGAAGGATTTGGAGTTCGAGGTAGGTGAGTATGTCTTTTTGAAGATTTCGCCTACTCGAGGTGTAGTTAGATTTGGCAGGTATGGTAAGTTAAGTCCTAGATTCATTGGCCCTATGAGATTCTCAGACGATTGGGCAACGTGGCATATGAACTAGCTTTACCCCCGCATTAGCTAGTGTTCATCCTGTTTTTCACGTATCTATGCTCAGGAGGTATGTCAAGATCCATCTCATGTTTTAGCCACGAGCCAGTGGAGATTCAACCAGATTTATCTTATGTAGAGCAACCAGTAGCTATTCTTGACCGAAGGTTCAGCATCTTCGAACCAAGAGTATTGCGTCGGTGAAGTATTATGGCGCAACTTCTCGTGAGAGGAGGCTACTTGGGAGCTTGAGGATGCAATGAAGAAGAAGTATCCTCATTGTTTGAGTAGTATCGGTCTAACTTCGTGGACGAAGTTTCTTTAAGGGGAGAGGGTGTAAGGCCCTAGAATTTTACTCTCTTATATAGGTGTATGATTTTGTGAAGAAATTTTGCTTGTGTGTGTGTGAATACAAATATACATATACACTATTTGACGTATTGTTGTAAATATGTGTATATATATATTTTATTGTACATGTTATTTATTTACATTACATAAATAGTATTATTTATGTATACATTGTATATTCCATGTGCATGCATTGCATAAATATGATTTTCTGCAGTTTTTAAGTTCTGGCAAAGCGACCAGTAGGCGTCCACATGAATGGACGTTAACCCCAAGTTAGCAGCCACATCGATGGACGCCAACTCCAGTTTGGCGGCCAGTGATGTTGACGTTAGTCTCCCAAATCTGTTGCATTTTCAGATCCAGAAATGCCTCCAATATTGTCGCCCTTGGTTTAGGAAACCGTTCCCCAATGGTAACCTAGCCTGCCCCAAGCGCGTCTTCGACCCTAACTCTATAAAAGACCCAGTTTGGGGCACTGTTGGGTCCTTTTGACTCTTTTGTCAAAAACCCTAACTTTCATGTACGAAACCTGATCTTTGAACCCGTGGATCCAACGATTTGAAGCATCATCCGGTGTTCTTCTTCGACTGGGAGGAAGTCTGGGCATCGAGGATCGTCTTCCCAACACGGTGTACCTTAAAGATCATGATCAAAGCCCGGATTTGAAGGATTTCAGGGACTCTTTGGCTCAGGCCGAGGAGGGCTTCTCTGACTTGATTCGCTATTTGTAGATTTGTTTGAAGGCACGTAAATCCTCTACATTGACCATACGTATGTCTAGTAGGTCCTAGGGAATTTTACGGATTTTATTCGTGTTATGAAACCCCCTTTCTCTTCGATTTTTGTGAGTTCTGTCTGTTTTTCTACAGACAGGAACTTAACGGCAAGCTTTGATGCCATTAAGATCCGAAGTTGGCGGCGACATTTGTTGCCGTTAACTGGTAGGCGGCCACCTGTGTGCTGTTGAGTTCTTCAGGCAGGGACAGTATGTCTGTCTGCCCTTCACAAATTATTTTCTGGACTTTTGCGCATGAGGATATAATGTAATTTTTATATGTTACGTAATACATCTAGAGAATCATGTTGTAAAATTTCTGTGAAATTCGTTGAATGTTTTATTATTAAAATTTTTTGAATTAATTGTCAGACAGGGTTTTAATAATTGTAAATTTTTGTTTATGTGATTCATGTGGAAATTGAGTGTCATAGAATTTTTGTATGATGTGTATAGATGTCATTTTATACCACAGATTTAGGAAATTTTCTGATGTTCATGTAATTAATAAAATTTCTGAACAATAAAACAGTAAGTATGCATGATTAGTTTTAAATCTTCAATAAATTGTATGATGCCAAATAATTCACAAGAATTGTATGTAGTATCATGACTATTGTATACAAGTTTTAGAATAGAGGAATATGTACTTGGCACTGTGTACCATGCTTAATTGATGACTTCATAAATTAGGCAGAATTACAGTTTTATTTATCATAAATTGCGTATGACTCCTAAAAATATGAAAATTGTATGCATGATGCTTTATCTGTAAATGTCTGTAGTTAAAATTTCATGTAATTGGTCAACAGTAGGTACTGGATTCATTATTTCATCATGAAAAGATTAATTAGAGCAGTTTAGAGTAATTACGATAATCTAGTTATTGCAGCATGATTTGAATCAAATTATGATTGTTAAAACTCTGTAAATAGTAGTACAATGCTAGGTGATAGCCCATGAATCCGTCGTTAAACACATGACTAACAATCTCAAAATTATCAGCCTACACTAAATACTTTAACAATAGTTAAGTGGTGAAAGCCGAGTCGAATCCACGGGGAAAAAGATTTTAGAGTTGAAAACCTTGAGTTTTATGTAGGAAAATAACGTGGTGATATTTAAACTAAGTTGCACTAAATAAAACTAAACTAATTAAACTAAGTAAATAGAGAGAGAGATAAAGAGTGGTTAAGAGACAAAGATATGAAATTACATTCCACTAAATAAAATGGTCAATAAAATTATTTTATACTAAACGAAATAAATCAACAACAACCCTAAGAAAATCTGGAAAATAGAGAGAAAAAGGAGAGAGGAAACGAGAGAGAGAGAGAACAAAAGATGAGAGAGAGAAGAGAGAGACGAAAGGGATAGAGAGAGAGAAGAGAGAGAAAAGAGAGGAGCGGCGCGTGAGAGAGAGAGAGAAAAGAGAGAGAAAGCGAGAAAAGAGAGGAGAGAGAGAAGAAGAGAGAGAGCGATAGAAGAAAGAGAGATAGAGACGAGAGATAGGAGAGAGAGACGTGAGAGAGATAGGAGAGAGAGGGCAGTGCGGCGAGAGGAGAGAGGAGGGTAGCGCGGCGCATGCATGCAACGTGAGGGGGAGGGTGGCAGGGGCACGCGGGCGGGCCTGGGCGCGCGGCCAGGCGGGCGCGGGCTGAGGCGGGGCGCTGGTGCGGCAGGGCTCGGGCACGCGGGGCACAGGGGCGCGGGCTGCTTGGAGGCGGCCTGGGCATGGCAGCGCGAGCGGGGTACCAGGCGCGGGCGCTGCTGCTGCTTCTGTTCCTGAGAGAAAGAGACTGAGGGAGAGAGGAATAAGGGAAGAAGAAAAAGAGAGGAAGAAGAAGGGAAAAGAAGAAGAGGAGGAAGGAGTGCGCAGGAGAGAGGGAAAAGAGAGAAAGTGAGAAAAAGGAATACGAATGAGAGAGAGAGGGGGAGGGTTTATAAAGTAGTAGAGAAAGAGAGGAAGGGGGAGAGAGGAAAGGAAGGAGAGATTTTTGGAAAATAGGAGAGGAGATTTTTAAAAGTGAGAAAGTGTTTTAAAAAATTAATGGAATCTCTTCTTTATTCTCTCTTGCTTTAATCCAATCCATTGGCCCATTAAGCACTTCATAGAATGACCCATTAACCTGCAAATACAACATATAATTGAGTTTCATCAATTATAGTCCATGGTAAGAGAAATCTATGAATTTATCAAGTATTTGTCAATAAAATGGCATGATTATTCATGATAATTATGGGATTATCACATCCCCCAACTTACTCATTACTAGTTCCTTAGCAATGCACACAAGTGAATAATTGGGACTAACAGGAGTTCAAAACATCATACTTCATGACAAGAAAGTAAGATGAGAATGCTTGGTCATAAGTATTTCAAGTTCCAGTCGAGAGTGTCAAAGGCAAATATGTCAGTTCATGTCATTAGACAGTTCCTCAAGATACACAAAATTTTATGACTTTTTGTATAATGTTTGAGCATTAATAAGAGGATGCATGGGCTTTTTACTTATCACTCAAGGATGGATATCAACTCTACACTCCTTAAATTCCATCCTCGAATTACAGGTAGCTTTCACTCTGCCTAATTCTTTTTTTTCATGCTTTTTTTTTTCTTTTCATTTACATGGTGCTGCACTTCCCTTCACCGTTTGACGCGAGCCTCAACTCTTACCTTAGGAGCTACAGGCCCGGTTACTAAGACCAGAGGCATTTTTCATGTTTCTTTTTTTTTTTTTTTTACTACTACACATATTTTCACATTTATTTGTAGGCAAGTAGCTTTTTCCCCACGATTGGTCATCAATAGGAATGTAGAATATCAATCAATCAACCTGAATGTTTGGTAAAACTCTCGTTATCCATTTGAATAGCTCAAAACAATACTTTACTGTGTTGATGAAATTTCAAATGTATTTTGAGGAAGATGCTAAAAACATATCTAGTTAACTCACCCCTTCAACTCACCACCTTCACAAGTACACACCATGAGTCAAGCTAGAAACAAAAAATTTTCTTGCATGAAATATGAAACATGAAGCACAATGTTAGGGACAAAAATTTGAAATACAATTTGTCTCTCCCCCCAACTTGAATGACATTGTCCTCAATGGCATGAAATAGACTAAAGCCAATGTAAGTTAAGAAAGGAGAGATGCAACCTGATGATCAAATGAGGGCGGTTGCACAATAGCTTCATCCAAGGATAGTGGGACTCCAAACACCTAAGACACAAAATAAAAACTAAATCAATAGAAATCACTTTTCCTAAAAATACTGGGTTACCTCCCAACAAGCGCTAAGTTTAATGTCTTCAGCCGGACACATGGAGATAACAGGTTCACGTAACACCCCCAATCAATTGACGCCAAATTCTTGCTTTGTAAGGCATCACCAACCATGGTATGTCAAGTGGTCCAAATGTACCCTGTAGATCAGTAAAGGATAGAGAAATTGGGGCATTCATGATCATATCTTCAATTAAGAAATTTTCATTTGTACACTTAAGATCTTTGTATGTGTTGAACACATCAATGCGGACTTGATTATTTTCACCATTTTCACCCACAACTTCCATTTTCAGATGCTCTTTCATGATATTGAGGTCAGATTGAGTTGAATGCTCAGAGGATTGCTTGAACTTCACAGGCTGACTTGTGTCAAAAATAGTAGCATGATCTGGAATGAAATGGATATGACTTTCAACACAAGGATACTTAAAAGGTTCAAGTGTAGTTGACCAATCAGCTAGTGATAGCATGTCCATAAACATGTTGGATTTGCCAAGGTCAGGGAGAGGTAGGAATTCTATGTTTTTCTCGACATCAAGAGAGACCCAGTCAATATGGACTTCAGGAAAAATTTCCAATCCTTCTCTTACCCAAGAAGAATGATTGATGATTACACCGAGCTCTTTCTCCACACTCATCTCTTATTTGTCACCCACTTGAAATGATGTCACATCAAACTTCGACCCAATATCTGGTTGACACTCTTCTCTTCCCCCCCCAACTTGAATTCAACTAATTCACTAGAGCTTTTCTCAAATAGGACATTATGGATGGAGTCTTCTTGATGGTCAGTTTCAAGTTTGGCCAAGACAATGGATTGATTTTCAGTGGCACCCATCTCCTCCTGATTTGACTCATTAAAATTATCTCTCATTTTCCAAGTGGGCATGTCCACAATTATATTGGACTGAGAAGTTTCGAATGGAATTTAAGAGTCAAAATGTTGGTCATAATCAAGATAATGATATTCATATTTGTCAATGGGTTGGCATGATGACTGACTATCTTGCCTCCTTCTGATTTCCATCAGTTGAGTAATCAAGAGGTCAGTTTTGACAAAGGATTGCTCTAATTCTTGTTGTTGTTGGGTGAATGTTTGCTCAAAGATTTGTTGGTTATCATGGAATTTTTGCATAAATTGCCCAAATTGATCATCGAAGTGGCCTAATTGTGAGGGAGATGTATAAGTGGACTGTGGATATACATGTTGTCCCTCATGATGGCTTTTATCATGAATATCAATTTGGAATTGGACCCATTGTTGAAAGTTCTAGATAGGTGGACTTTGGGATTGGGTCAAAATAGGTTGATCTCTAAGTGTCAAATGTGGCATTACTTCTCCAAGTTGTTGAAAATGTGTGTCTTTAGGAGCATTTGCTAAGCACACAGGCAGATCAATGCCAAATTTTTTTGATCAAACCATGATATGATTTCAGCACCCAGAAAGGGTCCTTGAATTTCTCCTTGAGGATCTTGGTAGAGTAAACTCAATTTCTCAGGGGAGACACCTTGGTCAACTTTTGAGTAAGGAGTGGGTGTAGATGACACTTGAAAATTTTGGGTCTGTTCTTGGGTTGAGGAAGATGATGGTCAACATAGTTCCTCCACCATGAATCATTCATGTGATTTGTAATTGGGTGACCATTAATCAAATGGGCTTGAGTCCATTTGGAGCCATTGGACTGGTAAGTAGAGGTTGATGGATAAAGTGGGTTAGGTTGAGAGTGAATACCATAATGGGCTGATCCAATTTGTCCAAATGATGTGCCCATTTCATAACCATAATTGTCAACCCACATAAATCCTCTTTTTTTGTTTTGTTTTTATTTTTATTTTTTTGTTGCTTTGAAATAATTGATTTTTTTTATATTTTGACACAAGTTAGCAAATAATTAATCCTATGACACCTATGGTTCCCTAAGATATAAACATTTGATTTCTCACTAATCAACTGAGGCCTAACTCAAATCCACTCTCAAGCCCGTTAACTGGCCAGGTAAGAGGTGGGAGAGTGGGAGGTTCTCCCTGCTCTCGCAGGGACCTAATTAAATAACCTCTTGTCCACTTAGGCGTTTGCCTATGAATCTCTAGCCTTAGACACCAGTTTCCAAACTTGATAGTAGGCCCAAGTGGGCCTGAGTCTCAAAGTGAACCCTAGGTCAAGTTTCTACTTTCTTTTATTGGACTTGGGAATGTAAAAGGTGCAGGAAGTTGTGGTTTGTGGGCTAAGGAAGGGTGATCAAATCCCCCCTTATCTTGTTAAGAAAACTGCCCTTAAAATATTTTTATAAATGATATGCACACCACAAAATCACGCAAGGGGTTCTATGCAAGCATGGAAATGCATGATCATGCTTTTAAGAAAGTTGAGATTCTCACCTTTCCTCCCGCAATCTTCGACAAGAAAGGAGACTTTTCAAAAGGGAAATTACCTAAAGATGGAAATCTAAATGATGCATGTCCTAAATATGGAAAGTTTCTAATCTTGACATGACATCTTTTATTGGATTCAAGGGATTGATTTTTTTTATTTTTTTTATTAATTGTTTAAACATGACAACTAAGAAAAGGAAACTAAATCAAGAGGGTTTTAATGGTACTTACCTCCAACACAATCCCTCGTTCTTTTGGAATGAAAACAAATGGAAAGAGGGAGAGAAGGAAACTCACCTCACTTACCCCTTTTTTTATGATTTTTCCTGCAATTTTTGGATTTTTTTTTTCACTTTTTATTTGATACCTACAAAAAGAAAGAAAATGTTAGCATGAATATATACAAATAACACCAAGATTATCAAAACTAAAATTCTAATTCCCCGGCAATGGCGCCAAAAATTGATAGCCCACGAATGCATCGTTAAACATGTGACTAACAATCTCAAAATTATCGGCCTACACTAAATACTTTAACAATAGTTAAGTGGTGAGAGCTGAGTCGAATCCACGGAGAAAAAGATTTTAGAGTTGAAAACCTTGAGTTTTATGTAGGAAAATAACGTGGTGATATTTAAACTAAGTTGCACTTAATAAAACTAAACTAATTAAACTAAGTAAATAGAGAGAGAGATAAAGAGTGGATTAGAGACAAAGATATGAAATTACATTCCACTAAATAAAATGGTCAACAAAAATTATTTTATACTAAACGAAATAAATCAACAACAACCCTAAGAAAATCTGGAAAATAGAGAGAAAAAGGAGAGAGGAAACGAGAGAGAGAGAGAGAACAAAAGATGAGAGAGAGAAGAGAGAGACGAAAGGGAGAGAGGGGATAGAGGAGAGAGAAGAGAGAGGAGCGGTGCGTGAGAGATAGAAAAGAGAGAGAAAGTGAGAAAAGAGAGAGAGCGCGAGAAAGAGAGGAGAGAGAGAAGAAGAGAGAGCGATAGAAGAAAGAGAGATAGAGACGAGAGATAGGAGAGAGAGATGTGAGAGAGATAGGAGAGAGGAGAGAGAGGGCAGCGCGGCGAGAGGAGAGAGAGGGCAGCGCGGCGCCCTCACGTTGCATGCATGCAACATGAGGGGGAGGGCAGCAGGGGCACGCGGGGCAGCCTGGGCGCGCGGCCAGGCGGGCGCGGGCTGAGGCGGGGCGCTGGTGCGGCAGGGCTCGGGCACAGGGGCACGGGCTGCTTGGAGGCGGCCTGGTCGTGGCAGCGCGAGCGGGGTACCGGGCGCGGGCGCTGCTGCTGCTTCTGTTCCTGAGAGAAAGAGACTGAGGGAGAGAGGAAGAAGGGAAGAAGAAGGGAAAAGAAGAAGAGGAGGAAGGAGTGCGCAGGAGAGAGGGAAAAGAGAGAAAGTGAGAAAAAGGAATACGAATGAGAGAGAGAGGGGGAGGGTTTATAAAGTAGTAGAGAAAGAGAGGAAGGGGGAGAGAGGAAAGGAAGGAGAAATTTTTTGGAAAATAGGAGAGAAGATTTTTAAAAGTGAGAAAGTGTTTTAAAAAATTAATGAAATCTCTTCTTTATTCTCTCTTGCTTTAATCCAATCCATTGGCCCATTAACACTTCATAGAATGGCCCATTAACCTTTAAATACAACATATAATTGAATTTCATCAATTATAGTCCATGGTAAGAGAAATCTATGAATTTATCAAGTACTTGTCAATAAAATGACATGATTATTCATGATAATTATGAGATTATCATTAGGTAATCCTGAAATATGTGATTTTGTGTGAGCATGGAACATGTGTTTAAAACAACATATTAAGTGTATGTTTTAAAATGAGAAAAACATGTAAATGTGCCATGGGTGACACTGCTACCTTAGAGGGCGGAGGAGTTGTACCGTAGTAAAGTCCCTACGGGAAGGTTCATATGAGTAAGTAAAATCCCATTGGCATTGTGAGAAAATCCTGGAGGCGGACAAGTACCGCTGGTTAGGGTGGAGAGTGCTTCTTCCGGTTCTGCGCAGTAACTAAGATTTATCACTGAAATGCCTAGGTGATAGATATGTGTGTGATGTGATAAGTGTGTGTCCTTCTAGAGGTGGTTCGGACTATGTGTCACGGCATATAATGAGAATAATGTGATTTTGTATATATGTGAAATTGTGCATGTGTAAATGATCATGTGTAAATGTGAACTAGTGTGATATATATGAAATGGTGAACAAATTGTAAATGTGTTTTATTTATGTCAATACAGCAAGCTTATTGTGTTTATAAAAGTGATATGCATGTGGAAAAGTACATAGAAACCATGTTAGGAACATTCTTCCTTTATGTGTAAAACTCCATATTTAATTTCCATTATGATACAACAGGAATGTGAATTTAAATATTATGTTAAAAATTGTGTAGAAAGCATGTGGTAGGCTTATCATTGTGACATGAACATAAACCATGTACTATGTGTCATGAAATTGATAGAAGTATCATGTTAGGTTTTTCTTAAAGATTGTTTAAATTCACGTTCATGTATCTATGAAATTGTTAAAGAATAAAATGCCATGTGATGTATGTATGCTTATTGTATGAGAAATTACTTGCTGAGTCTTTGGACTCATTCTTGCTTCGACGTACAGGTGCAGGTGTCTCTACTTCTTCCGAGGAGTTGGTTCAGAGTGACTCGGAGCGAGAGTAGGAGATTGCTTGTGAAGATAGCGATATTATACTTTTCATTTCATTGTATGTAATAAAGGAGGACTTGTACTACATTGAATTCATGTAATTTATTTAGCTGCAAGTTGTGGACAATGTACTTCTTTTAACTTTGTCAATCATTAAATAGTTAGTTTCTTTTTATACTATATAGACTGTGGATAAATGTGGATGATGGAATAAGATATTTATTTCCAGTTCTTTTATTCCCCTGTTATGTGTTCATACTTATGTACATCTCGACCTAATAAATGTGATGGGTAAATGTCCCACTATGGCAACGCTCTCTATATCGAAGTGGGTTGGTATAACCGTACTGGTATAAGGAGGGTCGTCACATAGGTAGTCCTCAAGATAAGGTAAAAAGTAGAGGTATGTCTATCCCATGTAATTATCTTGCATTTTTTTTTATCAATTGAGCCTATGACAATCAATGATGCACTGGGAGATGAATCTTAGATCTTAACTATGCAGGAGGAACTTAATCAGTTCCAATGAAACTAAGTCTGGACCCTTATACCTAGACCTTCTGACCATCAAGCTATTGAAACCAAATGGATTTTCAAAAATAAAATAGAAGAATCAGAGTAATTACTAGAAACATGGCTAGGCTAGTAGGTCAAGGATATTCCTAAAAGGAAGACATTGATTTCGATGAAACATATGCTTTAGTAGCTATATTAGAGGCAATCAAAATTCTGTTAAATATGCATGTTCTTTAAATATGAATTTGTATCAAATGAATGTGAAGAGTACTTTTCTGAATGGTTTCATAAAAGAAGAAGTTTATATTAAGCAACTGCTGGGTTTTGAATATATTAATTATCCAAATAATATTTTTGGTTTAAGGAAGGCTTGGAGCTTGGTATGAAAGACTAAGTGCTTATCTTCTATCACATGACTTTTCAAGAGGTAAAGTAGATATCACTTTATTTATTAATAAATTTTTAGAAGGGATCTTAATTGTACAAATATATGTTGATGATGTTATCTTTGGTACTACTAATGAATCACTTTGTAAACTCTCTGAAAATTTTATGCAAAGTGAATTTGAGATGAGCATGATGGGTGAGTTTAATTATTTTATTGGCGTACAAATCAAGCAGATCAGGAAGAGACTCACATTTGTCAAACAAAATACATTTCAGATTTGCTTAAGAAATTTGGGTTTGATAAATGTAACCCATTAGGAACTCTCATGAGCTCTGACATTAAGTTAGATAGTGATCCCATTGGCAAAAAGGTAGATCAAAGATCTATAGAGGATTGATTGGGTCATTGCTCGATCTAATTACTAGTAGATTAGATATAATGTTTAGTATATATTTGTGTGCTATATTTCATGCTGATCCCAAAGAATCTCATTTAAATACTGTTAAAAGAACTTTTAGATATCTTATTAATACAAGTAAATTGGGCTTATGGTATCCTAGGTGTTCTGAATTCAATTTGTTTGGATATAGTGTTGCTGACTATGCTGGATGCAAAATTGACAAAAAAAAACATCGGTGGGGACTTATCAATTTCTTGTAGGTTGCTTAATTTTTTGGTATTCCAAAAGGCAAAACTCAGTAGTATTATCCACAACAGAAGAAGAATATATTGTAGCTGGAAGTTGTTGTACACAACTTCTATCGATCAAACATCAACTAGAAGATTATAGTCACACACTAAAAGAAATTCCTATTCTATGTGACAATACAAGTGCAATCAATCAGATCATAAATCCAATTAAGTACTCAAGAACCAACCATATTGAGGTTAGACATCATTTTATCAGGGATCATGTAAGTAATGGTGATATCTTGCATGAATTTGTTGACACTATCATCAACTAGTAAATATATTTACTAAATGTAATGGCCCAACGCCAGGACCCCCAGCTCCCACCGAGACTTTGACCATCAGGGCCGCCGCCCATAGACTCGAAGACCTGGAAGGGCTAACAGACCAGTCTAACAAGATATGTATCAGAAATAAATGATGACAACAAGCACTAAAGATGTGCTAACTGTTGGGTTTTCCATATATCATGTTTTTGATGATCACATTAACATCCTTGAACATTGATTTAATGCAAAATTGATGTGCTAACTAACATGAAAAATACCATGAAAGTGATTGAGTTAAACATTGCTAAATCATACAATATATATCACTAACAATGTATTTGCATGTAGGTGCACAAGCATGAAACATGGAGCATTGAAGAGGCATTGAAGAAATGAGCAAAAAGCACAAATATCTGTCAATGAGGTGTATCTGTCGACAGATGCATGTACCTGTCGACAGATTCATACAGTCATTCCAAGATAGAACTCAGGTTTGCATCTCTGAGTGCATCTGTCGACAGATGCAATGTACCTGTCGACAGATACACACAGTCAACCAGGACAGAGCTCAGGTTTTCTATTCCTGAGTGCATCTGTCGACAGATGCAAACTGCCTGTCGACAGATACACTCAAAAACTCAATTTCCTGAAACCCAGTTCTCAGCCTGAGTGCGCCTGTCGACAGATGCAAGTGCACCTGTCGACAGACGACGGAAACATAAGATTTTGAGTTTCCAAATCCGGCCCCCACTTGGGTGTTTCCTTCCTCCACGACCCCCACCTTTACCTAACACTATATAAGCATCCTTTTGGAGCCAAATTCGCAGAGAGCAGCCTCCCATCCAAGAGCCTCCAAGGGATCAAGAGAAAAGCCCCAAATTGCTGCTCTGCTTCAACTTTCTGCCCAGATCGTCGTGGAATCACCATCTATGCGGAGCTGAAGCGGATCGTCGCCAATTCAACCTTCTACATCGATCAATCTACATCCAATCGAAGTTTGAAGAGCGTTTGGACGATCCACGAGAAGAATTCCAACCGGATTTGTTCCCTAATTCCTAATTCTTCTCCATCTCATAATTTCCATTCCATCGTGTGTGTGTGTGGTTGTGTTTCGAGCATCCCTTGTGCTTGATTCACGTATTTGTGGTTGTTCTGATCGTGTTTCATCAGACAACGTGTGTGTGGTTGAGTTGTTGTGTGAACTCGCTCATAAGCAGTCGTTTCTGCGTGTGTGTGTGGACGGTGGATGTAGGATACACGAGTTGTGTACTCCGAACCACCTTAAATCATCGTGTTCTGTGGTTTGTTCGCGTTTTGCGATAGATGATTGGTAGGCACGGTGTTCATACGCACGTTTGATTCCCTGTTCTCATTTGGATCAACTCAAGCGGTCTCATACTTAATCGAATTCTAATCAAATTTCATTAAGATCGTTGTAGCATCGAAAAGAATCCATCAATAGTTTTAAATTGCCGTAATCTATTCAACCCCCCCTTCTAGATTACCGTATTGTGTATTTCCGCATAACCCTTCACTAACAAGTGAAGGAAAAAGCGTCCAACACAAAGTATGAGTCTAGTATAGTCCCAAGTAACAAGTATAAGTGCAGAAATAAAAGGAAATAACAGATCCTTAGAAGCATACCCCGAGCGTGACGAAACAATTATGAGGGAACACTGCTCAAGAAGACATCATCTACTATGGCCATGTCTCCTCAGCCTACCGCGGAGGGTACTGATGTGAAGTCTCACCTGTAAAGAAGGGAAATGAGCTTCACGAAGAAGCCCAGCAGAGACTACCAATCTCCCACTGGTTCTAACAATCAGAATAGATAAAGTGTATAACTAAAATTAAGCAAGCATCTATTCTACTAACAGAGTAAGTGCGGAAGCATAAAGAAACTACACGGCCATCGGTCTAAAACAACGTCGAAACTGGAAACCCGTGTAAACCACGACACAGGGATGAACCCAGGGCTGCAAACATAGGCAGAGAACAGCTGCCTGGACAAGGACACTAGCCACGGAGGACAACTACCACTAGTCAACCGGTCAGGTGCACCACGTGCCTTATCCTTGACCACCAGTCCATGTCTAACACCTCCCGTCGGAGTGAGATGCGGAACTACAAGCAACCACACAACTGCCATAGTTTGATCGGACTATGGTCGCATGTCTGGCCCTTCTAGATGGTACCGAAACCATGTAGAGTGAGGCAGTGAGAAAGACTAGCTGATCTGCGCCAGAAGAACAACCAAACCACCTCGGCGTCCCAGACTCAGTTAAGAGAGCTCTGCAAATGACTCAATGTCGTTGTCCCTACCATTTTCCCCTCAGCTACTAGAGTCTTAAACTCGAGCATGCCCACTAGCTGGAGAACTCCCTCAATTGGCGTGTGGGGATGGGGGGTCTAGATAACGGTAACAACCTCTCAACGGACAAGCCCACAAGTGCCTAGCACCAGGTGAAGGACTAGCGTAAGACCGTGCTAGGAACAACACAGGTGCCAAGAAATTGACTCGTAGTGGAAAGAAAACTCCGAACAAGTCACCAAGTAGCTCTCTATCTAAGACGACGACCCAAGGGTTGTCGCCTCCTCAAGGCGACACCCGGCCTGTCGCGACCTGGGTCTAAAGGCGAGGGGGAAACTGTCGCTATCTGGGTCGACCACAGACAGAGGTCTGGGTGACCATCTAAGACTCCCACAACCCACAGGAAAACCAGGCATGAGGGTGACGATCACCATATTGCTACTAGAACACGACAGGGTGTGGCGTCGCGTTCACACCAGAAGGCGACGGGTCGACACGTTGCAATCTGGGTCGCGACAAGAACCTTATCGCGACCACAGATAGAGACACCCAAGACCTCCAAAACATGCCTTAAAACACAAGTCTGGTGCTCCCCTAGGATGATGTAAACACATGATATAAGCTCAAACCACCCTCATCTACACCCATGCATGTCAAGGATATGCATCTACACTCCAATGATAGAACACTCAAACCCAACCCCCAATTCAAACACAATAAGCCAAACATGAAATCCACACTCCTAGCATGCTTCTATTGGCTTGAAGAAAGGGATTGGAGGCCCTAGCATGGTAGAACTAGGGGGAAGACATGGGTCCCTACCTCAAAATGAAGAGTCAACCTGTTGGGGTCTTCTCGTGTGCATGGCCACCTCCTCCTCGTTCCAAGCTCCATGCTCACGCCGTCCACGAGCCACCCACGTCCTCCTACATGCCGAAGGAGATGCCACCACCACGAAGAGGAAGCCACCACGTCGAGGAAGAACACCACACTGAGGAAGACCACACCTCTTCTCACACACACCCTCGCATTATGCTCACGGAGCTATTCGCGCAGAGAGGGGTCTGGGGAAGAAGGGAAGAAGAAGAAAAAGGGGAAGAAGAGAACGGGTCTGCTGGTCTTGCACAAATAGGCCACGGATCTGAGAACGTGACAGCTAACCCATCACGTTCACTTACTAAACGTGATGGCTAATCTGTCGCGACCCCAAGGTCATGGTCAGACCTGACCAACAGACCCGCCATGTGTCATCCTCGCAGACCTGACACCATGAACGCGACACCTGACATGTCGCCTTCATCTGTCAGCGTTTGACACTTGTCCCAACTATCCCGACAGCAAGATGACAAAACTTGTCACAGACCTTGAAGACCACAAGAGTGATCAAGACAAGAGATGAGCAACGGGTAGAACTCCAATGGATCTCTTCAACGGATCCTTTTCAAAAGCCTCTCATATAAAAGATGAAGCATGGTTGAAGAAAGACAAGAACCTTTTTCTGAATATTTTTCAAGGAGTGTACAACTGTGAGAAGAACCTTCATGCCATAAACACTCAGAGAAAGAGAGAAGAGCTCGAGCCAAAATCAACAGAAGCTTTCAAGCAGAAGTCTTCATCGCCTTCAAGCCTTCCTCTCTTCCATTCTCCCTGTGCTCATTGTAATCTTGGGGGAGAATCTGTGACTGTGAGCTAAGTCTTGAGTGTTCATCTTGTAATAGCTCTCAGTCTGATCTTTCTTTTCTAAGAAAGATTTCTGTCCAGCTGTAGGATTGTATACAGTGTGTAACCTAGCTAGAGGTTAGTGTCTAGCAGAACCTTGTTGGGGTTTGTACCAACAGGACCTAGCTGGGGGTTTAAGTCTAGCAGAACCGCACTGGGGTTTGTTCCAGAAGGTTTACTTCTGAACCTGTAAAAGAAGTAGGTTTGCTTCTGAGCCTAGAAAAGAAGTGGGCTGCCTTCTTGCCCGGGAAAGAGAAGAAGACCTGGTGGGGTATCCAGGGTGTTGTAGTGTCCTTGAAGGGGATTGTACCTTCGGTTAGTGAAATCCCAAGAGTTTGCTTGGGGACTGGACATAGGACTTCTATGTGGGAAGGGCCGAACCAGGATAAATCTCCTGTGTCCTTTGTGTGATCGATTATTTGCTTCCGTACTACTACTCTTTATCACACTAACACTAACCAAACTTTTAAGTGTTCACGTTTTGATTTCAGATTTCAGAAAAACCTATTCACCCCCCCCCCCCTCTAGGTTACCTTGCTGCCGTACATAAAGGGCCAACATACAGCGGTTACTGTTGTGTACTTTGTGTTCCTACCCCCACTCTGACGAGACATGGAGGTTTGGACCTGGGTGAAGGATAAGACGTCAGTGGAGGCACCTGACTGGTTGACTAGTGGTAGTGGTTTCCGTAGCTAGTGTCTCTTGTCCAAGCGGGGTTCTCTCTGTCTGCGTTTTCAGCCGTGTGGTGGTCACGACGTGCAGGCTCTACAGAGTTTCCGGCCATGTTGTCTCTTTTGTACATTTTTAGTGAGTAGCCTTGCTTCCGCACTTTCTTGTGTAGAGTAGATTATATAACTACTATTATTTAATTTGTTTATATATATATATTCTTTCCTGTCTCTTAGAGCCAGTAGGAGATTGGTAGTCCGTACTGAGCTTCTGTTGTGAAGCTCATCCCTTCCTTTTCCAGGTGAGACTTCTCAGCAGCGGCCGGGTGCGCATCGGGCAGAGGAGGTAGGGCGGTAGTTGTTGTCCCCGTAGCTAGCAGTGGTATCCCCCTTCAGTTGTACTTCACCCTTGGGGTATGCCTCTAAGGGCTCTGTCCTCCCCCTTTTTACTTGTACTAGTTGTGTGTGTGTTGGGACTGTACCTAGAGCGATACGCAGCGGTCTCGCTCTTCTTTTTGCTTCTGCGTGTGTGCTTCTAGTTCAATAGTTGACATTTATTTCCTTTACATATTCTGTTAGACTTGTGTTATAGCCCTTACGAGTCCTCGGATCCGTGGGCAGCGACCGCAAAAATCGGGTCCTCGGCTTGGGCCGAGGGTCGTGTTCTCGGGGTCGTTAGATGAATAAAATACCAGCCTGTTGCTAGAAAGCTAAGTGTTGAAACCATCTGTAAGCTATCATCACTTCGAATCATGCCTATAACAGTCGAACTTCTCATAAGTTGCAGTTGATAACTACAGTTGAAGTGGGAGTTGAAGTATTTCCACTCAAGTCGAAGTTGTGCCTCCAATCGAAGTTGCATAACTAGAGTCGAAGTTGGAAGTCGCAGTCATTATAATTTATAGTCTATTTTTTTAATTAAGAAAAGTGAAGAATAGAATATAATTATTTTATTTCTTCTACTGTCCTATTCTGTAGTTGATATTTAATCTTAGTCGTTGATCTCAAGCCGATCCATCAATCTCTTGCCACCTGTATATCAACAACTTTTCCTTTATAAATACAACATTTCCCCTTCATTTCAACCTACCACATTCAAAAACCCCTCTTTTGTCGTCGTGCTGCTTCTCGCGCTCATCTACATCTCCAAATAATCTTTCATGATTTCCATCTTGATCTTCTCAAACTCTTGAAGAAGGTAGGACACTCATCCTTGCTTAGAGCATTTTATTCACCTCTCTCGTACTCCCTGAAGTCATTTTTATAAGTTTTTGTTCTACATGGCTTTGTCTAGGGCTTTGGACGCCTCTTTCTTCAACCATGAATAGTCCCAGAGGTGTTTGCAATCAAAGCATCAATTTGCACTGGAAAAGTTGTAGATTTCTCTCAGTTAATCGGCAAGCTAAGCGTAGTGTCTGATATTTTTAAAGCTACAATATGGAAGAAGCTCTGCGAAATCTAGGAACCTACATTCAAAGATGCAACAAAGGCTTTTTATGTCAGTTTGACAATTTCATAAGATGGGTCATTGGAAGGTGTTGTCAAAGGCACAAAGGTCAAAGTTACAGAAGCTATTCTTGAAGAAGTTTTGGAATGTCCAGCAACTGGTCATAGACTCAATGAAGTAGTGGCACTGGAAAGGTAGCATTTGGGCATTGTTGGAGCAAAGGGTGATATTCACAAGAAATCCCTTCTAATCAACTAGCTTTCCGCAGAGAAGAGACTGCCGCATGCCATTATCACAACCATTATCACACAAATGGCAGGAACTCATTCATCCATCTCCGCCAAGGATGGAAATCTACTATATTGGGCAATTCAGAGTCATTCAATCAATCTGGCTTCAATAATCATAGACAGGATGATTAGGTCCATGAATTTGAATGAATCTTTGCCTTACGGAACTTTGTTGACAGTTTTATTAAAAAAGAACAATGTGGATTTGGAGGTTGAGATTGCTTATCAAGTCAAGGAGAACATTGGGCTATCCACACTAAGAAGAAGCTAGTACTCATTAGTGGATAAAGCTCAAAATCTGTGGACCAAGGACTTGGTAGCTGATTGCTCACATGAAGTTTTTTTTGATGTTGTGTTGAGTACATCTTTAGTTGCTTCATCAGCTTCATCAACTGAAACTACAGAAGAAAGAGTAGAAGCTGCAGTAACTATGGCAGAAGAAGATGTGGCACCCCCAACAATAGTTGAACAGGAACTCCCTAAAGAAACCATTACTCAAGTAATCAGGGATACCAAAGGGAAAAATATTATAGATGAGAGTGCTCCTCTAGCACAACCTAGTTTTCCTACTGATGAATCTTTTAAAGAGCAAGCCTATCATCATGTCTCTCCTGCACTAGTTGCAACCTCTAGACCATCTCATCAGCAACGGTCTCAGGGGGAGACTCGCAACAGTAGGACCATTGATGATGTTTTTGAGTTGGTCCTCAAACAATAAGAATTAATTAGTGTTCTTCAGATGCAGATCCACCAAGTGGATGTCAAATTTGACTTCATGATAGATGAGCTCCAGCAAATAAAAGATATGCTATCTCAGTTTGTGTATAGTCAAGACAAGGGAAGCACCCGTATGATAGCAACAATAGTAGAGGCACCTCTACCAGAGTAAGAGCCAGAAGTAGTAGAACCAGAAGTTGCACCAACAAAAATAGAACAAACAACAGTAGCAGAGCCAATAGTAGCAGTAGAAACATAACAAACAATAGAAGCAGAGCCAGCAACAAAAGTAGACAATGCTAACTCTTCTTAGGGGACTCTTACTCAGGTATTTAAGTGAAGAACAAAGAGAAGACTAGTCAAGTCTGAATTCAAGCTGTTCCCTACCTCTCAAACCAACCATCCTTTGATCCTAACCAATCCACTACACCTACACCTCCACAACCTCTAGCTGACGCCTCTCAAGCTCAACCCTCAACATATCCATCTACTATACCACCAAGACCAACTGACCAACCTACTTCCTCTAGACTTACATCTAAACAACCGGTAGAACCTCAATCCTCTAGTGATGAATTAGACACCAAATACTATGACCCAGAAACCCAACATAACATCCATTTTTGTCCTCCTACATTCTTTTCTTGGCTTCGAATAATTACTAAACCACCTCAGAACCAGACTGAACACCTCATTGCCAAGCTTATACTAAAATAAGAAATCCCTAGTCAGCTTTGGGAGAAAAGAAAAAGGGCAGTCGGTGTAAAAGAATTTCCTCCTTGTTGGTAAGCCTTCATCTATCACTCGAAAAAATATTTTGAATTTTTTGAAGAATTCTGAAGATCAAAGTGTTTCTAGAAATTCATGGGATGCCTAGATATAAATTTGAGGACTGGCTTCCAATTTTTCTAAGAATTAAGGAAATACTAGCAACTACACTTATAGGCATCATTAATACTAGTCTGAGCCTGATAGCTGAGGCATTTTTAAGAGCCTATCCAAGTGAGGTAGTCAAGTTCAAAGAAGCAAACAAAGCCAAACTTGCACCTCTTAGTGTGAAAAGTCATCTCAATATCAGATTCTATGATCTATTTGAAAAATCTTTGAAGAGATATTAAGAGGCCTTCACCAAGATGAAAGCATTCAATGAAGAGATATACAAATTGGATTTGGTAAAAGTTAGTATGAGGCAATGGTTTATGCTACTGGATGGGCAACGAATGATAACTCCATCTATGACAGTTGGGATGCCAACCAATCTATACCCTATTCTAATAAGGGTAGTAAAATTAAAGACTAAATTTGTGAGAGTTATTAGAATGGCAGTCAGACATAAGATGAAGCGCAAGATACATCTGTCCTTTCACAGATTTGCCCTGCTCTAGTCTACAAAGAATGATCAGCTACCAGGGAATTTCAAGACTGTTATGTAGAATCTGAAAGATTGACACTTGAGCAGTGGGTGCTTAGATATCTTGATGAAGCTAAAGCATGTAAGAAGAGCAAGCTTCATCCTTACAAATACATGTGCAGAATATATGATGGCCTATGCAAGTCTCTTGAAGTAAAATGGATTGAAAGGTATCGTATCTACTACAAAGCCAAGAAAGCCGCACTCTCCCAAGGGTTACAGCGGAATATCTCTATCCATGAGTTTTTGAAAATGGTAGTTGAAAAAAAATTCATACCTCTTATGCAGTCTATGAGTTATGAACCCTATCATCAACAGATCTACCGATACCATCAATGACACATTGCTTCCTATAGAAATCATCCCTTTATAAGCTCATCTTACAACATAGATACTTCTCTTTTTGAACACAACTTTCCTAAAAATGAGAAGCAGCTCTGGGAATTCCTTCAACCCTTCTTTGAACAAATCCCACCTTCTCTTTATCTTCCTAAATCTTATTGAACAATTTCTCCCTTTATATTTTTGTATACATCTGGTTGTTCAATAGAATTTCTCAAATTGTCTCTTCGTATCTCTTACTCCTTCTCGAATCTCTCTTTATGTTATATAATTTCTATTAATGACACAAAGGGGGAGAAATATATATTTAAATCTTTACAAGATAAGGATATATCAGATTGAGGGGGAGATATAAGATAAGATGAAATGAAAAAGATTATGAATTACTTTATTTACCTTGTAATGAATTTGTTTGCATGAAATGTTACTTATTACTAAAATATTTCTAAATATACATGTGATTTTGTCATCAATAAAAAAGGGGGAGAATTTTTGTGCATTTGATTATGCAAAAACATTATTCATTGTTTTGATTATGACAAAATCAGTTTTCCAATTTAAGGTATGAACTATAAGTAATAATTCTTATCCATGTTAAAGGCATGTTTGAACTATAGACATACTATGTCATCACATAGAGCTATAATTTCTTCTAAGTCCACATCGACTAGTATATATGTATCATATGAGTCGAAATCATACTATGACTCCTGGACAGTCGATGTGGGATATCGATTGGTGAACAAGTCATGCAGGTCGAAGTCCTACTCTGACTCCTGCATAGTCGAAGTGAAATATCGATTCGTGAACAAGTCATGCAAGTAGAAGTCCTACTCCAACTGATAGATAGTCGAAGTTAGGTATCAATTGATGAACAAGTCTCATTAGTTGAAGTGTCACTCCGACTCCAGACCTATCAAAGTTAGGTATCGATTGATGAACAAGTCTCACCAGTCGAAGTGTCACTCTGACTCTGGTCCAGCCGAAGTTCACTTCGACTGACTACGTATTTTTCTATTTCAGCTGAATTTACACTTCGACTGACAGCTTGATAATCTTTGAAGTCAAAGTAGGATTTTGACAGAGATTCTTAGCAGTCAAAGTTCATATCTTGACCAATCAAAGTTTTAGTAATTTCTTATCGATTGATGACCATGTTTTGCATTGATTGGTGTAGTGTTGTTCCAAATGAAGTTATAATGCCTTATTTAACCTTGTGTTCCGATTATTGAATTGTTTTCATATCAACTGATGAACAAATAACATGTTACATGTCAATTAATGTTATTTTCAATTTATTGCATCATCTGTTTAGTTGTGTGCCGACACATGAGTTCTTATATGTCTTTCTATCTATGGACACACACATTTAATTCAAGATCTTAATAATTTATGAGTGCATCATACCCTGTGTATCTTTGCAGTTGAAGTTACACTTCAACTCCTTTAAGTTTCTAAAGTCGAACATTCAATTTATTATTATTGGTCGTCTTGTACTTATGTCTTTCATTTTTAATGAGAAATTATATAGAGTTATTGTATTTAAGAATGTTCCTTGATAGATGTTTGCTTTACAAAACATCTACTAGTGTCCTTCAAACTGACAAAGCTTTCCAGGTTTTAAGGAAAGTAGTCTGAAGACTCACTTCGCATCGAGCTGTTGTCCAGTTCAACTTAAATGCTCACCTACCCCTTACATTCTTTTGGACATGTACCTTCTATCTGAAATAGAAAGAAGTCATTGAAAGTCTTATCTTTTATTCCTATTGTTAAACAAATTACTGCTACCATTCTAACCATAGACAAAAGAATAGCCTTTGCATGGGTATGGTGTTTGTAGGTAATAAATGTGAATGTCTATAGTAACATGCAAGCTATCCAAAATAGCTATCAAAGATGCCTTTACACATAATGTAGCAACTCTCAATTTTTAGAATTGATATAAATAAATTAAATTAAAAAGAAATGTATATAAATTCTATGATTACGTAGGTGTCGACATAGTTATCGCCAACTCAAAAGTTTAGGATGAGTACAAGGTTAAAACTCATTAAGTAAAAATAAGTGATGGACTTTCATTAATAGCTCATACATGAATTATTGGGCCACGAAGCAAAAGCCCAATGACTAATTGGAGATAAATAAGCCTAAATTCGTGACTAAATTAGTAATAAATTAAAAAGGGACAAGATAATCACTATTTTGACTAATAAAAATCCTAAAAAAGAGTCATAACTCTATCCTAACTAGTTGGCCACGGATTTAGAGTCCTCCCAAGCCAATTGAGGGATAAATGCAAGGAAAAAGGGTAGATAACTATGGGAAATTTGTAGTTGGAGGAAGAGAAAGAGTTTTAGGAGATCTTCTAACCTTAAACATACAAATACACGTCAAACTCGTTCCTAGCCAACCCTATTAAACCCCTAGAGCTTGGAGAACAAGGGGGAGAAGCTTTTGGGCGAGGAAATCAAGTAAGGAGAAGGCTTGGAAGGGACATCTTTGTGTTCATACCCTAGGAATCTAAAGTGCTCAAAGGTAGGCAATCTCTCAAGCAAAAATAAATTAATCTCTACCCTAGATAGTCCATGATCCTAACTACGAAAGACCCATGTTCTCCCCCAGTTTTCATCATACCGTTTATGACTATTTCATGCCTAATGATTTGTTAAGAACATGTACCCGACCCCACATGGTCAACGTAAATCCTTATCTATGCTTGATCTCGTGCCGTGAAACTTGTACTGTACATAATACATGATGTCAAAAATCTAATGACATACTTTTCCCCAATTTCTATCAAGTACTCTTTTTAAATTAAATAGTTCTTCAGCACTGTGTCAGATTTTTGGTTCATTGTGAAGTAACCTGTTAATAGCATGCTTGTACCATGTTAGAAACCTAATACTCCTTACTATTGATACACCTGCATGTCTAGTTTCGTTTAAAACTAATTTCATAATTTTTCATAAAGTATATGATTTTATATGAATTTTTTCAAGCCCCTATATCAAGCTCTTGAAAGACTGGACCGAAACCCAAGGTGTTCCATTTCACCTTTAGGGCCGGGCCCGATTGGTCACGTTCTCAACTGGGTCGCGATAGTGGATCGTGTCACGTTAGTAACGTGACGGCCCAGCCAACTGTGTCGCATCTCTGTGTCCTGTACTGATTGCCATTATCGCGACAGACCCTGACATCGCGACTATTGGTCACCAATCGGTACCACTTCCGAATGCCTTGAACGTGTTGGCCAAGACCGTCGCGACTATGGATCGATTGCCATAGACGTGACCAGTCACCTCGTCGCCTTTCAGTTTCCAATCGATTGTTTGATCCGATTATCCTTGAATGTGACAGACCCAATCGTCGCTATTTGAACACGACAGGTACCTACGTCGCAATTTCACTTTGTGTTCCAGAACCCTTATTTATCAATTAAATCTTGCCATTCATGTTCATTAATCATGGCTAAACCCTCATAATGCTCTATGATGAACAATAACATCATGTTAATGAACTTTTAATAAATATCTACTTGATTTTTATTTAAAAGTCATGTGCACGACTCTCACATGCTACTTTTGATTCTCTTTCACATGCACACACTAAACATGAATGTTTGCCACGAGACCTTATAGAAACCATCTTAATAATATATCTGGTAATTAAGTGTAATATTTCATATTAATTTCCCTATTATTTAATGGACTTGTCTTCGTTTTATTCGCTTGATTTGGATACCATTATTGCAACCCACTGCCTTCGAGCACTCAAGGCAAGAAGGGCAAATGCTTTCTATACACACTTTTCTTGATTTGGACGACCTCTCCATTGAGAATTCTCCTGACTGGACCAAGAACTCCTTGCTCAAGGCCTCTGTAAGACTCCTTGGCTTTGGCGGACGTTCGTTGTCGACGAGCTAGTTGCACCATCAATACCCATGATGCCTTTAGGGATCAGCATGATCCAATGGCCTTAGATTGCACTCTTACCTTGAGATCATGCTGGACCTCTGGACTGTGTTCGTAGCACGGCCAGTGGGTGGTTGGTGACTTCTACCTGATTGCCAGCACACGACTATGCATGTTGTGCAACTATTATTATCGTTTGTTTAACGTTGTTTTATGTGAATTGACTTATAGTTCTCATCTATTCCTTATTCTCTCATCTATTCACATTCTCTCTACAATCTCATTTATTCTTCAATTACTCTCATCTATTCTTGGTACTCTATATTGGCCATCTATTGATTGTCTAAGATAAAAACATAACAATGTCAAACAACATTATAAAGAACCCGATCTGGTCCTGGGAGGGTGTCCGAAAGTGCTAGTGCCCATGGGAGTTAAACTATCAGGGTGATCGGCATTACATCCAAATACTAAACTATCTAGACTAATCGACGACAATCAACACAAAGTGCTAGATTCTATCTTGATTGATAAAAGTCAATCAAAGTGCTATCATGACTTGCATGCTATCTCGTGATATGGCCAATCCTTTAAACGTGCTAGTTGTGCTATATTCTTTTTGAAAAGTACTATTGTGCCCTTATTACCATGTGGTATTACTCTCTTTAACGTCTCTCTAGTTATCCTACTATTCAAGATATTAATCACTTAAAGCATGTCTGTTTTCAAGATATTAAGTCCTACTGGGCGTTATCACTCATCTGGCACTATTTGTTATATGTGTTTCAGGTGAGTTTGATGAGGAACATCACACACACGAGGATGGGGATGAGCAGGCACAAGAGTGACATGTGGATTTGTCACATCCTGAGAATTACGCAGCAGATATTAATTCAGATAATTCGAGTCGATATCATGAGACGTGAACAGTCGGCAAATAAGCCTCTAGCTAGCACGCACTATGTGTATAACAACACAACATCATAATAGGGCCCAAATATTGAACTCAATTGAAATTGTATTCAAATATCATCTTATTGTTTTAAGGGAACTATTACAACTCCCTCAAATGATAGGACTAAGACTCAAATAAAGGCAAATTACATTTATTCCTCACTACCTACTACATGAATCTAACACTCAAAGCAAACTAACTATAGATAGACACAGGTGTTGGGATGCTCATCACTCGGACGCATTCCCATCCTCGACTTGCTCCTCTTCTTGTATTTCATAGTCACCTAGAATGGTTAAAAGTAGGGATTGAGCAAACTAGCCCAGTAGGATTTATATCTCAATGTGCAGGCAATGATATAAGTGATTAGAAATTTAGAACTAGGTAAGCACGACGATCATGATATGCATGTACGAATAAAACTCATTAAAACATGATACATGAACAAACTAGATAGAGGGATCAGGATAGAGCAAGATCTAGAACGATATAATGAGCAAGAGATTAATCAATAGTGAGGCATGTAACAAGCACGCAAGATATCACTTTAAATTGCAATAATTGCACGATGGCCATATCACGCAAGCAAGTAAGCATGCACGAGCACAATCATGTAACATTAATCAGGCACGAAGACACTACTGTACACCAAAGAAAGATCCACCTTGAAATGCACACTAGGACACGTGTATGTGGTTATTGTATCTAGCATTCAACACACAAGTACACCGAACGCAGATGCAACGCTAGTAATCATTATACCTTATGGTTAATAACAGTATATTTATGACTCTCCGTCATTGGGGCTAGACTGGAGCCCTTGGACACTCGCCGTGCCCGGTCAGCATCTCATTTCAATTTTAAATGTAGATACCCACAGTCATTAATAATGGCCAATAAGAGTTTCAATATGTAAGCATGTGTAATGTCATGTTCATAATGATGATGAGAACAAGTAATAAGTAAGGTGAACATGATTTCATGATACAATAGTCAAGAGATAATTTCGGCATCACAACGACACAATTTATACTTTAGTTCAATCTTTACATTAATGGCTTTAGTCTAGATTATAAATCACACTCACGAGAACAAGAGAAGGAAGGAAGTGCACGCTATCTCCAGGGTACTTCAATGGTACAACCAACTCGCTCTCCATGAGGGAATCCACGGAGTACGGAGAATTACAGAGGTCTTAGAGAAAAGGTCGCTTGTCTACCGATACGGAATGACCGATAGAGAGCTTCCAAATCCCCAAGAAAGGGCTGCCTAGATGTGCAAGTGTGTAGTGATGTACGCATCCCAATCCACAATCCACCAGTTTCAAACTCGCGGAAAGCACTTAACATGATAACATGAGATGAAACTATGCACTCTAACTAAACATTGATTGCAATATTTTAAGATGACAATTATCATTTTAATAAGCTAGAATAGTAACAAGAGTAAATCACAAGTTACATGAATGGTCATGTCATTAAGAGAGCAATTAGAATGACATTCGTGTAATTATAGCTTTTAAATGGGTTAATTACTTTTAAGCCATTAAACAGACCTCTTGAGATGATTAGAACCAAAATGTACAAATCATGCACTTAATACCATGTTAAACAGTCCTCGGGCCAGCCTTGAAATATGTGTCCTACACAGTGGACACACTTCTAAACGCAGTGCACAGGTGAAACAAGCATAACCGTGAAGACTCAAAATCACGCCCACATGGGTGGTCGTGTTTCACACTGAATTGCGTTGGGGGATCCAGACGCATTCATGCAAATTCATTAAAGAATTCGTTGGGTGGGAAAACCACCTGAAACGCGTCGGGGTAGACCGCCGCGGTTCAGTCAGGCCCTGACTCCCAGGCGGCGCGAAGACTCGTGCGTGCCGTTGAATGGTCAGCCTACGAATCGCGTCGTACCAGACGATCGTGATTCACAGAATTACATTGGCCATGAGCGATGCGATTCCAGACGCTTGAAATGCGTCGCTTGAACCGGACGCGGTTCAGAGCTCAGACCGAAAACGGCGAAACATGCAGGAAAACTGGTGCTCGGTCCATGCAACACTTATATCTTCTGAACTAGGGCTCTTGGGACAAAAGTCTCAACATAAAAGTTGTAGATAACATGGAGTAGGAGAGAACTATGATTTTTAAATAATTTAAAATGACCTCGGGATGCATGAGAAATTAACATGAACTTAGAAAGTCCCTATCATGCGCGACTATGGCAAAATGACTATAACTCAAGATGTACTCATTGGAATTTGACGAAACCAATTGGAAATGAAACTAGACTTGATGCTCTACACATTGGTATAAGATTTGATAGCGTTTGATCTGACAAAACCTACCTTCTTGGTTGAGGAAGTTTCATTCTTTAGAAATCTCTTATTCAGACCACTGTTGAAGAACGCATAGTACTCCAAGTATACTGCATGCAAATTGTGCATTCTAGTTAGGTTAGGAAGTAGACTTGATCCTCTTTCCAGGGGTATAAGCCTTGCATGATGATATTTAGGTTTGACCTACCTTTGGTCGACTCCAAGTGGATGGTTTGCACAGGTCGAAGTAGACGCTATGGGGAAGAAGAAGGGCTTGGTGTGCTCGGTCCTCTGCTCCCCAGCCGCAAAGAGCTCCTCCACATGACCCCAAAAAGTTGTGAAACTCATCCCCAAGGATTTTGGAGAGAGTATTTAAGCATCCATGGCTTTTGGAAGTCATAATGCAACAAGGAAAGGAGAGTTGCGGTTTTAGCTTGTGTCTTTCCCTATTTTGAAGATCTCTTCATCTATTGGAGAGTCTTGGCCGTCAAGCAACCTCCATGGGTGGCTAGGCACGAATTTGGGTAGCCAAGAGTGCATGATTGCCTCCCAATTCTACCCTAATTGCCTCTTTCTAATTTCAGCTTATTTATGGTTACGAATTTCCATGCATTTTCTTGCTTCATTTGATTTTTTGGCCAAATGTTGTCCATTGGCCCAATTATGATAATGGGTCTTCAATATATACTGTTGGAAGTCTCTCCCATATTTTTATTTAATTTATGATCGCGTCGTATTTCCGTGTTCACGGTTTTCTGACTTGTTTCCTTATTTGGATAATCGATCACCGTGTGATGTGCACTTGGTCAATCGGATTTTTAGTTGCACGAATTTCTTTGTGAAACACTTAGGTATAATGTGTGGTGTTGATTTGTAATTTTTACGGAATTTTCCGATGTGTTCTTGCATATACAATAATGGCACGTATGTTTTAAATACTCCGATATTATGGAAATTATTTATTTCCATTTATTTAAATTTTTATGTAATTAAATTTTTCGGGGTGCTACAGGAGTTGTCAACCAAGTCATAGCTTTAGTTAGATTATTTTGTTTCCATTTGAATAAAGTACTCTGGGCCCATAGTTTTGGCTGTGAATTAGCAAATGTAATAGTGATTAGGGGAATTATCAATAAAGTTGGTTCATTTGGCATTATTCCAATTTATACAATGGTTTGATGTCTATTTTGCGCTCTATACTATTTATTTAACTATTCATCGCTTTGATATTCCACGTCGGGGCATTACACAGAAGATATGTGAACGTTACTCTGAAGCCATATTCTCAAGGCTAGAAAATTAAGTCTTTTTTTATTTTTTAATGAAGGCGGTCCTCAGGAACTCAATCTGGGAGAGTGCACCCTCCCCCATGGGGGGAGAATGGACTCACTCCACCAGAGAGACCCCTGGGCCGAAAATTTATAATATGATAAGAAACTGAGTTACATCATTCGGACATGGCATAAACCCATTTTGTCTAGCCTGATGGGTCCCTTACACACATGAGGAAAGTCCCGAGCACCCCAAAAAACCCTGTTCTGCTTAGTCTGACAGCCATGGTTGGCAAATACATCTGCAACTTGGTTGGTCTCCCTATACACATGACTTAACAAGTAAGACTTTTGCTGTAGCAAAGAGCAGGCATCTCGTGACCAACGATAGGCACGCCAAGATGGACAACGGCCAGAATTAATGGAACTAACCAACGCCTTAGAATTTGAATGTATTAAAGAGAGCCGAAAGCCAAACAGATCTTCCAAACGCAGCCCGTCACACAGTGCCCTAGCCTCCACAAACGTGCTACTTCCATAGCCATAAAAGTGAGCAAAAGCCAGCCAAACAGAACCATTCTTGTCCCTAATGCAGCCTCCACCACCACAATCCCCAGGATTGCTTTTACTAGAATATTACATCTCAAATGGGTAAATTCAAATGGATAGCTGAAGACTTTGAAGGCTATATACAATCATAAGACGATCAAGAGAAGACAACGAGTGAAAGTTAAATAGATGTATGAAAAAAGAATGAAAAGAGAGATCTGAAAAGGAGCAATATATTCCAAGCAACGATCTCCCAGCTTTCAAGCTCTCAAGCCTTCAAGAAGTCTGTCATTGGGTGGATTATAATTCTTAGATCATTTTTTCTTAGAATCCACCTTAGAATCAGAAAGAGAGAAGTGATGCATTCCTTCTTCTTTTGGATCTCTTTCTATTCATCTGTACTGGCTCATTCTCTGAGCAGAACTCAGTGTGTAACCCTTCTGAGTTGTAACCAATAGGAGGTTTGTTCTCTTTGTGTTCCTCTTTTGGAGAAGGGAGGGCCTACCATGGTAGGAGGTTGTGTGCCCCTCTGTAAAGGGAAGACTTGCTTGGGTGCAAGTGGTTGTAATACCTCTCTTGAAGGGAAGACCAAGTGCTCTAGGTGGTTAGTGAAATACCCAAGGCACTGTTTGGGGACTGACATAAGACTCCTGTTGGAGAGGAGATTTGAACCAGTATAAATCTCTTGTGCATTTGTGTGTGAATGCTTCCACTACTTTTATTCTTATTTCACATACTGCACTAACCAATAACTTAATCTTTAGTGATTTTTTCAGATCTAACTCTCTTAACAGAAATTTCAAAAGTCCTATTCACCCCCCTCTAGGACACTTAAGCTCCATCTCGATCCAACACCTAGGATGGTCTTGGTGACAGAGTTGACTGTCACCAGGATGCATGGCGACAAGATCAATTGTCACCAAGACTCTCTTGGTGATAGTGACCTATGTCGCCAACACCACTTGGCGACATCCAGTCATGCCGTCAAGACAAGTATGGCTGGTAGTACTCCGATCTGTACACAACATGCCTGTGTGATGTTTGTGCCGCGCAGGGGTGTCATAAATCACCCTTTATATGTATGAGAGGGGGTTGTGGAGAGCTACAAGCTGAGCTCTTCACACAACCACCTCACACACTTCTCCTTATTTCCTTCTTTCTTGTATCCCTCTCTTTTGGAAGAGAAAAGAGAGCAAGAGGGTTCACCACTATCCTTGCTCTAGTTGCTATTGTTGCTTCGGTTGTGGCTTGTGTGCAACTGCTGCATGGTGCTTCTTGGAGCTGCACCACCGAAGGGGTGAGCCAACGAGAGGAGGAGCCATCATCACCGGTCGCCTTCTTGTGGACACCTCTAGAAGGAGGTTGTGTGAGTTCCTTCAATTCAGTGGACTAGGTTCTACTCGTCATGAAATCTATGAGCTCCCCTAAGTAAGAATGTCTCACCATTGATTGGATTGCATGAGGTTTCATGCCCCGGACATCATGCTGGTCAGATAACAAGGTGTAAGGGAATTGTTTTTTTATAAACTTCCTTCCACTACACATTTGTTGCCCCTCTTGGAAATTCCCTTTACCTCCCTCGAGAAGGAGTTAGTACCTCTTAAACTCTCAAACTAGTGAAGAGTGATCCATATCCTTTAGCCTCTCTTTCCCCTTTTACACTTTTGTCTTGCCCATTAATGACTTAAGTATTGGAGGGCTTTCCTTAGGACCCCCATTCTAGGCCCCCTGATCTCTAGTCTTTCTTGTAGGCCCATTCCGAGAAGTCAAGGTGAGATCTCATCGTCAGCTTTCCCACTTGTAATTCGAGAGTCTTCGACGGGATATGAGATCAAGTCTCTTCATGCAAGAGCAACAATAACAACAAGAGGGATAATGATGACAATGGGAGGCTCCAATGACTAGCAATCAAGGAAATGAGTCACAATAGATCACTCACTCTACGGTCGCAGCCGCCTAGGATGCTGGAGACAATGTTCTTGTTCTCCAGTCGGCTTAGGAGACCCAACTGCCTTAGGTAGATCCGGAAGCTCCCAAGTCCGTCAATGCAAAACTAGACATAGTCATCACACTAATGAAGGCCTAGGCCGAAAGAGAAGAATGCTTCCATCGATCCCAGCCGGTCCATCACCGAGGGGAGGAGTCACGATGGACGGTAGGTGGCCATTTTATTTTAGAAGGCAGCCACACCATCCAGAGCAAAGTGGGTGGGCCATCGCACCCCCTTCCATACAATAATGATCGAGAAACCTCCTCTAATACCAAAGGGAGGAGGAATAGTGCGTGGTGGTAGAAATTGGCCCTAGCAACTGTTACTAGATGACTAGGTGTGAGATGTTACATGTATAATGTTCAATCAATAGTAGAGGGGTGAATTAAGTGATGCCCAATTACAAATTGAATTAACTAACAATCAAAACATGAGCAAACCCACACAATAGAACTCTAATCCTAGAACACATGTAGAGAGGTTAGCAGAGATGGATTACATGCCATAGTGCACACCAAATGTTTAGGTGGTTTGGACATACAATGCTTCCTCCTTTGTCCACCCCTCACTAGCATGAGGACACACACTTATCATGTTTTAAAAAAAACTCACGATAGTGCAAGACAAGCACCATAACACACATAGCACACTTTGATCAACTGATTAGTTCAATACAAATAAGCTCATGACAAGGAGACTAATAGACAAAAAAGAAGTTATGTCTAGAGTCCCCCTGTCAAGTGATGAAGAGTCCCTACAATCCACTTGAATCCTATGCCTTAAGATGTTGATGTAGCAGCACAATCCCTTTAGAAAAGGCTTGTTGGACATTGCTTTGCTATTGAGAAGATACTCTGAAGCACTCAACAACTTCTAGTAGTAGAATGGCATGACATGGTTGAACTTGAACACAGCTCGCAGCTATAAAATGTTTTTCCAAAATCCAAGTTTCACATGAGAAGAGCCTCCTGGCTTGATTGGACAAGAGCTAGAGTAATTGATTGTCTTTATATTTCTAACATGGACCAAAAGACTCGATCTTCCCATAGGAGTCCACCATAACATGGGAGGTTTCATACTTTGAAATAGCTTGCAAGTCTTTAGAACGTCGTAATTGGTCAGCTAGTGTACACACACCAAGATTGATACCACATTGAGAAAATCTCATGTTGCACTATAATGCCCTAAGTGGCCCTCCATTTCACACTTTGTGAGTGCTTTTCCCCATCTTTCTGGGCCTTTAACATTTTCCCAATTTTCTCCGGCTTTCCCCTAATTATTCCTAGCTTAATGGAGCATTGTTAGCCTCTTTTAGAATCACGTCAGGCTAAGTGGATGCGCTTATGCTTTCAAGAAAGCGTCAACCACTCCCGACATGATTTCCCAATAATCGATTAGTGAACATCTTGAAAGGTGTCATCCATCCCTGACGCAATTTTCCAATAATCAATTAGTGAACATCTTGAAACATGTCAGGCCTACTCTATGCTATTTCCAATAATCAATTAGTGAACATCCATTAACGCGTCAGCCTTGCTTGATGTGATTTCCCAATAATCGATTCGTGAACATCTTGAAACGTGTCGGCCACCCTTGATGTGATTTCCAAGTAATTGATTACAGATAAAGTGAGAATCTTGAAACATGTCAGCATGATTCGACGCGATTTCAAACTTTCATATTTCTAAGAAATTTCCTTTTATGATTTTTGGAAATGCTTATTGCCTTATATGATTTGATGTACTAAATTTCTTTTTGGCAACTTTCCATAAATTATTTTCAAATTTTCATAAATACATCTGGTCCACTAGATGCGATTCAACTTGCTATTTCTGTCTGAATATAAATAATTTTGAAAATTCATTAATACGTCCAGTTGGTCTAATGTGGGTGTAGGTGCAAAAAGCCTCACGACGGATGAAGTTCATCTAGTTTCGTAGGGTGAAGTTATATTGCCAAGGCACCTTATAGCAGACCAGGAGCACTTCCAACTCTTTGCCAGTAAGTTCATTATAGGTCGATCTGGTAGCAAGAGGGTGGTTGTCGAAGAACCGACTAGTTGTTCAACCACCCCGCTATGCGAAGATGCTTCTTGGTCATCCATAGAAGCGGGAGAAGAAGAAGAAGAAGACAAAATAGAAGAAGAAGCAGAAGGAAACAAATGAACGACCTCGACAGTGACTACAACAAGATTAGCAAAAGAAGCAGTGATCATTGATCCCCTTCGAAGATCCTCCTTTGACATAAGAAGGGACTCACCTGGTGGAAGAAGTTGGGAACGAAAGCAAAGAACCAAAGGGCAGAAGGTAGGAAGCGGAAATTTGGAGATGAAGGTAAAAAGACACTATAGTGGGCTAATTTATAGCAATGTGTGGTTGTAGAAGACCATCGAAGCATCCCTTGCCTCCTCGAATGCCAAAACGGTCTAGGCAGCAACATGAATCAACGTCGGTCCAATGCAAAAGGCATGATCATTGAGCCTACCGCAATTCTGAATGAACATGACACAACCCAATGTATGCGGTGGAAATCTCACATTAGATGCTGAAGGATACATGTGGCACTAGTGGCCTCGCCTCCAAAAGATGCACGATATAAATCAAAGCATCCACCTTGAAACTATACTCACTGAGCTAAACATAAAGTTCGGTAGTAGAGGGGACCAGCGAAGAGGGGGAAATCGTGGCCCAATAATTGTACTACCAAAAAGCCCATAATAAACTTCCAACCTAACATATAACAACCCTATAACCATTCAAGGCCCATCTACCAATAGACCAAAATATAGGGCCCAAGAAGTGCCATCAAGCCCCAGATTGCCACCCATGTTGAAGAATCCCAAGCTAAAAAAAAAACTCCTCGAAGAGGGTGACCAGAGCAACCAGAAATCTATAGACTTATTTCCTACAGAATGAGCGCTAGGGTAGGAGAATGCACCTGATGACATCGATTGATTGATGTACGTCTGAATAACCCCACTCCAGGGTTCTCTCCAAAGCCGCAAGGAGAACTAATCTAACCAGACTCCTACCTGATAAATCAGCTAACAAATTCTTAACTAGAATATAGTTAAACCGATGGACATGAAGAGATTAAGGTAAGAGTAAGAGTTCTATATCATCTGTCCAAAGTTCCAAATAGATTTTCAGATACAAATAAGGACTCTAGGAGCACATCTCCTAATCTACCCTTCCACTGTCCGATCTATATGGAACTGATTAAAGAGTTTGTGACTATATAAACTCAGGGACCTCCCTCTAGAAGGAGTAAGTACCTTTAACCTTAGACCCTCAAACTGATGAAGAGCGATCATGTATCCTCTAGGCTATCTTGCCCCTCTTTCTTTTTGCTCTTGCCCATTATTGACCTAAGTATCAAAAGGTTTTCCTTGGGACCCCCATCTGAGAACCCTCAATCTCTAGTCTTTCTTGTTGGCCCATTATGAGAAGTCAAGGAGTGAACTCATCGTCAACTTTTCCACCTATAATCTGATGGTCTATGACAGGGGACAGAATTGAGTTTCTTCACTTGTAAAATAATAGCTATCCTTTACCTTAAAAATAATCCACTTACCCCTCAAAATTTCTTACCCATTTTTGTATATAAACACATAAGGTTACACAAACTTCTTACTTTTCATCTGGACATAAGTAAAAATATATCTATTCAGTGAGAGATTAGTCCGGTTTGATGAGGGTGGGGCTTCACACCATGCTCCTTATATAGATACATTATTTCTAGTCCAGATGTAGGATTTTGGGGAATATTATGTGAATAATGCTTAAATACTATAAGGATTTTACCCCTCTCCGACCTTTACATCCTTTTTCTATCACGATTGACACCTCCTCTTCCTCCCCATCCGACTGCTCATTTGTCTTGGTGGTGTCCCCTCCCAATTCGACACAGCAGCAGCTCTAGACAAAGAGGTGCTCACCCATCCTACTACATCCTATAACATCTAGAGACTAGAGAGAGAGAGAGAGAGAGAGAGAGAGAGAGAGAGTTACCTCATTTGTTTTAAGAAATATAAGTCAACCATTTCTTTAAGAAGTATAACCCATTGTAGTAATATTTTTAGATAGATTATTAACATCGAGGTATACTGTCACGACCCCAATTTTTAGTAGCAAAATGAATCGAGAGACGTGATGAACAAGCAAACATTCAGAAGCTATAGACAAATAGCTATTACAAATAGGACCCATATTGGAATAATCAAATTCTCTTCCTTTTGTTATCAAAACGAATATTACAACCTCCAATGTCAAATGAAACACTCATTGCTTACCAATCTATTTATCTCTCAAAGAAAGGGGAAACTTACAATAATGACGATTCTCTCTTAGACTAACTAAAATAAGAATGAGTCTCTGAGTGTACTCCACTCTCGGTGCACAAGTCCCATCATTTAGCTTTACCTTCACTACTGAAAATGTTAAAGAAAGTAGGTATGAGTGCACTCGCCCAATAGGATTTACACCTCAATATGCGGGTAATGATATAAGTAATTAACATTTTAAGAACTAGACAAGCACGAGTAAAAACAAGATGTTCCAACATGCATGATAAATCCAGTGAAAACATAATTAGCAATGCGTTTAAGAGATGTCCAATGAATTTTAGATATTATGTGAGAAGGATGATCAAGTGAGAGAAATTATCACACTAGAAAGTATATCGCATGTACATGAGAGTATTCACATTTGGAAGTAATAAATATGGTCAATAGATCAAGAAGGTCAGAATAACTCATGTGCCAATATCACTGAAGAATCAAGATTACACAAGAAAGTTATTTAATGTAAGAAAATCACTAGAGTATTTTTCAAGAGATCAAGATAGCAATGGGAAGTGCAAGCACGTAGGACAATTCACTAGCAAGCATTTTGAGTAACCCGTTCTGGGCACTCCACAAGAATGTACTTTTCATATCACGTAAGGTCTACTAGTGCCTCAAGCAAGTACGTCCCTCTACCACTCAGGTTAAGGACCAGCGCATAATAGCGAGTAACAAGTCAAGTCAAGTAAGTATATCACAAGTAAGAAGTGTGTGCCATCTCAAGCACCAATCATGATTCCGCACCATGTCAGGAAACACAACTTTGTTAGGGGATCAGCTGAACAATCAACACCTGAGGTAACAAACATCTTTGGGAAACTCGGAAATCAACACCTTGGGGTAACACGACTTGTTGGGAGCAAATCTAACAATCATATCCATAGGTAACACGACTTTGCCAGAACTTCAGGACTAGATATGAGCCCACAGTCAGGTTTGTATTACGCAATACTGTCATATGTCCCTATGAGCTTGTCGACTAATAGGTAACAAGAATGTATTTTTAGTCCATGGCTCCAATCTTATTCATATCATTAGAATGCACTTCGAGATTGTATCACAAAAAAGTGTGTTAATAAAAATGGACTAGTCAAGAAAGTTCAAGACTATCATGTCAAGGATAAAGATTTAGGATTACGATTGTTAAGAGAGTAATCAGGTATAATTTTAGTTTAACAATCCATTAATATCTTGTCATTCAATTTGGACTAATCCTGAAAGAGTAAGATGAGAAAGAAAAGTGCAGGCTATCTCTAGGGAACTTCAATAGTACAACCAGCTCGATCTCCATGAGGGAATCCATGGAGTATAGAGACTTACGGAGGTCTTAACAAAAAGGTTCCTAGTCTGTCAAAATGGAATGTCTAACAGAGAGGTTCTAATTTGTCAAGAGAGGCTGCCTAAATTATGCAAGTGTGTAGTGCACAAGAAATAGAACGTGCCTAACAAGCGTTTAGTATGTACATAGTAAGTAAATCAAGATAAATGGAGAAACCACAATACAAGGCAAGTCGAAACTAGGAATGTCCAAATGAAGTAAGTATTACATGAGGTAAGCCTAAACAATGAAAAGTTTAAATAAGGTAAGTAATATACAAGGGAAGTCTAAATAAGGCGACTATAAGGAAAGTAGGGCAATGACATTAACATGAGAATAATCATATTAGCAAGTTTAAGTTTCTATTTTTATATCAAGCTAGAACAAAAGAGAATGATAGAGAACAATTGTATAGTAAAAGAGAGATGATCATGTCATTAGGAACATTATAATAAGATTAAAGTTCTTAAATACTTTACAAATGGGTGAAACAATTTTACATCGTTGGAAGTATGAGAATCAGGCTTATTTATACTTAATCGAAGTTAATCAAGGTTAATCAAGGCTTAATCTATCTTGATCATCCTTAATTTTACATAATCAGGCTTAATTACACTTAAATAGTCCTTATTCAGACTAGACAGGGCTTAAAGAGGGCTTATCAGGCATAATCTTACTTACTTAAAGTTAAACAAACTTAAGCAGTACTTAATCAAGCTTAAGCTAACTTAATCAAGGTTAAATAGGGTTAAACAATACTTAATCACACTAAAATAGTGCTTAATCAGTCTAAAGCAGGGTTAAACAAGTTTAGATAGTGCTTAATCAGACTTAAATAAGACTTAATCTGACATAAAAATGTTACTGGATAGCCTGTTCCACTAAATAAATGACCTACAGGGACTTCTGTGCAAGAGATCAATAGAAAAAAAAACACAAAAACAAAGGGATATATGGCTCAAAGGAGAGCTCAGTCTAGTGTGCCACGGAGTGGGCAAGAAGAATATGGGTGTAGTCCGCCGCCGCAAGAGGAATGGCCACTGAGGGCGCAGTACACCTAGGTGGAGAGCCTTTTTGGCAGGCTCTTAGATTTCAAAACGGCGGGGTGCATTATGCTGCAGAGGGCAGGCACTACAATTGGGGGCTATGTGCCCAGTGAAGAGCAACATATTGTAGAAAACACAATTTTCTTGTTAGTGTAACGGCCCCGACGCCCGAACCCCCGGCTCCCACCAAGGATCCAACCATCGGCACCGCCGCCCATGAGTCCGGAGACCTGGAAGGGCTAACGAACCAGTCTAACAAGATATGTAATGGAGGTAAGTAACAACCGAACACACCAAAAGTACCAACAAGTGAAGGAAAAGAGTCCAACACAGTGTACAAGTCTAGTACAGTCCCAAAGTAAGCAAAGTACAAGTGCAGAAATAAAGGGATAACAGGTCTCTTAAGGGCATACCCCGAGGGTGAAGTAACAAAGTACTGGGGACACTGCTCACGAAAGACACCATCTACTACGGCCCCATCTCCTCAGCCCGCCGTAAGGTGCTACTGTGAAGTCTCACTTGTAAAGGAGAGAATGAGCTTCACGAAGAAGCCCAGTAGGGACTACCAATCTCCCACTGGTTCTAACAGCAGAAAAGATCTATATGTGGATAATTTAAATAAAGCAGTAAATCTATCATACTAACAGAGTAAAGTGTGGAAGTGTAAAGTAACTACACAGTCGTCGGTCTAAGCTAAACGTCGGGACCGGAAACCTGTGTAAACCACAGCAGTGGGAAGAACCCAAGGCTGTAAACATAGACAAAAAACAACTACCTGGACAAAGGCACTAGCCACAGAAACACTACACTAGTCAACCAGTCAGGTGTGCCACGTGCCTTACCCTCGATCGACAGTCCATGTCTAGCACCTCCCGTCGGAGTGAGACGCGGAACTAAAGTAACCACAGCTGCCGTAGTCTGGCCGGACTACGGTCCCACGCCTGACCCCTCTAAATGATACCGGAACCACGTAGAGTGAGGCAGTGAGAAATGGACTAGCTGATCTACGCTGAAAGAGCACCAAACCACCTCGGCATCCCAGACTCAGCTAAAAGAGCTCTACAAACGACTATACGCCGCTCTCCCCACCATTTTCCACTCTACTACCAGAGTCTATGACTCGAGCTCGCCTACCGCCTGGAGAACTCCCTCAAACAGGCTCGCAGGGACCGGGGGTCTAGGTAACGGTAATAACCTGTTCTGCAGACAAGCCCTCAAGTGCCTAGCACCGGGCGAAAGACTAGAGGAGGACCATGCTAGAAAACAGCACAAGCGCCAAGAAAATAGAGTCGCAGTGGAAGGAAAACTCCAAACAGGTCAGCAAGCCCTCTCTGTCTGAGAAGGTGACATAAGGGTTGTCGCCACCAGAAGGCGACACCCTATCTGTCTCGACCTGGGTCGAAGGCATGCCCACCTCCTCCTCGCTCCAAGCTCCACAAAGACTCTGTCCACTGGCCATGAACGTCCTCCTATAAGCCAGAGGAGAAGTGGATCACCACGAGGAAGAACACCACAGTCAGAGGGGAGCACACACTGAGAAGGGGAACCCAAACCCAAACATAAGAGCAAACCCACACACCTCACAAGCCACCCAAATTCTCCCCCAAGCTCTCCACGGAGCAACTGGCAGCAGAGGGATCAGAGGAGGAGAGAGCCAGTCCAAGTTTGGGGAAGAAGAAGACTGGTCTGTGGCCTATGCCCATTTAAGCCTCGGAGTTGAGAACGTGATAGCTTGCCTGTCGCGTTCACTTACAGAACGCGACGACCAACCTGTCGCGATCCCAAAGTCCTGGTCAAACCTGACCAACGGGAACACCACATGTCAAGCTCGCAGACTTGACAACCTAAATGCGACACCTGACATATCGCCTTCACATTGTCAGGGTTGACACATGTCCCAACTGTCCCGACAGCAAAACGACAAATCTACATGCTGTGGTCAGAGAGCTGAACGCGACAACATGCCTGTCGCATTCACAACTAGAATGCGACAGCCACCTTGTCGCCTTCAGAAGGCGATGGTTCGATGCGTCACGACCTTCAATAGAAGGTGGCTGACCCACAAAGAGGGGGATGTTACAATCTAACCAAGAAAAAAAATAATTTCATCCTCGAAATTAAGGGCGAAACTCGGGGAAAGAAGCAAGCAAACATACCAGTCACTCAAATAAGTAAGGAAAATTCTCCCACATCTCGTCCTCGTGCTCCTAGGTGGCCTCGCCACCGACGTGGTTCTCCCAAACTACCTTGACGAGCGGGATCTGCCTCTTGCATAGCTGCTGCACTTACGTTCTACAACACTGACTGGGTACTCTGGCACTAACAGATCTGGAGCAACCTTTAACTTTGAGTAGTTCAACACGTGCGACGGATCTGGCATGTACCTCTTCAGCTGTGAGACGTGGAAGACGTCGTGAACACCTGCCAACTTGGATGGAAGGGCTAACCTGTAAGTGACCTCGCCAACCCACTCCAGGATGGGAAAGGGACCAACAAACCTCGGGCTAAGCTTTCCTCTCTTCCCAAACCTAAGAATGCCCTTGGTGGGCGAGATCTGAAGAAACACACTGTCGCCTGCCTTGAACTGAAGTGGCCTCCTGTGAATGTCTGCGTAGCTCTTCTGTCTACTTTGTGCTATCTGTAGTGTTTGTCTGATTAGCCTCACTATGTTTGCACACTGATGTACTAACTCTGGCCCAAGTAGCTACCTCTCACCAACCTCGTGCCAGTGCAACGGTGTCCGACACGGTCTGCCATATAGAGCCTCGTAGGGGCGCCATCCCAATGTGGAGTGAAATCTATTATTATATCTAAACTACACCATGGGAAGGTGCAACTCCCAGGTACCGCCCCAGTCTAGGCAACACGCTCTCAACATGTCCTCGAGGGTATGTTTGGTCCTCTCCGACTGACCGTCTATCTGCGGGTGATAGGCTGAACTTAGCCTCAACTCTGTGCCAAGTGCCCTCTGAAAAAACTACTCCAGAAACGAGAGGTGAACCTCGGATCTCTATCTAAGACTATAGAGACCGGGGTCCCATGCAAAGGTACCACTCTATCCACAAATAGCCAAGCAAGCCTGTCCACTGACCATGTTGCTCTGACCGACAAGAAACAAGTTGTCTTCGTCAGTTGGTCAATGATCACCCAAACACTGTCGTGCCCCTACGAAGTTTGAGGTAAACTAGCAAAAAAGTCCATGGTGATGTGCTCCCACTTCCACACAGGAATGGGGTAGCAACTGCAACTCACCACCAGGACGCTGGTGCTCCGCCTTCACCTGCTGACATGTAAGGCAATGAGCAACGAACTCAGCAATATCCCTCTTCATCCCAGGCCACCAAAAGAGTCTCCTCAAGTCGTGGTACATCTTGGTGGAACCAGGATGAATAGAGTGCCTCGATCTATGCGCCTCAGCCAACAGCTCCTGCCTAACGTCCTGCGGGACGTAAAGTCTGCCTCTGAACCTGACCTCACTATCCTCGTCTAGCTCAACCTCTGGAAACTGCAACACGTCTGCTAACTCTGCATCTACACTCTGAGCCTCTACCACCTGCTGATATATCACTGGACGAACTATCATGCTGGTCAACACTGCTCTCTCTCTCTAAGACTCGACGGAGAAACCACTCCTTGAGCTGCTCCCTCCAACAACCTCCAATGTCTAAACAACAAAGAACTCAAGTGGGCTCTCCTTCTCAAAGCGTCTGCTACAACATTAGCCTTTCCCGAGTGATAGGAAAGAGTAAAGTCGTAGTCCTTCAGGTACTCGACCCACCTACACTGCCTGATGTTTAGATATCTCTGTGTGAAGACCTACTTTAAACTCCTGTGATCCGTGAACATCTCGAACACCTCTCCGTACAAGTAATGCATCCACAACCTCAAGATAAACACGACCTCTGCAAGTTCCAAGTCGTGCATTGGGTAGTGCTGCTCATGCTTCTTCAGGTGCCGAGAAGCATAAGCGACCACCCTCCCGTGCTGCATCAACATGGCACCAAGACCAGTCCCTAAAGCATCGGTGTAGACAACAAAACCACCTCTACCAGATGGTACAACAAGGATCGGAGCTGATGTAAGGCCCTCGACTTTTGTTGCTTTATTTCATGTGTGGATAATTCATGCTTGTGTGTGTATGTATGTAAATATCTACGTACGTATTAGCTAGTGATAGTTATGTGTGCATGTGTGTAACTAGGTTATAAATATTGTATGTTTGCATGTGTGATGGTGTGTATACTATACCACATATATTGCATGTATATATATATATACATTGTACGCATGGTTTCTGCATGTTTTTAAGTTCTGGCCGAAGGGCCAATTGGCGTCAACATGGTGGACGCCCATGATAGTCAACGTCCATATCGTTGGATGTTAATACTTAAATAAACGGCCATCGATGTGGACGTTAATATCACTGACATGCATGCGCTACAGACCCCAAAATTCCAGGGGCAAGCTACCTCAACCATTGGGGAGACGTCCCCAACGGCTCTCAAGCCTTCACATCAACCCCTGAGTGAGTTGAGAGGTCTCTCTCCTATAAACAAACCACTCTTTGCAACCCAAAGACCTTCTCTTGGCTCTTTGCAAGGAGAAGGAGAGAAACCCTAAGCCTTGTGAGAAAACTTGAGCTTTGAGAGCTCAGATCCGACGGTTTGGAGCTTCATCTGACGATCTACAGCGACTAGAAGCTAGCTTGGACATAGGAGGAGGCTTCCCCGACCTCGGACTGGAAGCTACAACACCACAGAAGACTGAGTGAAGGTGTTTTGGAGGCTTCTTGGGACTGCCCAAGGAGAGCTTCATCGCCCATTTTCACCCCTTTGGAGATTTTACAAGAGGCAAGTAACCCACCCACTTCGTCCATGTACGTGTCTAGGAGGTTTCTATTATTTTTATGAGATTTTATCGTGTCCTGGATTCCCCCATTCTTCTTGTATTTGGAGCTCGGTCTGTCTTTTTGCACAGACCGGAACTTGACGGCAAGATCCCTTGCCGTCAAGCTCTTCGATTAGCGGCCAACGATATTGCCGTTAATCTCCTTTAACGGCCAGACTGTGCCGTTAAGTTCTTCAGGACAGAACAGTGAGCTATTCTCTCCTCCTATATGATAAATTTCCGATGTGTTTTCGCATGAGGATATATTGTAAACACTATATGTTATGTAATATGGTTAATGGAATGTGTTTGTGAGACTTTTATACATTTCTGTGATTTATCTAGGTTGTTAGAATTATGTGAAATGCATGTGAAATGAAGATTATGGGTATGGTAGCTTACTGTTTGCATGATCCATGTATAATTTGACTTCCATAAAATTTCCAGATGATGTAAATGCATGACAGTCCATGTCCCAAAATTTGGGAATTTTCCCATGATTATGAAACTTGTTATAATTTATGTATTAGAAAATAGAGAGCATGCCTAGATTGTTTTAAAACTTCGGAAAATTGCATGTTGTGCAAAAATTTCGGGGAAAATTTTTGTGACATTATGAATGATAGATACAGACCTGTGAACGGTCAAATCGAACATTCATGTTATGTTCCATGATAAATTGAATTATAAATGGCATGAGATTGGATGTTTTAATTTCTGTAAATGTAATATGACTCAGAAAAATATGAAAATTTGCATGTGTGATCATAAACCCGAAATTAGTATGTGGTTAAATTCTCATATTATTTGGATAACTGTAGAGTGCTCTATGAAATTTCCATGCGAAAACGAGTGTTCAACGCATGCTAATATGAACATAGTTGATTATGTATGTTTCAACCTGGTTAGTGTAAGGTACTGAATGTTTGATTTCTGTCAGCAGTAGTATCATGAATAGGAAAATAGAGCCATGTGTATAAGTGAGAAAATGTAAAGACATGTGTATATCATGTGTAATATGTGTGTTAAAATCGGAATGTGTAATGTGTAAGAATGTGCCATGTGTGACACTGCTTCCATAGAGGGCCGTGGACCGTACCATGGAAAAGTCCCCATGGGAAGGTTCAATGTGTTAAGATCCTAAGGGCATTAGGATGAAATCCTAGAGGTGGACAAGTACCACTGGTTAGGGTAGAGACTTGTTCTCCCGGTCTGCGCAGTCCAAGAGCCATCACTGTGTTGCCTAGGTGATGTCTATGTGTTATGTGTATGTGATGTGTCCTTCTAATGGTGGTTTGGACTATGTGTCACGGCACTAAATTGTGAAATGTGAATGTGAATATGTGTAAATTGTGTAATGTGAATATGTGTAAATGTGCAATGTGTAAAATGAGAACTATGTGAATGAGTAATTGTGCAAACATGTGAAACCAATGCGTTAGATTGTGAAATTGTGATCCATGATATGTTAATGTGAAATAATGTTATAACAGCAACCTAATGTGTTTATGATGATGTTTTATAGGTGTAAAAATGTGTAGAATCCATGATAGGAGTATGTCTCAATTATTTGTGAACAAATCCATGTTAAATTGTTATCATGTTGTAGTATAATAAGGAATTTAGCTCTCATGCGAAGGGATGTGAATTGCTAAATCCATGTCAAAACAACAACCTTAAAGTGTATGAAATGATAGTGTGCATGTGTAAGAATGTGTAGAAACTATGATAGGAATGTTTCCTTTTATGCATGTGAGAATCCCATGTTAGTTGCTATCATGTTGTAGATTAATGTGATTGAATGAGTAGTAAGCATGTGATTGGATATTTATTTTGGAATATCTTAAGTCATGTACCATATGTTTTAAATTTTGTAGAAATACCATGATAGGTTGTCTCTTATCAATGTTCAAGCATGCTATATGTTTTGCTTCGTGAATTGGAATGTAGAACCTACTGTGATGTATGCATGAATGATGTGTATGGAGTTATTTGCTGAGTCTTTTAGACTCACTCCTTGCTTCGGCGTACAGGTTTAGTTGGTGACCTGACACCTTTGGAGGAGACAGTGGAGAGTGACTCTGAGCGTGGTGAGTAGCTTAGTGGAGTCGACGTTGTGACTTTTGCTTTCATAGTACGTAAGGAGGCATTGTAATAGAACTATTATGTAATTATGGACAAGCTATGTAATCTGATTTTAGTATTTTATTTATGTGGACTTTAGTTCTCTTAAAAATTGTTATTTGAACCATATATGTTAAATGTGGGTGATGAAATGAAATGACAAGTAGTTCTTTTACTTCCACTACTCTGTATCTATATTTATGAGCATCTCAGCCATGTGTACTAGTGTTAGGTAAATGTTCCACTGTGACGGGACTCACTATACCGACGTGGATTGGTATAATCGTACCGGTATAAGGAAGGTCGTCACAGAGATTGGTATCAGAGAAATCGGTTGAGATTGCACATTAATATATATATAAGTCATCATCCCCATTACATGCTAAGTCTACATAGGAATGTCCACATGTGTAGAAAACATTAATAATGAGTGGAAAATAGATAAGAAAAATGGTTAGGAAATTAAATAGCATAGCTCTAATGGTGGCTGAAATTTATTGCAGCCATGGCTTCGAGAGGTAGACGTGGTGGTGTGCCTGATCGTGAGGGCAAGCAGAGGCGTGAGGAGCAGGCAGAGCAGCAGGCCCCGGCACCACAGGGTCATGTAGTTCCCCCACCGCCGCCTGTGGATTATGGAGTGTTCATGCAAGGTTTGGTGCAGGCCATGCAGACGCAGGCCCACACCCAGGCTGCACTCCAGGCTCAGTTGGAGGCTCAGGTTAGCATAATCAATCAAAGTGTAGTCTGTTTTATTTAATTGTATGATGTTATGTTGAATGTGTATTATTTGTTGTTTGATGTAGCAGGCTCAAGTTCCAGCTCACGACCATGGTGGACCTTCCATCATGGAAAGATTCAAGAGGATGCTGCCACCCTCTTTTAAGGGGGAGAGCGATCCGTTACTAGCAGAAAGCTGGATGAGGGAGATCGAGAAGATCTTCCGGGCTATTAGGTGTGCGGACGATAATAAGGTTACTTTAGCCACCTATATGCTACAGGTATGTGCTAGTTTTATTTGTTTATATCCCCTGTTAAGTTGAAGTTGTTTAGTTGGTGCTTTTGAAGGTTGTGTTATAGGAGAGAGCTGATGTGTGGTGGGCTTCATTACTGCGTACCCGGTTCGAGGACGGTGCTATTGAGGTTGCTTGGGACGAGTTCGTGATGCTCTTTCGGGCCAAATTCATCCCCGAGCATATCCAGGACAGGATGGAGCAGGAGTTCCTCTCCTTGACTCAAGGCCCCATGACCGTGCTCAAATATGAGGCCAGGTTTTCAGAATTATCTAAATATGCACCTCATATCGTGACAGATGAGCGCAGGAAGGCAAAGAAGTTCGTGATGGGCCTGAAGCCATCACTTAGGATGAGGCTATTGGCGTTTGACCATCGTACCTTGGACGAGGCACTTAGTGCTGCTTGTAGACAGGAGGGCGAGATGCAGCAGTATCTCGAGGAGAAGAAGGCTTCACAGAAGAGGCCTGCAGCTACATTCCAGCGGCAGGACAAGAAGAAAGCAATGTACCAAGCACCGCAACGTCTAGTAAAAACCAGCAGTGCACAGGTACCTTCTCAACATTCCCCTGGTGTGAAGAAGGAGTGTCCCCATTGCGGGAAGACACATGGTGGTACGGAGTGTTGGATGATTGCGGGGAAATGCTTGAAGTGCGGAAGCAGTGACCACAAGATCAAGGATTGTCCGAGACTTCAGCAGGGAGTCCAGCGCGGAGCGCCAACCCCAGCAGCGATAGCAGCAGCAGCGCCAGCTACAGGAAGACCAGGAAGGCCTCGAGCCCCAGCTCGAGTGTTTGCTCTAGCACGAGAGGATGCCGAGCAGGCGAAGCATGTCACCGAAGGTACGGTTTTACTTCTAGGTGTGCACGCTCGGGTTTTGTTTGATACGGGTGCCACTTTGTCTAGGCAGTTAGCTCTAGAGTCAGCCATAGAGTCTGAGGAGTTAGAGGTCCCTTTGTCTGTACACACACCTGCGGGTACGGTATCGACTAGGAAGTGCATTCCGTCGTTACCTGTGTGCATTTAAGATAGAGTCCTAGAAGGGTGTTTCTTCTTGCTAAAGATGAAGGACTATGATGCTATTCTTGGTCTGGATTGGCTAGAGGAGCACTATGCGTTAGTAGATTGTCGTGGATGGAGGATTGTTTTCCGCATTCCTGGTGAGGATGAGTTCTCTCATCCCTTGCCAAGGAACTTGGCGGAAAAGTTAGTCATCTCTGCCATGAAGGCGATGCGCATGGTAAACAAGGCTTGTGACGCTTTTCTTGCCAGCGTGGTGTTAGTACCTGAGGCTAATGAGTCACCTACTCTTGCAGAGATCGAGGTAGTGCAGGACTTTCCAGATGTTTTTCCCGATGCTTTATCTGGATTGCCACCGGATAGAGAGATAGAGTTCACCATAGAGTTGCTTCCGGGCACCTCTCCTATCTCAAAGGCTCCATATCGGATGGCACCTGCGGAGTTAGCCGAGTTAATAAGGCAGTTGCAAGAGTTGCTAGATAAGGGATTTATTCGCCCTAGTGTTTCCCCTTGGGGCGCACCTGTCTTATTCATAAAGAAGAAGGATGGATCACTTAGGTTATGCATCGATTATAGGAAGCTAAACCAAGTGACAGTGAAGAACAGGTATCCCTTGCCTCGCATTGATGATTTGTTTGACCAGTTGCAAGATGCATCAGTCTTTTCTAAGATTGATTTATGATCTGGTTATCATCAGTTGAGGATTAGGAGTGAGGATGTGTCCAATACGGCATTTAGAACCCATTATGGACATTATGAGTTTTTGGTCCTTCCTTTCGGGTTGACCAACGCCCCTGTAGCGTTCATGGATCTCATGAACAGGGTGTTTAGGCCTTATTTAGATAGCTTTGTTGTAGTGTTCATTGATGATGTGCTGGTCTACTCTCCAGACGAGGCCACACACCGTCAGCATTTAAGGGTAGTGTTAGAGGTTCTTCGTGAGCATAAGCTGTTTGCTAAATTCAGCAAATGCGATTTTTGGTTGCGCGAGGTTCATTTCCTCGGGCATGTTATCTCCGGTGCTGGTGTAGCAGTTGATCCAGCAAAGGTCCAGGCAGTTATGGATTGGGAGATTCCCAAGACCCCTTCGGAGATTCGTAGTTTTCTGGGTTGGCTGGTTACTATCGGCGATTCATTGAGGGATTTTCATCCATCGCCGCCCCATTGACACAGCTCACCAAAAAGGGAGTGAAGTTTTTCTGGTCCGAGAAGTGTGAGAGTAGTTTTCAATTGTTGAAGACTAAGCACACGTCAGCTCCGGTGTTAGTCTTGCCGAGCAGTGTAGAGGGTTTTGCTATCTACACGGATGCGTCTCGGATTGGCTTAGGCTGTGTGCTAATGCAGCAAGGAAGGGTAGTGGCATATGCTTCTCATCAGTTGAAGGAGCATGAGAAGAACTATCCGACTCATGATTTGGAGCTTGCAGCAGTGGTTCATGCACTAAAGATCTGGAGGCACTATCTTTATGGTGTCAGATTTAAGGTGTTTACCGACCACAAGAGCTTGAAGTATCTTTTCTCCCAAAAGGAATTAAACCTGAGGCAGAGAAGATGGATTGAGTTCTTGAAGGACTACGACTTCGACCTTCAGTATCATCCTGGAAAGGCGAACGTCGTAGCGGATGCTCTGAGCAAGAAGAGGTCTTCGCTCCAGCAGGATTGGAAAATGTTGGAGGATGAGGCTTGCGCGTTGACTGAGTTAGAGCCATCTCTATGCCAGGCTTTTGTAGCTCAGTTATCTCTTAGGTCCTCGGTTTTGGATGAGGTGATCGAGCAACAGAAAGCCGACCCTAGACTCCAGGAGCTAGTGGGCAAGGCGGGCATTTCTCGTGATGAGGACGGTGTGATTAGATTCCATCACCGAGTGTGCGTCCCTGACTTGGTAGATGTCCGTGAGCATGTGTTAGTAGAAGCTTACAGGTCGAGATTCTCTATTCATCCGGGTAACACTAAGATGTACCAGGATTTGAAGAGGTCATTTTGGTGGTCCGGCATGAAGAGGGATGTGGCAGATTATGTATCCAGGTGTTTAGTATGCCAGCAAGTGAAGTCCGAGCGACAGCGACCATCCGGCCTTATGCAGAAGATGGAAATCCTAGTATGGAAGTGGGAAGCTGTCACTATGGACTTTGTTTCGGGTTTGCCTCGATCTAGAAGGGGCAATGACTCGATTTGGGTAGTTGTAGATAGATTCTCGAAGACTGCGCATTTCTTACCTATGAAGAAGAAGCAGTCGGTTGGGAGTTTAGCTAGATTATATGTTAGTAGTATGGTTAGATTGCATGGTGTGCCGAAGTCGATCATTTCGGATCGAGATCCGAGATTTACTTCGAGATTATGGAAGGGTCTTCAGGATGCGTTAGGTTCAGAGCTGAAGCTCAGTTCGGCGTTTCATCCCCAGACAGATGGACAGTCCGAGAGGACTATCCAGACGCTCGAGGATATGTTGAGGGCGTGTGTGCTTGATTGGAAGGATGATTGGGAGCGTCATCGACCTTTAGTGGAGTTCGCATACAACAATAGCTTTCATGCGAGCATTGGTATGGCTCCATTTGAGGCATTGTATGGAAGGCCTTGCAGATCTCCTTTATGTTGGGAGGAGACCGGCGATAGGCAGTTGATCGGTCCGGAGTTAGTTCAGGAGACTTCGGATAAAATTCAGTTGATTAGGAAGAGGCTTATTGCGGTGCAGGATAGGCAGAAGAGCTACGCCGACATCAGGAGGAAGGATTTGGAGTTCGAGGTGGGTGAGCATATCTTTTTTAAGATTTCATGATTTCACCTACTCGAGGTGTTGTTAGGTTTGGCAGGCATAGAAAGTTAAGCCCTAGATTCATTGGCCCATATGAGATTCTCAGACGATTGGGCAGCGTGGCATATGAGCTAGCTTTACCCCCAGCTTTAGCTAGTGTTCATCCTGTTTTCCACGTTTCTATGCTCAAGAAGTATGTCCGACATCCATCCCATGTGCTTAGTAATGAGCCAGTGGAAATTCAGCCAGATCTGTCGTATGTGGAGCAACCAGTAGCTATTCTTGACCGGAAGGTTCAGCATCTCCGGAACAAGAGTATTACGTCGGTAGAGGTTTTATGGCGGAACTTCTCGCGAGAGGAGGCTACTTTGGAGCTTGAGGATGCGATGAGGAAGAAGTATCCACTTTTGTTTGAGTAGTGTCGTTCAACTTCGAGGACGAAGTTTCTTTAAGGGGGAGAGGGTGTAAGGCCCTCGAATTTTGTTACTTTATTTCATGTGTGGATAATTCATGCTTGTGTGTGTATGTATGTAAATATCTACATACGTATTAGCTAGTGATACTTATGTGTGCATGTGTGTAACTAGGTTATAAATATTGTATGTTTGCATGTGTGATGGTGTGTATACTATACCACATATATTGCATGTATATATATATATACATCGTACGCATGGTTTCTGCATGTTTTTAAGTTCTGGCCGAAGGGCCAATTGGCGTCAACATGGTGGACGTCCATGATAGTCAACGTCCATATCATTGGACGTTAATACTTAAATAAACGGCCATCGATGTGGATGTTAATATCACTGACATGCATACGCTGCAGACCCCGAAATTCCGGGGGCAAGCTACCTCAACCATTGGGGAGACGTCCCCAATGGCTCTCAAGCCTTCACATCAACCCCTGCGTGAGTTGAGAGGTCTCTCTCCTATAAACAAACCACTCTTTGCAACCCAAAGACCTTCTCTTGGCTCTTTGCAAGGAGAAGGAGAGAAACCCTAAGCCCTGTGAGAAAACCTGAGCTTTGAGAGCTCAGATCCGGCAGTTTGGAGCTTCATCCGGCGATCTACAGTGACTAGAAGCTAGCTTGGACATAGGAGGAGGCTTCCCCGACCTCGGACTGGAAGCTACAACACCACAGAAGACGGAGTGAAGGTGTTTTGGAGGCTTCTTGGGACTGCCCAAGGAGAGCTTCATCGCCCATTTTCACCCCTTTGGATATTTTACAAGAGGCAAGTAACCCACCCACTTCGTCCATGTATGTCTCTAGGAGGTTTCTATCATTTTTATGAGATTTTATCGTGTTCTGGATTCCCCCATTCTTCTTGTATTGGAGCTCGGTCTGTCTTTTTGCACAGACCAAAACTTGACGGCAAGATCCCTTGCCGTCAAGCTCTTCAATTAGCGGCCAACGATATTGTCGTTAATCTCCTTTAACGGCCAGACTGTGCCGTTAAGTTCTTCAGGACAGAACAGTGAGCTGTTCTCTCCTCCTATATGATAAATTTCCGATGTGTTTTCGCATGAGGATATATTGTAACACTATATGTTATGTAATATGGTTAATGGAATGTGTTGTGAGACTTTTATACATTTCTGTGATTTATCTAAGTTGTTAGAATTATGTGAAATGATGTGAAATGAAGATTATGGGTATGGTAGCTTACTGTTTGCATGATCCATGAGTAATTTGACTTCCATAAAATTTCAGATGATGTAAATGCATGACAGTGCATGTCCCGAAAATTTGGGAATTTTCCCATGATTATGAAACTTGTTATAATTTCTGTATTAGAAAATAGAGAGCATGCCTAGATTGTTTTAAAACTTCGGAAAATTGCATGTTGTGCAAAAATTTCGGGGAAAATTTCTGTGACATTGTGAATGATAGGTACAGACCTGTAAATGGTCAAATCGAACATTATGTTATGTTCCATGATAAATTGAATTATAAATGGCATGAGATTGAATGTTTTAATTTCTGTAAATGTAATATGACTCAGAAAAATATGAAAATTTGCATGTGTGATCATAAACCTGAAATTAGTCTGTGGTTAAATTCTCATGTTATTTGGATAACTGTAGAGTACTCTATGAAATTTCCATGCGAAAACGAGTGTTCAACGCATGCTAATATGAACATAGTTGATTATGTATGTTTCAACCTGATTAGTGTAAGGTACTGAATGTTTGATTTCTGTCAGTAGTAGTATCATGAATAGGAAAACAGAGCCATGTGTATAAGTGAGAAAATGTAAAGACATGTGTATATCATGTGTAATATGTGTGTTAAAATCGGAATGTGTAATGTGTAAGAATGTGCCATGTGTGACACTGCTTCCATAGAGGGCCGTGGGACGGTACCATGGAAAAGTCTCCATGGAAGGTTCAATGTATTAAGATCCTAGGGCATTAGGATGAAATCCTGGAGGTGGACAAGTACCACTGGTTAGGGTGGAGACTTGTTCTCTCGGTCTGCGCAGTCCAAGAGCCCTCACTGTGTTGCCTAGGTGACATCTATGTGTTATATGTATGTGATGTGTCCTTCTAATGGTGGTTTGGACTACGTGTCACGGCACTAAATTGTGAAATGTGAATGTGAATATGTGTAAATTGTGTAATGTGAATATGTGTAAATGTGCAATGTGTAAAAAGAGAACTATGTGAATGAGTAATTGTGCAAACATGTGAAACCAATGCGTTAGATTGTGAAATTGTGATCCATGATATGTTAATGTGAAATAATGTTATAACAGCAACATAATGTGTTTATGATGATGTTTTATAGGTGTAAAAATGTGTAGAATCCATGATAGGAGTATGTCTCAATTATGTGTGAACAAATCCATGTTAAATTGTTATCATGTTGTAGTATAATCGGGAATGTAGCTCTCATGCGAAGGGATGTGAATTGCTAAATCCATGTCAAAACAGTAACCTTAAAGTGTATGAAATGATAGTGTGCATGTGTAAGAATGTGTAGAAACCATGATAGGAATGTTTCCTTTTATGCATGTGAGAATCCCATGTTAGTGCTATCATGTTGTAGCTTAATGTGATTGAATGAGTAGTCAGCATGTGATAGGATATTTATTTTGGAATGTCTTAAGCATGTACCATATGTTTTAAATTTTGTAGAAATACCATGATAGGTTGTCTCTTATCAATGTTCAAGCATGCTATATGTTTTGCTTCGTGAATTGGAATGTAGAACCTACTGTGATGTATGCATGAATGATGTGTATGGAGTTATTTGCTGAGTCTTTTAGACTCACTCTTTGCTTCGGCGTACAGGTTTAGTTGGTGACCCAACACCTTTGGAGGAGACAGTGGAGTGTGACTCCGAGCGTGGCGAGTAGCTTAGTGGAGTCGACGTTGTGACTTTTGCTTTCATAGTACGTAATGAGGCATTGTAATAGAACTATTATGTAATTGTGGACAAGCTATGTAATCTGATTTTAGTATTTTATTTATGTGGACTTTAGTTCTCTTAAAAATTGTTATTTGAACCATGAATGTTAAATGTGGGTGATGAAATGAAATGACAAGTAGTTCTTTTACTTCCGCTACTCTGTATCTATATTTATGAGCATCTCAGCCATGTGTACTAGTGTTGGGTAAATGTCCCACTATGACAGGACTCACTATACCGGCGTGGATTGGTATAATCGTACCGGTATAAGGAGGGTCGTCGCAGCTGAAGTCAGCCTGCTCTTTAGCTCCTGGAAACTCTGCTCACACTCTGTTGTCCACAAGAACCTATTCTCTCTCCTAATCAACCTCGTGAATGGGTTAGTAACCCTAGCAAAGTCCGGCACAAACCTCCGATAGTAGCCTGCTTGCCCTAGAAAACTGCACACCTCTGCAACCGTAGTGGGCTGGTCCCACGAAACCACGGTCTCAACCTTGGCAGGATCCACCGCCACCCCTGCACCTGAAACTACATGACCAAGGAAGTGCACCTCCTTTAGCCAAAATTCACATTTGCTGAATTGGCATAAAGTTGGTGACTCCTCAATGCCTCTAGCACTAGCCTCATGTGAACCTCGTGCTCCTCTGCCGCCGCTGATTACACCAGGATGTCGTCCACGAACACTACCATGAATCGGTGCAGATACTCTTGGAACACACTGTGCATCAACTCCATGAAGGCTGTCGGTGCATTCGTGAGCCCAAAAGGCATCACGACAAACTCAAAGTGACCGTAGCGGATATGAAAGGCTGATCTAGCAATATCTGACTCACGGATTCTCAACTGGTAGTAACCCGACCTTAAGTAAATCCATGAGAACACTGAAGCTGACTACAAGTGGTCGAACAAATCATCGATCCTAGACAACGGATACTTGTTCTTCACTGTAACCTGATTTAGCTGTCGAAAATCAATGCACATCCTGAGACTGCCATTCTTCTTCCTCACAAATAATATAGGCGCACCCCAAGGAGAACGACTTGGACGAATGAAGCCCAACTCGAGAAACTCATCGAGTTGACACTTCAACTACCGCAGCCCTGCCGGCGCCATCCGGTACAGTGCCTTGGACATAGGCATCATCCCCGGAAGCAACACAATGGAGAAATCTACCTCCCGCTCTAGTGGGAAACCAGGTAGATCCTCCGGAAACACGTCAGCAAACTCACAAACAACAGGTACATCTGAAACAGATAGCTCGCCAGAATCCGAGAAACTCACGGAAGCAAGAAAAGCTACACAACCATCTCGGATAAGGCGCCGAACTCTACAGAAGGAGACGAAAGGTCGGCGGGTAGACCGTGTACCTCGGAAAAAAAGCACAGGTGCTCCAGGTATCTCGAACCGCACGGTCTTCCGCTGACAGTCCACCAGCGCAGAATGTGCCTCCAACCAATCCATGCCAGGAATGGCATTGAAGTCGTGGGTCTACAAGGCAAACAATCTTTCTAGTAGAAGGTGGCCCTGTACCTCGACGGTGACACCCTCTAGGTAACCCAGAGTACGCACGTAGTCACCCGTCGGAAGCTCAATAGCTAGGTCACAAGTCTGCTCCGGAGCAAACTCAGTCAAAGAACTAAAGAACTCCTCTAAATCAAAACATTGCGTGGCACCCGGATCAATCAAAACACGAGCAACTCTATGGGGGATAGGAACCATACCGACTACTAGATTTGTGACGGAACGCCTCGTCCAAGCCCGTTAAACCAGTAATGTGCTTGACCCGAGTCCGTCTCCCTCGAACGGGCCTAAGCCTCGCGAGGGATATCACACACTAGTCTATGAAAACACAAAGGAACACACCATTGCATTTATAATATACAAGGTTTTACATAGCCAACCTCAAAAGAAATAAAGGAAAGTACACCAGCCTGGGGCATACCCCGAGGTACAACAGGTACAACTGAAGAAAGAAAAACTATACTGCTGGAGGCGCTTGGCCAACACCGCTACGTCGCGGCTCCGAACTGGACAACGGTAGAGAAACCTCCTCCTCGCCCTCGCCTGTTGGGAGTAGGGGTAAGCCTCGCTAGTCACTGGCTCAGTAGGGAACTCCCCCAACACCGAGCAAACCAAACACAAGTACCGAATGCAGTAAACTATGCTAGCAATTTATAGCACAACTAAACAGGATATTAAAGCTATAAACAAACTCACCTCCAGCCGACTACGTAAAATAGCTGTAATAAATAAACGGCAAAACTCCAACAAATGTACGAGCTACGGTAGAGACTGCCACACTCGAGCCACGTAGACTGGTTCGCGACACTAGCAACAGACTCGGACAAACTAACACAGGTCTACTTCTCAGTCTCACAGCCACGGATGAAAGGTCCAGCTGCCGCTCCACGTGAAAAAGACAAGCAACTATGGAGACCAACTAAACACCACCACCTGCGGACCACACGATCGCAGGCCCATGCCTGGCACCTCTAGAGACCCTGGCCTGGGCTCGCTAGGGTGAGGCACTGGAAAAGGACTAGTCGGGGACTAGTGTCGACAACTGGTGTCTGTACCCCCAACTAAGAGCGCACTACAAGTGACTAGAAACAAACACAAGAGTCACTGTCCCATTGTCGTCTTTCCCTCAGCCGGACGTACAGCTCAAACAAAGGAGTGAGGGTGTCCAGGACAGATGACACAGATCTCGACAGTACAGCACAAGTACCGAGACAAAGCCCCGAGCTAACAGCTTAGCTCACAGAGAACCTGAGGCACCCAACTGGAGAGGTAACCACGGTAGGCATCTACTACCTGACACGCACATAGAAACCACGTGCGCACCGCACAAACCACGTGAAACCTCATGTAAACTTTGTGTACTGACGGTCCATAACATGTGAACACCATCTGCCTCATGTGAACCCTATGTTCATAGGCAAACTACTAGCTATCTACGTAACCTGTGAGCTAGCCTCATAAACCACGCGTTTCCCAGAGCACCACAAGTGCCAATGCACTGCTCACTAATACTGAGCATACTGATAACGATAGTTGGATAGTCACATGCGTAAACCATGCACAAACAGGGCCTCTCGGGCCAAGTCGCGACAACCCATTGGGTCGCCTTCAGAAGGCGTCACCACGACATGTCGCCTTCAGATCCAGAATGCGACCTACTTACATGTCGCCTCCTGATCCTTAACGCGACACATCGCTGTGTTGCATTCAAGATGCGACATAGGGACCCGTCGCCTTACCAGGCGGGAACCCTAATCCGGGCTCTCTCCATGAAAGCCCATTTCACACCATACAAACCACCCTTAATTCTTCGTTTTCATGCTTTTGGGAATACCTAAGCATGGTATCTAAGGTTAGAAACGCATTAAATTGATTGAAACCCTATTTCTTGCATTATGCAGAGGTCTCCCGGCATTCCCCCTACTTCTCCTGGACTCCCTGCAGTGAGGACACACCGAAGATGCCAAAACCCAGCAGAAATCGCCACAGCTCCTCCCCCTGGCCGAGCAGAACCCTTGTGCGTTCTACTTGGCTGGGGTTATTTAAAACACTGCAGTGGTTCGGAACGCGACGCATCGTGGCATCGTGATTAGGTCGCGACGGACCTGAGTGTCGCCTTCCCAATGCCCGCTGCCTTGAGCGCTACACGTGGCGCACATGCAGATGCTCAACACTTCAAGACGGCCACATGAACGCAACGGCCACCTCTGTCGTGTAAAGAACACGACATACCTTCCTGTCGCGATGACAGGCTGAGGAATCTAGGGTACTGTAGGCCCAAACTGTCGGCCCAGTAAGCCCCAGAAACACACACACACACGTCACACAAGCCACATTGGCCTCACATTGGCCACCACAAGCGCTAAACACACGATCCACGAGGATCCGAAAAACACACGACGTTACAAGATTAGAGGCCTCTGCCTCCTCTCTAGTGATGTTCATCACCCAACCGGGACCACGTCCTCACTGAGGTTGCTGTTGGCGCTATTGCGGCTGCTGGAACTGCCCTTGGTGCTGCTGCTGATGTTGCGCCTGCTAGGGTGGAGGGTACTATGCTTGCGGTGCCTGCTGAGTGTACTGGGTCGGTGCCAACTGCTGCTACCCCTCCCTCAACGGATAGTCCCGCCTGAAGTGACCCTGCTGCCTGCAATGGAAACAACTCGTGCCCTACTGGCTCTACTCTGCTCCCTACTACACAGACTGCTCCACTGGCTGCTCCGGCTGACGTCGCTGCTGCTGTGACTGCTGGTAACACCGCCTACCACCTCAAGAGAACAACTTCTTCAACTTGAAGGTCAGGCCAGCACCGCCTGTCCCCGAAGAAGAAGAAGAAGAAGACACACTCTCTCGACTGCCCGAAAGATGCTGGTATAGAGTAGACCTCACTGAACCTCCTCCCTATTGCGGCTGGAACCGACACTCCCTCTCCAAGGTGGTAGCTCTCGCCACTGCCAACCCCAAGGTGTTGCAGAGTAGCCAGCCATGGCCTACCTCAACTATGAGCGTAGCCCACTAATGAACCGCTCAGTGCAAGCCTGCTCACTAGTGGCCACGTGGGGGACGTGTCATAGAAGTTGCACGAACCTCTGGTGGTACTACGCCATAGTCAACACTCCCTATATCAGCTCGAGGAACTGGTCCCTCCTCTCACGGCAGGCGTAGTCGGGGAAGTACTCGCCATGAAAGGTCTCTAAGAACTACTCCCATGAAATCTGGTCTAGCCTCCTGCCCTGAAAATTGGTTTGCTTCACTATCCTCCACCACTCGTGGGTTGATCCCTTCAGCTGATATACTGCAAGTCTGACCTGATCTTGCTCTGTACAGTCCATGGTCTCAAAGGTACGCTCGAGCTCATGGACCCAACTCTCTGCCTTGTCTGGATCATAGTCGCCATAGAACATCGGAGACCAAAGTCGAAGGAACCTCCTCAGAAGTGCTGTGCGGTCCTCAGGTGCTGCCGTACCACTGGTGGTACCTCTGGCTGAACTGGTGCTGCCTGCGGGATCACTGGTGGTTGCTCCTCTGCTGCCATCTCTGCAAACTGCTGACCTCTTGCTGGCATCTGCTGATACTGCTGGTACTACCAAGGGGCCTGAAACATAGCTCTCCACCACTGCTCCATGACGTCTAGCGGAGGAGGAGGTGGAAACCACTGCTGCTGCTATGCTCCCTGCTGCAACAGTACGCCCTGTGGCAATGTAACACCTGGCTGGTCAAACTGCTGAGGTTGAGCTTCCACCGGTACGTGCTCGACTGCAACAACTCATCTGGTGTGTCATCCTCATCGTCCATCAGCTCTCGAACCTATCTGCGTCTACGTGGAGGCATGTCCTGCGGCACATACTAACATTCAGGTTAACATATAATAACCCAACGGCTAGTAGTGTTACTTGTACTTCCTAAGGGACTTTACATTGTCACTTATTTCCATTACAAGTCTTGATAGACCCCTTGATCTGATACCACTATAACGGCCCCGACGCCCGGACTCCCGGCTCCCACCAAGGATCCAACCATCAGCATCGCCGCCCACGGGCCCGGAGACCCGGAAGGGCTAACGGACCAGTCTAACAAGATATGTAATGGAGGTAAGTAACAACTAAATGCACTAAAAGTACCAACAAGTGAAGGAAAAGAGTCCAACACAGTGTACAAGTCTAGTACAGTCCCAAAGTAAGCAAAGTACAAGTGCAGAAATAAAGGGGATAATAGGTCCCTTAGGGGCATACCCCGAGGGTGAAGTAACAAAGTACTGGGGACACTGCTCACGGAAGACGCCATCTACGATGGCCCTGTCTCCTTAGCCCGCCGCGGAAGGTGCTAAAGTCTCACTTGTAAAAGAGAGAATGAGCTTCATGAAGAAGTCCAGTAGGGACCACCAATCTCCCACTGGTTCTAACAGCAGAAAAGATCTATATGTGCAAAATTTAAATAAAGCAGTAAATCTATCGTCGGAACCAAAAATTCGTGTAATCCACGGCACTGGGAAGAACCCAAAGCTGTAAACACAGACAGAAAACAACTGCTTGGACAAAGACACTGTAGACACGCCATTTTTACAATGTATCAAGTAAATTTCATGTTATACTATAATGCCTCAAAGTGGCTCTTTTCAATTAACCTCTTGAGTGTTTTTCCTATTTTTCCAGATTTTTCGGAATTTTTCTAGGGGTCTAAAAGGTTCTGTTGTGCTTAGGTGATTCACGTCTTACACAGTGGACGCCTTTTAGGAGGTTTGATCCACGGCAGGTAAAGCCGACACGTATCACACTTCCTTTTCTGGCGTTTACCATGTTTTGAATCGCATCCACCAGAGTCGACAAGTTTAATAGTTTCCATTTTTTAATTATGGCAAATTCTAAAATTGTTTTTGAAAAGATTTTCTTGCTAATTAGAATCATGTCCACATGGTCCGTCGCGTTTCAGACCTTCCATCATATGAAGATCGACTCTCTTCAGAAGATCGATTCTGTTCAAATATGCGGCCACTCAGATTGTCGCGATTCAGTATTTCCATTTATTAATATTTGGAAAGAATCATCTGAAATCGGAAGTGTATGAAATGCGGTGGTCAATGCCGATGCGATTCTAAGACCTACCATAATCGATATTTGGAAAGGCTCAATCGGAGCAAGTCGATCTTGGTAAACGCGACGCTTTTGGCGGAAGCGATTCACTGAGATAGGCGTTCACTGTGTCCGACGTGATTTCTGGATTTTTCCTCTATAAAAGACCCCCGAGGCCACTGTTTTGAGGATAACCCGAGCACTATGGTGAAGCCCTGCTGCATTGGAGGCTCACATTCCGAGCTAAGGAAAACCCTCATTTCAAGCTACTCAAGCCATTCCTTGAAGCTCGGAGCTTCCGTCATCCTCACGTACATCGAAACGAGGAGGGGGAAGCTTTCTTCTTCCACCTCGGCTGCTCAAGCGGAGGGCTTCTGCCATTGGATTTTTCATCTCTCCTTCTCATTTCTTAGTTTCATTTATTGCATTCATCTCACATTCACACACACATTATTTTTCGCCACACCTACATTTTAGGGGTTTATGACCACTCCCACAAGGTGTGTTAACGCCCATGCTGTCACGTTTTTCATTCCTTTCATTGATTTTGATACCTCACATCATAGTCTAATCCCCTTTCACTTGTTTGTTGTTTTCTTCCATTTTGCAAGGTAACCGACGAGCTAAAGTCTTCTTCGCCGGCCGGCCGGTGGAAGGAGTAGAAGTCAACCCGCAACCACACTCCCGCTAAATTTGGGTGAAGGTAAGTACCATCCACGTCTTCTTTACCCATCTCCTTCGGTACCCTCGCGTACCTGGCAATCACACCTCCGTCTCGTGCACACACACACTTTTTCTTTCCTCTCTTCTTTCGCCTTTCCATTCCATACATATCTCATTTTCTTAAAAAAAAAAAATCTTTTTTTTAATTACTCTTTGTAGGTGTGTTTGAAAAAGTACATTCACAGGCACTAGCCACAGAAATACTACACTAGTCAACCAGTCAAGTGCGCCACGAGCCTTACCCTCGACCGACAGTCCATGTTTGGCACCTCCCGTCGGAGTGAGATGCGGAACTAAAGTAACCATAGCTGCCGTAGTCTGGTCGGACTATAGTCCCACGCTTGGCCCCTCTAAATGGTACCGGAGCCACGTAGAGTGAGGCAGTGAGAAAAGGACTAACTGATCTGCACCAGAAAAGCACCAAACTAGCTTGGTATCCTAGACTCAACTAAGAGAGCTCTACAAACAACTCTACGCCATTGTCCCAACCATTTTCCCCATTGCTACCAGAGTCCATGACTCGAGCTCACCTGCTGCCCGGAGAACTCCCTCAAACAGGCATGCGGGGATCGGGGGTCCAGGTAATGGTAACAACCTGTCTCACAGACAAGCCCTCAAATGCCTAATACCAGGCGAAAGACTAGAGTAGGACCGTGCTAGGAAACAACACATGTGCTGTGACGGCCCTCATTATACCGGTACGGTTATACCAACCCACGTCGGTATAACAAGTGCTGCCACAGTGGGACATTTACCCAAACGATACATACAACTGAGATACACGCGAATATACAACAGAGTAGCGGAAGTAAAAGAGAACTATCTCCATTCATTCATCATCCACATTAACCATACATGAATTTTTGCAATTAACAATGAGGAACTAAGAGCTCACATAATTTAAATTGCTGAAATATAATTACAAAATGTCCACATAATACATTCCTTTCATGATAATTCTAATACAATGTTCCAAATACATACTATGAAGTACACAAATCACAAAGAAGCTCCAACAACTAGCTAGTCTCCGCGCTCGGAGTCCGTCTCCACCGTCTCCTCAAGTGGTGTCGTGTCACCAACTATACTTGTACGCCGAAGCAAGGAGTGAGTCCAAGGACTCAGCAAGCAACACTACTCATGATGTACACTTAGAAGTCCTAGTGGTTTCTACATGCGCATTACAATTAGCAACACATAGCATGCTAGTCATTTCAAGTTTTCAACCTATCATGAACATTCTACAATTTTTTACATAACTCATACTTTCAGATTTCTAAAATAAACTTCACCTATCACATGGTCTCTATTCAATTTACTCATGAAACTTTAATCCTTAAAGAATCAAACATGAGAGCTATCAACATGAACAATTTACATGCATGAAAGGTAACGCAACTAGCATGGGTTTTACACATTTTTAAACACATACATGAACCTTTTTACATGCTTTAGGTTGCTGATTTCACATGATTCAATGGCTATAATCTACACATGAGAGCTACAACGTTGCTTAAAACATATCACATGAACAATCTATCATGCTATTTGCACACATATTCATTAGTTGTCCCTAACATGGACTCTAAACATTTTTGCACACATAAACATAAGAATAATAACATGCATTTTCTGAATTCACATGGTTTCAGATTTAGTCACATGGGTTTCAATAACACATTTACACATCTAGAATTTCACATTTTTCTTTACACTAGTTTCCTCTTTTCACATGGTTACACTTTACACATACACATTTACATGTCACTTACACATTTCACATTACACTTTACACATTTTTAGGTGTCGTGACACATAGTTCAAACCACCAAAGAAGGACATATACACATCACATTACACATAGACGCCATCTAGGCATTCCAATGGCGACTCTTGGACTGCGCAGACCGGGAGAACAAGTCTCCACCCTAACCAGTGGTACTTGTCCACCTCCAGGATTTCCCCCTAATGCCCTTAGGGTCACTTAACACAATGAACTTTCTCAGGGGGACTTTTCCCTGATACAGCTCCACTGCCCTCTACGGAAGCAGTGTCACATTGGCACAGTTACACATTTACATGTTACCGTTTTACACTTGGTTTTACACATAACACTTCATCTCATTCACTTTCTCACTCACATGAATACCTCTATTTTTCCTAACATGGTACTACAGAATTTCAAGGTTAACATACAGTAAACACACCAATCATGCTGGGTTTAAACAAAATCTAATCACATTAAGATCATATGCACGAATTATCACATTTCACATGAAAACACATAACTTTTTATTTACTGATCCAAATGATCCGAAATTTTAACCACATTCTGTTTTCGGGTTCTAGATGATACCCTCAATTTTTCAGATTTTTCTGAGCTAATTAGAATTTACAGAAAATAAAACGCCTAATTAGCATACTATGAACAACTTAAATTAACATGGGTCTAACACATTTTGCAAATTGACCACTTGCTGTTTATACATAAGCTAAACACATATGCATGAACTGAGAACACAAAATTTCCCTAATTCATACATCTATGGATTTAGCCCTACAAATCATTCTTGCATGCTTTTATTTTACCGAACCAAAATATTCGCAAATTACACAAGCATGGATAAATTACCAAAAGTTGCAAACACATATGCTAACCCACTGATCTTCATGATTAGGCTAAACCATGGCATTCATACACATTCTAATCAGGAAAACTAAATTTGTAAAATCAACACCTCATGCTCACAAGTTTAAGGAACACCATTTCCCACATCCACCAACACACACCATTCATCCACACACCACAAAACACAATACATAGAGTATAAGGTCTACCATATATCTCATCACGTAAAACATACCGAAATTAGTGTATAAAGGGGCAGAACAGCTCACTGTTCTATCAGAAGAACTTGGCGGCGGTCTCTGGCCGCTGACTCAGGGTCAGCGGCATGGTCGATGGACGCCAAGGATGATCTGGACGTCCAGGGACCTTGCCGTCTAACCAGGTCTGTGCAGAAACACAGACCCGAGCTCTGAATCTTGGGTGAATTGGAGGGTCTAGGACTCGAGGAAAAATCCTTAAAATTCACAAAACCATCCTAGACTCATAAGGGGACATCAAGGATAGGTTACTTGCCTTTCGAAAATTCTTCTAAGGGATTTAAAGGCTTGGTGAAGACCTCCTTGGGCAGTCCCAAGAAGTTGCAGAAGTGCCTCCAAACGATCTCTCCTCCGGGCTCCTGGATGATCTCCACGCCGAGGGGATGTCGGGGAAGCCTTCCTCGTTGGTCCAGCAACCTCCTTGCAGTAGGGGGACGCCGGATCCAGGTCCAAGGGGTCGGATTTGAGGGTTCTAAAATGGGTTTTTCTCACAGCTCACCTAGGGTTTCTCTCCTCTATTTCTCCTCTTGCAAGGTGAAGTGAGAAGTGGGAGAGGCCAAATTCGGGTTCAGACCTAATGAGAGCCCCTCACCCACTCATCATACCGATTGACAAGCTGAGAGCCGTTGGGGAACATCCCCCCAATGGAGGCCATGCCTTGCTCCCGGATTTTCTGGCTCTGCAACGCATGCAGGTCAGAGAAGTTGGCGTCCATATCGCTGGACGCCGGAGTTAGTGTTGGCGTCCATGTCTGGACGCTGACACCAGATCAACGGCCTGGGCTTGACGCCAAGGTGGCCTTCGGCCAGAACTTTAAATTATGCAGAAAACCATGCATACCAAGCTTATATACATGCAATATACCTATGGTATTGTATCCATACTATCATCACGCAATACATACATTATCTATGTTTAATATAACACATGCATACGTAATTATACTAATTAATACGTACGTAAATATGTACATACATACACAAGCATAAACATACACACATAATTGCAAATAATGCGACGGAAATTAGAGGGCCTTACACCCTCTCCCCCTTAAAGAAACTTCGTCCTCGAAGTTAGAACGACACTACTCAAACAAAAGGGGATACTTCTTCTTCATCGCATCCTCAAGCTCCCACGTAGCCTCCTCACGTGAGAAGTTCCGCCATAGAACTTTCACCGACGCGATACTCTTGTTCGGAGATGCTGAACCTTCCGGTCAAGAATGGCTACTGGTTGCTCGACATACGAAAGATCTGGCTGGATCTCCACGGGCTCATGACTAATCACATGAGACGGATCTCGGACATACTTCCTGAGCATAGACACGTGGAATACCGGGTGAACGCTAGCCAAAGCTGGGGGTAATGCTAGCTCGTACGCCACGTTGCCCAACGTCTGAGAATCTCATGTGGGCCGATGAACCTAGGGCTTAGCTTGCTATGCCTGCCAAATCTGACAACTCCACGAGTAGGCGATATCTTCAAGAAGACATGATCGCCAACCTCGAACTCCAAATCTTTCTCCTGTTGTCGGCATAACTCTTCTGCCTATCTGTGCCGCAACAAGCCTTTCCTGAGAAGCTGAATCTTATCCGAAGTTTCCTGAACCAACTCCGGTCCGATCAACTGCCTATCACCAGTCTCCTCCCAACATAAAGGAGATCTGTAGGGCCTACCATACAATGCCCTCGAATGGAGCCATACCGATACTAGTATGAAAGCTGTTGTTGTATGCGAACTCCACAAGAGGTAAATGACGCTCCCAATCATCCTTCAATCCAGAACACACGCTCTCAACATATCCTCGAGCGTCTGGATAGTCCTCTCGGAATGTCCATCGGTTCTGGGATGAAACGCCGAACTGAGCTTAAGCTCCGAACCTAATGCATCCTGAAGACCCTTCCACAATCTCGAAGTAAATCTCGGATCTCGATCCGAAATGATCGACTTCGGCACACCATGCAATCTAATGATACCGCTAACATACAATCTAGCTAAACTCTCTACTGACTGCTTCTTCTTCATAGGCAAGAAATGAGCAGTCTTCGAGAATCTATCTACAACTACCCAAATCGAGTCATTGCCCCTTCTAGATCGAGGCAAACCCGAAACGAAGTCCATAGTGACAGCTTCCCACTTCCATACGGGGATATCCATCCTCTGCATAAGGCCGGATGGTCGCTGCCGCTCGGCTTTCACCTGCTGACATACTAGACATCTAGACACATAATCCGCAACATCCTTCTTCATGCCGGACCACCAAAATGATCTCTTCAGGTCTTGATACATCTTAGTGTTACCCGGATGAATAGAGAATCGCGATCTATGAGCCTCCTCTAACACATGCTCACGGACATCTACCACATCGGGGACACAAACACGGTGCTAGAATCTAATCACACCGTCCTCATCACGAGCAATGCCCACCTTACCCACTAACTCTAACAATCTAGGATCGGCTTTCTGCTGCTCAATCACCTCATCCAAGACTGAGGATCTAAGGGATAGCTGAGCTACAAAAGCCTGACACAACGATGGCTCTAACTCGGTCATAGAGCACGCTGCATCCTCCAACATCTTCCAATCCTGCTGGAGCGAAGACCTCTTCCTACTAAGAGCATCCGCTACGACGTTCGCCTTTCCAGGATGATACTGAAGGTCGAAGTCATAGTCCTTCAAGAACTCAATCCATCTCCTCTGCCTCAGTTTAATTCCTTTGGGAGAAAAGATACTTCAAGCTCTTGTGGTGGTAAACACCTCAAATCTGACACCATAAAGATAGTGCCTCCAGATTTTTAGTGCATGAACCACAGCTGCGAGCTCCAAATCATGAGTTGGATAGTTCCTCTCATGCTCCTTCAACTGACGAGAAGCATAAGCTACTACCCTCTCTTGCTGCATGAGCACACAGCCTAAACCAATCTGAGATGCATCCGTATAAATGGCAAAACCTTCTAGACCACTAGGCAATACCAATACCGGAGCAGAAGTAAGCTTAGCCTTCAATAGCTGAAAGCTGTGCTCACATGCCTCAGACCATACGAACTTCTCACCTTTCCGGGTCAGCTTTGTCAAAGGGGCGGCGATGGATGAGAAACCCTCAATGAATCGCCGATAATACCAGCTAACCCAATAAAACTACGAATCTCCGAAGGGGTCCTGGAATCTCCCAATCCATAACTGCCTGGACTTTTGCTGGATCAACTGCAACACCAGCACGGAGATAACATGCCCGAGAAAATGAACCTCGCGCAACCAGAACTCGCACTTGCTGAACTTCGCATACAGCTTGTGCTCACGGAGAACCTCTAAGACTAACCTCAAATGCTGACGATGTGTGGCCTCATCCGGAGAATAGACCAACACGTCATCAATAAACACAACAACAAAGCTATCTAGATACGACTAAACACCCGGTTCATGAGATCCATGAACGTTGCAGGGGCGTTGGTCAATCCGAAAGGAAGAACCAAAAACTCATAATGTCCATAACGGGTTCTAAATGCCGTCTTGGACACATCCTCACTCCTAATCTTCAACTGATGATAACCAGATCGCAAGTCAATCATGGAAAAGACTGATGCCTCTCGCAACTGGTCAAACAGATCATCAATCCGAGGTAAGGGATACCTGTTCTTCACAGTCACCTCGTTTAGCTTCTATAATCAATGCACAACCGAAGTGACCCGTCTTTCTTCTTGACGAATAATACAGCGCGCCCAAGGGGAAACGCTAGGGCGAATGAATCCCTTATCGAGCAATTCTTGCAATTGCTTCCTCAACTCGGCTAATTCCGCAGGGGCCATCCGATATGGGGCCTTCGAGATAGGAGAGGTGCCTGGAAGCAACTCTATAGTGAACTCTATCTCCCTATCGGTGGCAATCCAGACAGTCATCGGGAAAGACATCTGGAAAGTCCTGCACCACATCAATCTCTCTGCAAGTCAGTGACGAACCAGCATCGGGTACTAGCATAACGCTGGCAAGAAATGCGTCACAACCCTTGTTCACCATGCGCATCGCCTTCATGGCAGATAACTAACTTTCCCGCTGAGTTCTTTGGCAAGGGATGAGAGAACTCATCCTCACCAGGAATGCAAAACAATCTTCTTCCTACGACAATCCACTAACGCATAGTGCTCCTCTAGCCAATCCAGACCAAGGATACAATCATAATCCTTCATCTTTAGCAAGAAGAAACACCCATCTAGGAATCTATCCTCAATGCACACAGGTAACGACGGAATGCACTTCCTAGTCGATACCGTACCCGCAGGGGTGTGCACAGACAAAGGGACCTCTAACTCCTCAGACTCTATGCCTGACTCTAGGGCTAACTGCCTAGCGAACCGCTCGGAATGAACGAGTGAGTAGCACCCGTATCAAACAAAACCCGAGCGTGCACACCGAAAAGTAAAACTGTACCTTCGGTGACATGCTCCGTCTGCTCGGCGTCCTCACGAGCTAACGCAAACACTCGAGCTGGGGCTCGAGCCTTCCTGGTCGTCCTGTAGCTGGCGCGGCTGCCGCTACTGCTGCTGGTACTGGCGCTCCACGCTGAGCTTCCTGCTGAAGTCTTGGGCAATCCTTGATCTTGTGGTCGCTGCTCCCACACTTTAAGCATCTACCCGCTACTAACCAGCACTCAGAACCTCCATGGGTCTTCCCACAATGGGGACACTCTCTCTTCGCACCGGGGGAACGTACAGAAGTACCTGAGAGTTGCTGACTGTCATTGGTTTCTGCGGTGTTTGGTACACCGTTTTCCTCTTATCTTGCCGCTGGAATGTCGCTGCCGGCCTCTTCTACGAAGCCTTCTTCTCCTCCAGATACTGCTCCATTTCTCCTCCTGTCTGCAGGCTGCGCTGAGGGCCTCGTCTAGCGTGCGGTGGTCGAACGCCACGAGCCTCGTCCTCAGTGATGGTTTGAGACCCATCACGAAATTCTTGGTCTTCCTGCGCTCCCTCTACTATATGCGGTGCATATTTAGAAAGTTCAGAAAACCTTGCCTCGTATTCCAGGACGGTCATTGATCCTTGCGTCAGGAAAGGAATTCTTGCTCCATCTTGTCCTGGATATGCTCTGGGATGAACTTGGCTCGGAAGAGCCTCACGAACGCATCCCATGCCACATCTCTACTGCTCCGTCCTCGAGCGTGTACGCAGTAGGGAGGACCACCATACATCAGCTCTCTCCTGCAACACCTTCATAAGCACTAACCATAATTTCTAACTTGACAAACAACATACAAGCATAAACCAAAGCATATCTGTAGCATGTAGGTGGCTAAGGTCACCTTGTCCTCGTCAGGACACCTGATAGCTCGGAAGATTTTCTCCGTTCCCTCATCTAGCTTTCTGCTAATAGCAGATCACTCTCCCCCTAAAAGAGGGTGGGGTCATCCTCTTGAATCGCTCCATGATGGAAGGTCACCATGGTCCTGAGCTGGGGCCTGAGCCTGCTACATTAAACAATAACAATATACAATAAACACAATATTACACAATTTGAATAGCAAACTACTAGGTTGTTTCATTATTCTACCTGGCCCCAACTGGGCCTGGAGTGCTGCCTGGGTGTGGGCCTGCGTCTGCATGGCTTGCACCAGACCTTGCATGAAACTCCATAGTCCACTGGCGGTGGTGGGGGAAGCACAGGACCCTGTGGGGCCGGGGCCTGTTGCTCCGCCCGCTCCTCACGCCTCTGCTCGTCGTCGCGAGCTGGCACACCTCCACGTCGTCCACGGAAGCCATGGCTGTAATAAAGTTCAGCCACCAATTAGAGCTAGGTTACTAAATTTTCTAACCATTTCTTATCTATCTTTCATTTCCTATTAGTGTTTTCTACACTGTGGACATACTTAGCATGCAATGGGGATGATGACTTAGGTATATTCATGTGCAATCTCAACCGGTCGCTCTGATACCAATCTCTGTGACGGCCCTCATTATACCGTACGGTTATACCAACCCACGTCAGTATAACAAGTGCTGCCACAGTGGGACATTTACCCAAACGATACATACAGCTGAGATACACGCGAATATACAACAGAGTAGCGGAAGTAAAAGAGAACTATCTCCATTCATTCATCATCACATTAACCATACATGAATTTTCGCAATTAACAATGAGGAACTAAGAGCTCACATAATTTAAATTGCTGAAATTAATTACAAAATGTCCACATAATACATTCCTTTCATGATAATTCTAATACAATGTTCCAAATACATACTATGAAGTACACAATCACAAAGAAGCTCCAACAACTAGCTAGTCTCCGCACTCGGAGTCCGTCTCCACCGTCTCCTCAAGCGGTGTCGTGTCACCAACTATACCTGTACGCCGAAGCAAGGAGTGAGTCCAAGGACTCAGCAAGCAACACTACTCATGATGTACACTTAGAAGTCCTAGTGGTTTCTACATGCGCATTACAATTAGCAACACATAGCATGCTAGTCTTTCAAGTTTTCAACCTATCATGAACATTCTACAATTTTATACATAACTCGTGCTTTCAGATTTCTAAAATACTTCACCTATCACATGGTCTCTATTCAATTTACTCATGAAACTTTAATCCTTAAAGAATCAAACATGAGAGCTATCAACATGAACAATTTACATGCATGAAAGGTAACGCAACTAGCATGGGTTTTACACATTTTTAAACACATACATGAACCTTTTTACATGCTTTAGGTTGCTGATTTCACATGATTCAATGGCTATAATCTACACATGAGAGCTACAACGTTGCTTAAAATATATCACATGAACAATCTATCATGCTATTTGCACACATATTCATTAGTTGTCCCTATATGGACTCTAAACATTTTTGCACACATAAACATAAGAATAATAACATGCATTTTCTGAATTCACATGGTTTCAGATTTAGTCTCACATGGTTTCAATAACACATTTACACATCTAGAATTTCACATTTTTCTTTACACTAGTTTCCTCTTTTCACATGGTTACACTTCACACATACACATTCACATGTCACTTACACATTTACACATGGTCACATACACATTTCACATTACACTTTACACATTTTTAGGTGCCGTGACACATAGTCCAAACCACCAAAGAAGGACATATACACATCACATTACACATAGATGCCATCTAGGCATTCCAATGGCGACTCTTGGACTGCGCAGACCGGGAGAACAAGTCTCCACCCTAACCAGTGGTACTTGTCCACCTCCAGGATTTCCCCCTAATGCCCTTAGGGTCACTTAACACAATGAACTTTCTCAGGGGGACTTTTCCCTGATACAGCTCCACTGCCCTCTACGAAGCAGTGTCACATTCGCACAGTTACACATTTACATGTTTACCGTTTTACACTTGGTTTTACACATAACACTTCATCTCATTCACTTTCTCACTCACATGAATACCTTTGTTTTTCCTAACATGGTACTACAGAATTTCAAGGTTAACATACAGTAAACACACCAATCATGCTGGGTTTAAACAAAATCTAATCACATTAAGATCATATGCACGAATTATCACATTTCACATGCAAAACACATAACTTTTTATTTACTGATCCAAATGATCCGAAATTTTAACCACATGCTGTTTTCGGGTTCTAGATGATACCCTCAATTTTTCAGATTTTTCTGAGCTAATTAGAATTTACAGAAAATAAAACGCCTAATTAGCATACTATGAACAACTTAAATTAACATGGGTCTAACACATTTTGCAAATTGACCACTTGCTGTTTATACATAAGCTAAACACATATGCATGAACTGAGAACACAAAATTTCCCTAATTCATACATCTATGGATTTAGCCCTACAAATCATTCTTGCATGCTTTTATTTTACCGAACCAAATATATTCGCAAATTACACAAGCATGGATAAATTACCAAAAGTTGCAAACACATGCTAACCCACTGATCTTCATGATTAGGCTAAACCATGGCATTCATACACATTCTAATCAGGAAAACTAAATTTGTAAAATCAACACCTCATGCTCACAAGTTTAAGGAACACCATTTCCCACATCCACCAACACACACCATTCATCCACACACCACAAAACACAATATACATAGAGTATAAGGTCTACCATATATCCTCATCACGTAAAACATACCGAAATTAGTGTATAAAAGGGGCAGAACAGCTCACTGTTCTATTCAGAAGAACTTGGCGGCGGTCTCTGGCCGCTGACTCAGGGTCAGCGGCATGGTCGATGGACGCCAAGGATGATCTGGACGTCCAGGGACCTTGCCGTCTAACCAGGTCTGTGCAGAAACACAGACCCGAGCTCTGAATCTTGGGTGAATTGGAGGGTCTAGGACTCGAGGAAAAATCCTTAAAATTCACAAAACCATCCTAGACTCATAAGGGGACATCAAGGATAGGTTACTTGCCTTTCAAAATTCTTCTAAGGGATTTAAAGGCTTGGTGAAGACCTCCTTGGGCAGTCCCAAGAAGTTGCAGAAGTGCCTCCAAACGATCTCTCCTCCGGCTCCTGGATGATCTCCACGCCGAGGGGATGTCGGGGAAGCCTTCCTCGTTGGTCCAGCAACCTCCTTGCAGTAGGGGGACGCCGGATCCAGGTCCAAGGGGTCGGATTTGAGGGTTCTAAAATGGGTTTTTCTCACAGCTCACCTAGGGTTTTTCTCTCCTCTATTTCTCCTCTTGCAAGGTGAAGTGAGAAGTGGGAGAGGCCAAATTCGGGTTCAGACCTAATGAGAGCCCCTCACCCACTCACCATACCGATTTGACAAGCTGAGAGCCGTTGGGGAACATCCCCCCAATGGAGGCCATGCCTTGCTCCCGGATTTTCTGGCTCTGCAACGCATGCAGGTCAGAGAAGTTGGCGTCCATATCGCTGGACGCCGGAGTTAGTGTTGGCGTCCATGTCTGGACGCTGACACCAGATCAACGGCCTGGCTTGACGCCAAGGTGGCCTTCGGCCAGAACTTTAAATTATGCAGAAAACCATGCATACCAAGCTTATATACATGCAATATACCTATGGTATTGTATCCATACTATCATCACGCAATACATACATTATCTATGTTTAATATACACATGCATACGTAATTATACTAATTAATACGTACGTAAATATGTACATACATACACAAGCATAAACATACACACATAATTGCAAATAATGCGATGGAAATTAGAGGGCCTTACATGTGCCAAGAAAACAGAGTAGCAGCGGAAGGAAAACTCCGAACAGGTCGCCAAGCCCTCTCTGTCTGAGAAGGCGACATAAGGGTTGTCGCCACCAAAAGGCGACACCCTGTATCGATCTGGGTCGTGACACCAAACGTGTCGCGACCATAGACTTGCACACCCGAGAGCATCCCTTCTATGCCATGCACCACAAATCTGAGAAGTGCAAGGGGAGGGGAGCATGGATAACGATGTAAATAGGTAAATAGGGCTCAAACCACTCTCATTCACACCCATGCATGCTAAGGAAATGATTCGACACTCAAAACCTCACATGCAAACATGGATCTCTCAACACCCATACCCTATTCCAAGCACAAAACAAGCATCATAAGAGCCATAGGAAGACACCATCACACATACAAGGCCTAGCATGAATTCTAAGGCTTGGAGAAGGGGATTTGGAGCCCTAACATGATAAAACTAGGGGGAGGTTAAGGCATCCCTACCTCAAAAAGAGGAGCCAACCTGTTGGGGTCTTCTCGTGTGCATGCCCATCTCCTCCTCGCTCCAAGCTCCACGAAGACTCTATCCACGGGTCACGAACTCCTACAAGCCGAAGGAGAAGTGGATCACCACGAGAAAGAACGCCACAGTCAGAGAGGAGCACACACTGAGAAGAGGAACCCGAACCCAAATACAAGAGCAAACCCACACACCTCACAAACCACCCAAATTCTCCCCCAAGCTCTCTACGGAGCAACTGGCAGCAGAGGGGTCAGAGGAGAAGAGAGCTAGTTGAAGTTTGGGGAAGAAGAAGGCCGGTCTGTGGCCTGTGCCCATTTAAGCCTCGGAGTTGAGCTGTCATGTTCACTTACTGAACGCGACGACCAACCTGTCGCGATCCCGAAGCTCTGGTCAAACCTGACCAATGAGAAAGCCACGTGTCAAGCTCGCAGACCCGACAACCTAAACACGACACCTGACATGTCGCTTTCACGTTGTCAGGGTTGACACTAGTCCCAACTGTCCCGACAGCAAAATGACAAATCTACATGCTGTGGTCAGAGGGCTGAACGCGACAACATGCCTGTCGCGTTCACAACCAGAATGCGACAGCCACCTTGTCACCTTCAGAAGAAGACGGCCCGATGCGTCGTGACCTTCAACAGAAGGTGGCTGACCCACAAGAGGGGGATGTTACAGTTAGCTTCGAAAAATACATTTCTAATCTGATTTTGGAGAAACTCTTAACAAGAAACTTGTTCCAAACAATTAGTAGAAGGCCTCTATATATTTTATTTAAATAAATTTGACCTATGGATGCATGAATATTAGTTTTATGACCAAAAAGTTGTAATTTGTAGTATGCTTGAAAAACGTTTAATATTATCAAACTAATGCATAAAAATTGGGGAAAATAGAGGGGAATCATCCCTAACATTTTGAAGATTATTCAATCAAGGTTTCATGATGTTTGAATGAGAGGTTTAAGAGATACAATATCAATCAGATGCAACTTGTATGAACATAAAACTGAAACTTTGAGGCTTTAATTCGACGTGTATGCATGATATAAATTGGGAAAACTTGTCTAACATGCTTAGAACATGTAGAGGTATCTATGAACAAGTTTAACTAGATTTTGGCCTGAGATTACCTACCTTTTGATTATCTCTTACAAAGGGAATGAAGAAGCATGTTGTTTGATGCAGAACACAAATCCTTGCCCTAGAGCTCCTCTTTTTGCTTCTAGCCAGTCCACCCTGTTGCCCAGCTAGCAAGCCCAGAGGGGGGGTGAATGGGATTCTAAAATTCATTTAAATAAAACCTATCAACAAAAATGCTTAACAGAAAACACTAAAATTGGTTGTTAGTGTTAGTAATAGAGAAGACAAGAGAGCAAACACACAATCACACAACACAGGGAATTTTATCCTGGTTCGGACCTTCTATCCCAGGAGTCCTATGTCTAGTCCCCAAGCAACAACTTGGGATTTCACCAACCAAGGGTATTGTCCCCCTCAAGGACCCTTACACATCCAACCGTAGTTGGCCTTCTCTTCAAACCCCGAAGAGGTACAAAAAACACCCTGATACACAGGTCTTCCTTCCTCAACTAAGGAATACTAACCACATGTTTCTAACAACTCTTCTCTTCACAACCCGAAGAGGAACTTCACAACAGATGTGAATAAAAGCGAATGGCCCCTATACCAAGCTTACAACAAATGCTTGATCTGAGGCAAGGTCTGAGAGAGCAAAGATTTGCACTAGAAAATCTCTCAGAACTACAACAACTCTCAAGGTTAAGCAAGAAGGATTGAGAACTAAGGGCTACAGAAAAAATGATGAAATGAAGCAGGCGCTCTTCTTGTTCATTGAGGAATTCTCTGAAGGCTCTATCACATAAAACTTCAAGTTGTCGAACTATGGAACTTGGAGTCTTCAGTCCTCTATATATCTTCTCTTGAGAATATAGCCGTTGAAATGGTCGTTGTCTCTAGGTTGGATGCTCCTTAGACCGCATGGTCCATCATGTACGACAGGTATGCTTGCAGCCATTTAATGCTCTAGAGCCATGCACGCAAAGAGAAGATTCACCCAGATATCCTTCAGCTTCTAGTTGTCCAACATTGTAAGACTTGGTACTCACAAAGACCTGCACACAATAAATGCCAAACTATAGACAACTAGACTGTCTCTATGCTTGTCAGTCAACATTAGAAACCATGCAGTAAGAACGTACACCAAAATAGAAATGCTATTCTTTCACCTGATAAAGTATTTGCTATTGTATCATGGGTGTAGAAAGTATTCAGACATGCGACATGCAGATGATGTGTACAGTCACAATAAATGCAAGGATATTAGTCACGCATGCGGGAAGACTTTGACTTTCACAGTATTTGAAAATATATTTGAATATCATGTATGAAATCGATGTAATCCATGAAGTCGTTATGACAATGAAATAGTTGTTCAACTTATGAAATCGTTGTTTATGCAAATCGTTATACAAATATAGGCAAATCGTTGTTCAAATATAAACAAATCGCTGTTCAAACATAAACAAATCGTTGTTTGAGCAAATCGTTGTTCAAACATGAACAAATCGTTGTATAAGCAAACCGTCGTACAAGCAAATCGTTGTACAAGTAAATCGTTGTTCAAACATAAACAAATCATTGTTTGAGCAAATCGTTGTTCAAACATAAACAAATCATTGTTCAAATATAAACAAATCATTATTTAAGCAAATCGTTGTTCAAATATGAGCAAATCGTTGTGCAAGTAAATCGTTGTACAAGCAAATCGTTGTACAAGCAAATTGTTGTACAGATATAAGCAAATCGATGTTTTCACTTATGAATCATCATAATAATCAAATCGTTGTTTTTACTTATCAAATCGTTACAACAATCAAATCGTTGTTTCTCTTAAGAAACTGATGACCGAATCGTTATTACACTTACGAAATCGTTGTGAAACCGAACTCGATGTTACACTTACGAAATCGTTGTGAGACTGAAATCGATGTTACACTTATGAAATCACTGTGAGACCAAAATCAATGTTATACTTACGAAATCGTTGTGAGACCGAAATCGAGGTTACACTTATGAAATCATTGCGAGACTGAAATCGATGTTACACTTATGAAATCATTGTGAGACCAAAATCGATGTTACACTTACGAACTCATTGTGAGACCGAAATCGATGTTACACTTATGTGTTGCCCAACTAGCAAGCCCAAAGGGGGGGAGGGTGAAAGGGATTATAATTTTTTTAGATTAAGACATGTTAACAAAAACGCTTAACAGAAAACACTAAAGAGAATAGTTAGTGTTAGTATGACTGAAGACAAGCAAACACACAAAAGCAATCACACATGCAACAAGAGATTTTTATCCTGGATCGGCCTTCCTATACCAAGGAGTCCTACGTCTAGTCCCCAAGCAACAACTTGGGCTTTCACTACCAAGGGTACTGTCCCCGTTAAGGACCCTTACACATCCAGCCACAGCTGGCATTCTCTTCTAACCCCCAAAGAGGAATACAAACACCCTGATTCACAGGTCTTCCTTCCTTATCGAAAGGAATACAGACCACTTGTTCACAACAGGTCTTCTCTTCACAGCCCGAAGAGGAACTTCACAACAAATGTGAATAAAGGCGAAATGCCCCTAGACCAAGCTTACAACAAATGCTCGATCTGAGGCAGTGACTGAGAGAGAAAGATCTACAATAAGAAAATCTCTCAGAACACACTAGCTCTCCAAAGGCTAAAGACAATGAAAAACAGAGAGCAAGAGCTATAGCAAGCTAGGGAGTGCAGCTCAGGGCTCTTCTTTCCGGTGCTCGCAAATTGTAAGATGAAAATTGAAAAGTTGTTCTTCACAGAGTCATCAGTCTTCTATATATCCTTCTCTTTGAAAAATGTATCTGTTGAAGTGTCCGTTGTCTCTAGGTTGGATGCTCGTTAGACTGCTTGGTTCATCGAGTACGACAGGTGTGCTTGCAGTCATTTAATGCTTTACGACCCATGAACGCAAGGAGAAGATCCATCTTGATCTCCTTCAACTTCTATTTGTCCAATGTTGTATGACATGGTACTGGCAGAGACCTGCACACATTAAATGCTAAAGCATAGATAGCTAGACTGTCTCCATGCTTGTCAGTCAATCGTTAGAAAGAATATATACATCAAAATAGAAATGTCATTCTGCTATTTGAAAAGCGTTTCTTATAGAAGCATGGGAATAGAAGATATCCAGATGTACATCGTGCAGTGAAATGTACAATCACATTAAATGCATGGATATTGGAGAAGCACGCGGGAAGACTTTGACTTTTATGATATTTGAAATTATATTTGAATATCATGAAGTCGATGTGTTCCATGAAGTCGTTGTTCTACTTATGAAATTGTTATATGAGCAAATCATTGTTCAATCAAATATTTATATAAGTAGAGGCAAATTGTTGTGAACACCAACCGTTATACAATTATAGTCAAATCGTTGTACAGATACAAACAAATCGTTGTTTGAGTAAATCGTTGTTCAAACATAAGCAAATCGTTGTTTGACCAAATCATTTTTCAAACATAAACAAATCATTGTGAGAGCGAATCGTTGTTTGAACATAAGCAAATCGTTGTATAAACATAAGCAAATCGTTATATCTATCGAATTGTTGCGGCGACCAAGTCATTGTTTCAATAATCAAGTCGATGTGAAACTGAAATCGTTGTGAGACCAAATCGTTGTTCTCACTTAACAAATCGTTGTGAGACGAAATCGTTGTTCTCACTTAACAATTGTTGTGAGATGAAATCATTGTTCTCACTCAACAAATCGTTGTGAGGCGAAATCATTGTTCTCACTCAACAAATCGTTGTGAGACGAAATCGTTGTTCTCACTTAACAAATCGTTGTGAGATGAAATTGTTGTTCTCACTTAACAAATCATTGTGAGACGAAATCGTTGTTTTCTTTATTGAATCGTTACAGCGACCAAGTCAATGTGTAACTTATCAAATCGATGCAGTGATCAAATCGTTATGTAACTTATCGAATCGTTATGCTTATAAAGAAATCGATACTTATGAAATCGTTATGCTCTAAGGAAAATATTACTGATGAAATCATTGTGAACTAAGGAAATCGTTATGTGGTGCTTATGAAATCGTTATGCTTGTAAAGAATCATTATGCTATAAAGCAAATCGATATGGACTTAAAAGTATTCTATGCTTTGAACTTTTAAACAACAGTGTGTAAGGATTACTTACAGATTTTGCTTGAATTATTTCTTGTGGATGAACTTCATGAAAACTTGTTAGAAAATAATTATTAGGGTTTTTTTAATCACCAAAATTAAATAAAATTATATGGGGATAGACTGATCATCAATCTCCCCCTTTTTGGTGATGACAAAACATAACAAGACATAACATGTAATTTGCTGAAATAAACTTGAGTAAATTTTCTAAAATAAGAAAGAAAGGATGTTGATATGTATTTTAGAATAGTTATTTTTCTCCCCCTTTTTGTCATTTAGCAAAAAGAGACTGAACAAAGACAAAGAAGAAAGAGAGAAAAGATAAGTGAGAGCCAAAGAGCGATTCTATTAATCCTTGGGGGGTACAGGAAGATAGAAGGCAGGAGACAAAAGAGAGGCATGGCGAGTAATGATTGGCCATGCCCGTTGTTCCTGCTCTTCAAAATGTGCCTGAAAAACACCCCAAGCAATAGTATAAGAGGATCCCATAACAGGTGCCATTCGCAGAATATGAAGATCCCTCTGAGCACTGATGAGGTCTCTGTAATCACGGGGTTGTGCACCCCTCAAAACACGTTTCAAAATTAAGTAAAGGGGCATCAAAACATGGAAGGATATGGAAATATGGATGTGATCGCCACCAAACACGTTGCCATGGAGATAAGAAGTAAACTAGGCTAACAGTGCTAGGAAAAGGAGAGAGAATGGGGCACTAACCTTTGTCGCGACGGGGTAGCCCGTCGCAATGAGGCTGATGTCACGACGCCCAACCTGGGCGCATTAGCGTTGTCGTGATGCCCTCCTAGGCCATGTTCTCCGCAGTGCAGGATAAAGTTGGTGTTAGGGTTGCAAACGGAATCCGATAACCCGATATTCCGATAAAAATTATCGGTTTCGGAATTGAAATTTGATATCGATAGCGTATCGGAATCAATATCGGATATTCCGATAAGCTATCGGAATATAGATTATTGGAATCAGTATCGGATATTCCGATAAGCTATCAGAATCAGAATCGGAATTGAAATTGGTATCGATTATTTCGATAAATTATCCATAAAATTAAAAGAAAAAACTATGGTAAACACCTTACCTTATTGGAATTCCGGTTCCGATAATGTTATCAGAATCGAAACGGAATCGGAATTAACCATTTCGATATTATCGGAATCGGAACCATATTTCGGTTATCGGAATCGGAATCTGTGATTCCAGTTCTGAACCCGACCCGTTTGCAGCCCTAGTTAGTGCGAACCTTCTTCTTGTCCTCCGGCCGGCCAGAGAACAAGAGCTCCTCGTTAGATGTTGCTTGGATGCCTACCAAAAACAAAGAAAACAACAAATAAAACCCTATTAGAACATATTAAGTGTAGTATCTATACAAAAATGAAAGGAAATGTGAGAGCATGGAGGGAACGAACCTGGGGGTAGTTTTTAAAACCCTTGGGTGTATGGAAAACGTGGGAGGAAAATAGAATATGCTCCTATCTAAAAACAAATAAAATGCATGAAAAGGGAAATGAGGAAGGAAGGGAAGAAGGAGCCCCAAATGGGGCGACTCCCTGGCGTTGTATGGCATCCTTGGATGTCTTAGAAGCTCCTGAAGATGTAGGGGTCGCCTCCCTCATGCTCCAAGCTCCAAGGATGAGGAGATGTCCATGGCTTGATGAAGAACATAGGTAGAAATGAGAGGAAAAGAGAGAGTTGTGGGCTAAGTCCAGATCAAGGAAAATTTCGGCAGCACTTCGTGATGAAAATGGGGCTCTCCCCCTCCTCTGAAGGAGAGGCCTTGCTTTTATAAGGGAAGAGAGAGAATATCCCGTCCATGAGAGATAATGGCCAAAAATAAGGTGATAAATGCATGTAAATCTGCATGGGAGTGTCCTAGGGAGGTTCCAAGGGTCTTGGAACCTCAAACTGCGCTTAGGGGGGTTGGGAGGTTGCATGGGATGAAAATAAGGCCATGAGAGGATAAAGAGGAGGTGGTTGCGGAGGCCTGTGCACGCGGCTGTTGTCGCGACGGGTCGTAGGGGCGCGATAGGGATGAACGCAATGGCCATGGGGGGCGCGACTCTGAAGCCACATGCATGGATATGCATGGGCTGTCACGACAGCCATGAGGGGCGTGACAAGGCTAACCCGGCGCCCCGACCCGTCGTGTTAAGAAAAATCGAATATTCTCAAAAATAGATCAATAAAATGGGAGAATAATGGGGGCTTGAGGCACATGGACTCTTTTAAAAGGATAATGGACAGGATATCATGAAAATTGGGCTTTTAATGGGCTCAAAGCAAGGCTAATGGTGGGCTCAAGGTGAATGACCAACTTGGGGCTCATCAAGATAACAAGAAATGTGGTTCGACTTATGGGCCAGAATCGGGTGTCTACAGATTGCCCCTCCTTGGCTTCCACTTTGCAGGGGAGCGAAGCGGAAGTGTAGCGGAGGTGTCATGAAATGGCGACGAAGCGGAGATGACGCGGAGTGGATTGAAAAGTGGGAGCCAAGGTAAAAAGACACCCGACCTAACCAACAAGCAATTGGAATCTTCTTGAAATCCTCGAGTTAGCTGCTCGAGCAGAATGCAAGGAGAACACAAGTCTGGATGAGAAGGGAGGAAGAAAAGGACGATCAAGCCCTCGATTGAGAGGTACCCTAGCCGATTGGCCTGCAGGTTTCATTTTGGAGGGACGCGTGCGTTCCAGGCAGGTAACTCATGACTCTGTCCTGGGAGGGTTTACAACCAAAATGGATCAAAAGGAATAAGGATGAAAATCATATAGGAAATCCAGACAAGGAAATTCTTGACAGATTGGCAAGAACAACTCGCTCGGAGGCAGACCTTCTGATTCGGAGTGGAATAAAATCTCTTGTTTGAATATGAGGAATGGTTGGACAATCAACAAGGGCTCACCATTAGCTAGGGATGAGACGTGGAAGCTCAAAGTCCTACATGATGCATGCTGGGCTAAAAGAAAAGAAATCATTAAATCAAATGCAAAGAAAAGGAGAAAATAGAAAATACATCAAGGATAATATTGCTAAGCCAGATAAGAATGGGTCAAGAGACTACCTGCAACCGCAGTGTAGGCTTGAATCCATCGTTCCAAACTTATCTAAACCAACGGCCTATCTAGTGATTAGCAACGTGCACCTAGATTATCACTGTTTTTGGTGAAGAGGAACTCAGATCCCAGAGCACGTTGAGAACCAACCGGTCCTTGAAATGATATAATAATAAGGTACCATATAGTAATGCAAGGGAATAAATGGTAGAGATACTTACCTGACTTACCTGTGACATCCCATTTTTGTGATTTTCTAATTTTTTGATTTTTTGTGATTTTCAGATGAATAAATCAAAACAACAAATATATACATACGCAATAAATAACATAAACAAATTATGCACAGACACAAATAAGCACTCAATTAATCATACATACAAACACAACGTCCCTGATTAATGGACTAGGGGCTGGATTAGATCGGTGAAGGTCACGACTAGGGAAGTGGTCGCCTTAAGGTCGCGGCATGGCAGTAGGCCGCGACAAGGTCGCGGCCTATCCGACCACCGTGACCTGAACACGATGCATATAAGCGTCGCGACTCTACTCGAGCATTCAAAATGTAGAAACCCCCCTTTTCTCCCTCTTTGTGTGTTCAAACGTGCAAAACCTCCCTTTCTCTTCGGAGATCACCCCCCACTTTTCTGACTCCCTCTCTCTTGCTTTTTCTCTCTCTCTCACTCACTTCCCCACTCTTCCTCTCTTTCACCCACTCACTCACCCAAAACCCCCGGCGATGGAAGGAGGCGGCGAAGGTGGAGCTGGATCCTCCCGCAGGAAGAGGAAGAGGACGGCGGCGAGGAGGAGCTCCCGGCGACGGGAGGGAGCGCCTCCAGCAGAGGAGGCAGTGTCGAAGGTCAAGATGGAAGAGGAGGAGGTGCCACCCATGGACATTGAAGCGGTGGCCATTGCATGAGAAGTGGCGATGAAGAAGGTTAGTATTTGAAGCCCTAATCCTTTAATTTGTGGATGTGCATGAGTGATGAAGCCCACAGAGTGTTCAGTGTAGGGCGATTTGCCCGAAAAAATGGCCGCCAGACAAGAAAAGTGTCGGTCGGTCTGCGTCTGAGAATGCGACGGCTTGGCCTGTCGCGACACCAGATGTCGCGACGGGGTAAGGGGCCGCGACCTTGTCATGTCGGCCAAGGCCTTCGCGACATGGTTGCGGTCTATTAGGGGGTCGCGACTATGTCGCGACGCATCGGGGCGTCACAACAAGGTCACAGCCTATTAGGCCGGTGCAACCTCAGCCGAAGGACTAAACCAAAGTATGCTTGAACTGACCAATAGACTTATTTGTGCTTGAAGGGGGGAATGAGGGCCCGAGTTTCTTGGCTATTAGTTTTGGCGGTATATTTAGCCTTCCCCAGGTTTCAGAGGGATAGGTTAGATGGGATGGGATTTAGTGAGGTCCTCAAAATGGAAAGGATGAGGGCAGATGCCCCACTCACCCAGGCCCTGTGCAGCAGGTGGGATGCGGAGGCGACTGCCTTCGTGTTCCCATGGGGGCATATGATCCCCAGCTTGGAGGACGTGAGTCGCATCATGGGCCAGAGGGTATACGGTCGGCCGGTCAGTGGCTTTACCTACCCATGCTACCAAGGGTTAGCTCATAGACTACTAGGTTTGACCGTAGGGCAGAGGTCTTCCCTCCTCTCTAGGGTTGAGCTTCAAGAGAGCCTAGGGCATTTCCAAACGGGTAGGGAGGTGGCTGAGACGGTGGATGAGCAACTGCAGCAGCTGACGAGGGGTTGCAGGGAGGCCTTAGCAGATGAGCCAGAAGGCCAGGCTGACCTAGACCTGGGTTGCTTCCTCATCTTCTTCCTTGGCAGACTCCTATTTGTCACGAGGGGCGACCCGGTCCACTACCGGTTCTTGCCGCTTCTAGAGGACCTGGGCCAGGTTGGGGGCTATGCGTGGTATAACATCCCATGTTACCTTTGGCCAGTTGCCTTCTGTCGAGGGTGGCGAAACCTTGTATGTCACCTTCTGAAGGTGACATGTTGATCATCGTCTTCTGAATGGGAAGGCGACGGGCACTATGTCGCTTTCTCTCTCCGCTGCCAACCGCATGCACTTTCATCGTGTAGCTATCTGAAGAGAGATGACAGGTGTCAACCTCCGAAAGAGGGAAGGCGACAGGTCCTCTGTCGCGACCAGGTGTCAAGCCTGCATGGCAGACACGTGGCGAGGTCGCAGGTCGACTTGACCTTTGACCAGGGGATAGCGACATGTCCCATGTCGCCTTCAGGATTATTGAAGGCAACAGGTCCCATGTCGCCTTCTCATGTTCAAAATCTTAAGTGCCCAAGCTGAGAGCACAAGCCCCAGTTCATCTCCTTGCTTGGTGAAGGCTTCTCCTCCGGCGAACTGAGGCTTGGGGACTCCGTGGGAGGCTTGGGAGGGAGGCCTTGGTGTTCTTTACAAGGTAAGGTGGTGGTGGTGTTTGTCCTTGTTCTTCCATGGTTGATCTCTCCCTCATTGTGTCTTCTCCTCTCTTTGGCATGCTTGGATGCTCTTCAAGGAAGGGGAATTACCGGCTCGTGGGAGGAGGTTCGTGGAACGTCGGAGCTCAGAGGTGGAGGGTTGCTAGCCTACGAGAAGGGCCCTTGAGGTTGGATCTTCTTTTCGAGGTAGGGAAACCATCCTTCCCCCTAGTTCTACTTGTTTAGGATTCCAAACCCCTCTTCCAAGCTTAGAACTACCTTGCTAGGGTGTTGTTATGCATGTGTGATTGTGGTGGTTGGTGTGTTTCTCTTGCATGCAATGGCTTTGTCTTGAGGTTTGAGGGTTGTTCATATGATGAGTGAGATGCATGTGAGTGTAGCCTAGTTGCATGCTTGTTGGGGTTCTTTTGAGGGTGGTTTGAGCTCATTAGAGCTATGTTAATTGCCTACATGATCCCCTCCCACGGATGTGTTTGTGGTGTGGTTGAGGCCTTGTTGAAGGGAGGCCTGTGGGTGGTCACCTGGTAATGCGACACCTTCGGTGTCTCTACCCAGGTGGCGACGCATCGATGCATCACCTTCAGGAACTCCTAAAGGACACAACACCTCTGTCACCATCCTGATAGCGACATGAGGGCCGTCACCTTCTGCCTGCTTCCCGTTCCGGTTACTGTTCCCTTTCTGGAGCACTGGCCTGGTCGTGACAAGGACCTTGTCACGGCCAGTCCAGAAGGGTTGCACCGGCCTGAGTGTCGCCATCATGATGGCGACACCATGCCTGTCGCCTTTACAGACAGAGAAGGGACTTCGCCACCTGCTCAGTGTCTTGCTTCCGTTGCGACTCAGTTTTCTTGGCACCTGTGCTGTTTCCTAGTACAGTGCTACTTCTAGTCTCTCTCTCTTCGTCCGATGCTAGGCACTTGAGGGCTTGTCCGCAAGACAGGTTGTTACCATTACCTGGGACCCCCGGTCCCCGCGCGCTTGTGTCAGAGGGTGTTGCTCCAGGCGGCGGGGTTTGCTCGAGTCGTTGAGTTTGGTAGCAGTATGGGAAAATGGTGGGGCAGCGACAAGGTCGTTTGTGGAGCTCTCTTAGCTGAGACTGGTACACCGGTAGTGTGTGACTCGTACGGCATAGTTTAGCTAGTCGGTTCTCACTGCCTCACTCTACGTGGTTCCGGTACCACCTAGAGGTGTCAGGCATGGGACCGTAGTCCAGCCAGACTACGGCAGTTGTGGTTACTTGTGGTTCCGCGCCTCACTCTGACGGGAGGTGTCAGACATGGACCGTTGGTCGAGGGTAAGATGCGTGGCGCACCTGACCAGCTGACTAGAGTAGTGTACTGTAGCTAGTGTGCTTGTCTAGGCAGTTCGCTGTCTGTGTTCACAGCTGGGTTCTTGTGGTGCCTTGGTTTACACGGGTTTTCCGGTCCCACCGAGTGGCTTAGGCCGACGACTGTGTAGTTCTTTCATGCTTCCGCACTTTACTCTGTTTAGTAGATTAGACCTTACTACTTTATTTAATTATTGCACTAGTCTATATATATGCTTGTGGAACCAGTGGGAGATTGGTAGTCCCTACTAGGCTTCTTCGTGAAGCTCACTCCCTATTTTGCAGGTGAGACTTCACAGCAGCTCCCTCGGCGGCGAAGTGAGGAGACGGGCCCACAGTAGTCGGCGTATCTAGTGGCAGTGTTTCCCCCAGTTCTGTACTTCACCCTCGGGGTATGCCCCTAAGGGATGTGTTATTCCTTTTCCTTTCTGCACTCGTACTTTACTACTTTGGGACTTGTACTAGACTTGCACGTTGTGTTAGACTTCTTCTTTCACTAGTTGGTACATTTTTAGTATAGTCGTCGTTATTTACTTTCCGTGACATATCTCGTTAGACCGATCCGTTAGCCCTTCCGGGTCTCCGGACCTGTGGGTGGCGGTGCCGACGGTCGGATCCTTGGTGGGAGCCGGGGACCCAGGCGCCGGGGCCATTACAATGGTATCAGAGCAAGGGGTCTATCAAGACTTGTGGTGGAAATGAGTAATGACTTAAAGTCCCTTAGAAAGTATAAGTGAACACTGCTAGCCGCCGGAGTCTTAAGTGTTAATAACTAAATCTGGCTGTTTTGCAGATCATGCCTTCACGCACTCGCAGGCAGGCTCATAACTTGTTGGAGCGTCAGGAGACTGAGTGGGACAGTTCGGTTGCTACCGAGTAGGTGTCGTTCGGTGCTCAGCCCCAGCAGTTCGAGCAACCTGACGACCCGTTGCCGCAGGGAGGACCGCAGCAGCAGCAGTGGTATCCACCTGCGGCCCCGCCGGCCATCATGGAGCAGTGGTGGAGAGCGATGCTTCAGGGTCCGTGGCAGTACCCGCCGTAGCAGCAGTACCAGCCGTACCAGCAGATGCCAGTAGGAGGTCAGCAGTTTGCAGAGATGGCAACGGAGGAGCAGCCACCACCGACTCCGCAGGCAGCACCGGTTCAGCCAGAGGTACCACCCGTAGTTCGGCAGCAGACTCCAGTAGTAGCAGCAGCACCTGAGGACCGCACCGTGCTTCTGGAGAGGTTCCTTCATCTTCGACCTCCGACGTTTGTAGGCGACCGCGATCCGGATAGAGCAGAGGGTTGGGTCCATGAGCTCGAGCGCACCTTTGAGACCATGGACTATGCAGAGTTGGAACAGGTTCATTTGGCAGTATATCAGCTGAAGGGGTCAGCCCATGAGTGGTGGCGAGCAGTGAGGCTGACCAAGTTTCAGGGCAGGAGGTTGGAGCAGATCTCTTGGCAGCAGTTTCTCGAGGCCTTCCTCGGCGAGTACCTTCCCGACTATGTCTGTCGGGAGAGGAGGGACTTGTTCCACGAGTTAGTCTAGGGAGACTTAACCGTGGGACAGTACCGTCAGAGGTTTCTGCAGCTACTTCGACACGTTCCCCACGTGGCAGCTAGTGAGCAGGCTCGTACCGAGTGGTTCATTAGCGGGCTACGTCCCGAATTGAGGTCGGCCATGGCTAGTCACCACTGCGACACCTTGTCGGTAGCAGTGGAGAGAGCTACGGCCCTGGAGCGGGAATGTCGGTTTCAGCTGCAGCAGAGTGGAGGTTCAGAAGATCTTCTCCATACCAGTGCCCCGCAGGCAGTCGGGGGAGTGTGTCTTCTTCTTCCTCTTCGGGAACAGGCGGTGCTGGCCTGACCACGAAGTTGAAGAAGTTGTTCACTCGTGGAGGCAGGCGTCACTCGCAGCAGCAGAGGCGTCAAACCTTTCTGTTTCCAGCGGAGCAGTCCGTCCAGCAGGAAGCAGAGCAGAGCCAGCAGGGTTCGGGTTGTTACCACTGCGGGCAGGAGGGGCACTTCAGGCAAGAGTGTCCGTTGAGGCAGCAGCAGGAGCAGCACCAGCAGGCACCTCAGGCATAGTACCGTCCACCCCAGCCACCTCAGCGCTAGTAGTAGTACCAGGGTCAGCAGCATCCACAGCATCCGCAGCAACAGCAGTAGTGTTAGCAGCAGCAGCCTTAGCGAGGTCGTGGACGCAGTCGGGTGATGAACATCACCAGAGAGGAGGCGAAGGCCTCTAATCTGGTCGTCGGTACGATTCCCATCCTTGGTAGAGCTGCTAGAGTTTTGATTGATCCAGGTGCTACGCACGGTTTTGCTTCAGAGGAGTTCTTTGCTACTTTGACCGAGTTTGCTCCAGAGCGGACCTGCAACTTAGTTGTTGAGCTTCCGACAGGTGACTTCGTTCGTACCCTTGGTTACGTGGAGGGTGTCACCGTCGAGGTGTAGGGCCACCAGCTACCAGCCAGACTGTTTGCCTTGTAGCTCCACGACTTCGATGCCATTTTGGGCATGGACTGGTTAGAGGCACACTCTGCTTTGGTAGATTGTCAGCAGAAGACCGTGCGGTTCGAGTTACCTGTAGCACTTGTGCTTTGCTTCCGAGGTACCCGGTCTGTCCGCCGACCCTTTGTTTCTTTCTGTAGAGCTCGGCATCTTATCCGAGACGGTTGTGTTGCTTTCCTGGCTTCCGTTTGTGTCTCGGATTCTGGGGAGTTGACTGTTTCTGATGTGCCGGTTGTTTGTGAGTTTGCTGACATGTTTCCGGAGAATCTACCTGGGTTGCCGCCTGAGCGGGAGGTAGATTTCTCCATTGAGTTGCTTCCGGGGACGATGCCTACATCCAAGGCACCGTACCAGATGGCGCCGGTGGAGCTGCGGGAGTTGAAGCACCAACTAGAGAAGTTGCTTGTGTTGGGCTTCATTCGTCCTAGCCGCTCGCCGTGGGGAGCGCCTGTGTTGTTTGTGAGGAAGAAGGATGGTAGCCTGAGAATGTGTATTGATTATCGTCAGCTGAATCAGGTTACCGTGAAGAATAAGTATCCTTTGCCAGGATCGAAGACTTGTTTGACCAGTTGCAGACAACTTCAGAGTTCTCGAAGATCGACTTGACGTCGGGTCACTACCAGTTGCGGATTCGGGAGTCAGACGTTCTGAGATCAGCCTTTCGCACCCGCTACGGCCACTTCGAGTTTGTCGTGATGCCTTTTGGGCTCACGAATGCCCTAGCAGCGTTCATGGAGATGATGAACAGTGTTTTCAGCGAGTATCTGGACCGGTTCGTGGTGGTGTTCATCGATGACATCTTGGTGTACTCAGCGACGGCAGAGGAGCACGAGGTTCACTTGAGGCTGGTATTGCAAACTTTGAGGAGTCACCGACTTTATGCCAAGTTCAGAAAGTGTGAGTTTTGGCTAAAGGAGGTGCACTTCCTTGGGCACGTTGTTTCTGGTGCAGGTGTGGCGGTTGATCCCGCCAAGGTTAAGGCCGTTGTTTCTTGGGGCCAGCCCACTACAGTTGCTGAGGTTGCGGTTTCCTGGGGCTGGTAGGCTACTACAGGAGGTTCGTGCAGAACTTCGCCAGAGTTGCAGAGCCTTTGACCTGTTTGACCAGGCGGGAGACCCGATTTGTGTGGACGACAGAGTGCGAGCAGAGTTTCCAGGAGCTGAAGAGTCGGCTGACTTCAGCTCCGATCCTTGTTGTTCCTTTTGGCACTGGTGGGCTTGTTGTCTACACAGACGCTTCGGGTACTGGTTTGGGTGCTGTGTTGATGCAGCACGGTCGAGTGGTTGCCTATGCTTCTCGTCAGCTGAAGAAGCATGAGCAAACTACCCGACACACGACCTGGAGCTTGCAGTGGTCGGTTTGCCTTGAGGTTGTGGAGGCACTATTTGTACGGTGAGGTGTTCGAGTTCTTCACCGACCACCGCAGCTTACAGTATGTCTTCACGCAGAGGGATCTCAACCTCAGGCAGTGCAGGTGGCTCGAATACTTGAAGGACTATGACTTTAGTCTTTCCTATCACCCAGGGAAGGCTAATGTCGTGGCAGATGCTTTGAGTAGGAGAGCCCACCTGAGTTCTTTGTTGGTTAGACACTGGAGACTCCTAGAGGACGCCGCTCAGAGTGTGTTTTTACCGTCGAGCCTCCGGGAGAGGGCAATGGCAGCCGTCCTGACCATTCGTCCGTGGGATTTTTCAGCAGGTGCTTGAGGCTCAGAGTGCAGACGAGGACTTGGCAGACGTGTTGCGGTTGCCCGAGGTAGCACTGGACGAGGACAACGAGGTTCGTTTCCGAGGAGACTCTACGTTCCAGAGGACGCCAGGGAGGAGGTACTGTCCGAGGCTCACCGGTCGTGATACTCTATTCATCCAGGCTCTACCAAGATGTACCATGACTTGAGGGTACTCTTTGGGTGGCCGGGGATGAAGAGAGATATCGCTGAGTTTTTTCGCGCTGCCTTACCTGCCAGCAGGTGAAGGCAGAGCACAGCGTCCTGGTGGTGAGTTGCAGTCGCTTCCCATTCCAGTGTGGAAGTGGGAGCATATCACCACGGACTTTGTTTCTGGCTTACCTCGTACCTCTCAGGGGCATGACAGTGTTTGGGTCATCGTTGACAGGTTGACGAAGACCGCTCGCTTCCTTCCAGTCAGAGCAGCTTGGTCAGTTGACAGACTTGCTCGGTTGTTTATGGACAGAGTGGTACCTTGCACGGAACCCCAGTCTCTATTGTCTCAGATAGAGATCCGAGGTTCACTTCTCGTTTCTGGCGCAGCTTTTAGTGGGCACTTGGCACTGAGCTGAGACTGAGTTCAGCGTACCACCCACAGATAGACGGGCAGTCTGAGCAGACCATACAGACCCTCGAGAACTTGTTGAGAGCGTGCTTCCTAGACTAGGGCTGCACGTGGGAGTCGCACCTTACCAATGGTGGAGTTTTCTTATAATAATAGCTTTCACTCCAGCATCGGGATGGCGCCCTACGAGGCTCTGTATGGTCGGCCGTGCAGGACACCGTTGCACTGGCACGAGGTTGGTGAGAGGCAGTTGCTGGGTCCGGTGCTAGTTCAGCAGTGTGCAGACACAGTGAGGTGATCCAGCAGAGGTTGCAGACACCGCAGAGCAGACAGAAGAGCTACATCGACGTCCGGAGGAGACCGCTTCAGTTCGAGGTTGGTGACAGAATGTTCCTTCGGATCTCGCCTACCAAAGGCGTTCTCAGGTTTGGGAAGAAGGGCAAGCTCAGCCCGAGGTTTGTTGGCCCTTTTTCCATCCTGGAGCGTGTGGGCGAGGTCGTTTACCGGTTAGCCCTTCCGTCTGAGTTGGAAAGTGTTCACGACGTCTTCCACATTTCGCAGCTG